>JAQPZZ010000036.1:0-414950 GCA_028416715.1 Fusarium multiceps | reverse complement strand
CCTAACCCGAGCCCGAACCCGAACCCGAACCCGAACCCGACCCTTCACGCCCGTCAGGGCGTGTTAGGCGACCGCTAGGGAGCGCATGCGACCGTAAGGGAGCTGCGTCTGTATCTTAAGCGAGCTCTGCGAGCTATAGTAAAAAGTCCTAGGGTTAAAAAGGCGTCTTAGGGTTATACAGGATCGGGTTCGTGACTGTGACCCCGGTGGGGGTCAAACGCTGGTTTGGCTTAGTGCCGCCCTTAGTTAACCCTAGGGTTAGTAGCCCTAACCCTTATATAGCTAGTTTTATAGATAATAGCCCTTCGGGCTATTATAGAGATATAGAGAATAGCTAGTTTTATATATAATAGCCCTTCGAGCTATTATAGAGATACAGAGGTTAGGGTTTAGGTTTAGGTCAGGGTTAGGGTTAGGGTCAGGGTTAGCTCTCTATAGAGCTTCTATAGAGACCTTCTATAGAGACCTTGTATAGATCTTTATTAACTTTTTTTTTAAAAAATATAAAGTTAAATATAAGGATTCTTTTGATTATTTTAGACTTTTTTTAGACTATTTTTAGACTATTTTAGGGTTACTTTAGGGTTACTTTAGGATAGCTTTAGGATAGCTCTAGGATAGTATTAGGATAGCTTTAGGTTATTTTAAACTTTTCTTAGGGTTTTTACACTTTTCTTAGACTTTTCTTAGGGTTTTTATACTTTTTTTAAACTTTTTTTCTAAATTACTTTAAACTTATTTTAAGGCTTTTTTACTATTATTATAAAGCTACTTATAGGATTACTATAAAGACTTTCTAAACTCTTCTATAGAGGTTAAGGTTAGGTATTGGGTTTAGGTTAGGGTTAGGCGTTAGGTTATAGTAATTTCACTAATCTAGGGTAACCCTAGTCTGGTAGAAACTCTATAGAAAAGTAATTTCCCTATAGAAATTTCTAGAAATTTATACTATAGATATATAATATTATCTTTTTTTCTCTTTTTTATTTTTCCTAACTTCTTCTTTATCTTTCTTTTTATACTAAGATCTCTTTTTATAGCTATTTATCTAGCTTTCCTCTTTTTATCTCTCTTTTTACTAGTAATCTAGTTTATCTAGGTTATCTTATCTATACCTTAGCTATCTTCTTATCTTATCTAGGCTATCTTATCTAGCCTTTCTTATCTTATCTCTCTTATATCTTATCTTCTCTTTACCTTACCCTATAGCTATACTCTCTTATCTAGCTTTCCTATAGCTAGCCTTTCTTATCTAGCTCCTCTATAGCTAGCTTCTTTATCTTTTTATTATCCTTTTCTTATAGTACCCTAGGTATAAGCTTTCTTAGCTACCCTAGAGCTATATAGTAGCTACCCTAGAGCTACTATATACCCTAGAGCCCCTATAATGCCTACGCAGGTCTGCCTGACCTGTCAGGGGGGCTATAGGGACCTATTAGAGCATATACGGAAAAAACACCCTATAGAGCGCTATAAGGAGCAGCAGCTATAGCCCCTAGGGCTAGCCTGTTGCCCTGTATGCTATACCGCCTGTTAGGGCAGTTACGGGGTCAAGACCTACTGTGCTAAGATTCACGGAATCAAAGGTATAGCTAGGGTCTCTACCTAGCCTAGGGCTAGGGATAGAAGGTCTTCAGGGCCCTTATCCCCTATAAGAGACCTCTCTAGCCCCCCTACCTCCCCTAGCCTGGCCCCTAGAAGCCCTGTAGGTCCTAGAGCCTATAGGGGGCTTCTAGGGAAGAGGCTAGCTAGGTCCCTGTCCCCTCTGTTACAGAGGCCCCTCTGGCGATTACGGCCTACCCTAGACTGCTCGTTACAGCCGGGGCCCTCGTAAGCTAGCTACGAAGGCAGGAGATAGCCCTCTCTTCGAGCCTCCTATCGAAAGTAACTAATAAGGGCTATCTTGCCTACCCTAGACTGGCTATAGCCCGGTCAGGCTACCCTAGACCTAGGGGCCTCTTCTTCTATAAGGGCCCTGCAAGCAGCCTCTTGGTCCCCTGACCTTCCTGACCTACCTACCTTAGAGTAAATTAAGGATAAGGTAATAAGGAAGGAGGGACCTATAGCTATAGGGGCAATAGAGGCTCTTTTAGAAGCCTTAGAGGCTCCTTTAGAAGGTCTAGAAGCTATAGAGGCTTTATCACAGGCCCCTACAGCCCCTATAGTAGCTTCCTTATAAGAAGCTATAGAGGTATAATCTCTCTCTTCTGGGCCTCCTTCTGAGGCCTCTTTAGAAGATATAGAGCCTATTTTACTAAGGGAAAAAGCCCCTGAAGCTACAGAGGGCCCTATAGGGGATAAAAGTCCCCTAGAAGCCTAGTATTAGCAGGCTATAGCCCCTATAGTAGAAAAAGGCTCTATAAAGAAGCTACTAGCCTTCTCTAAAGTCCCTATAGTAGAGAAGAAGTTATATGCTAGGTACACTAAAGCCTTTACTGTAGCTGCTAGTAAAGCTGCTGAAGCCTTCTGCAAGAGACCTACGGAAAAAGCCCTATTATACTTCCTTCTTCTTCCTAGGGTACTAGGCCTAGGGCTTTAAAAGGGAGGGTTAGTAGCCTTATTACGTAACTATCTAGCTAATATCCCTACCCTAGAGGACCTAGAGGCTACCTTAGACCAGTAAAAGTCCCTTACCCTACAGAGAAATCCCTCTAAGGTAGCTAACCTAGCTTAATAGGTAGTAAAGCTACTAGAGAGAGGTTTCCTAGGCCAGGCTTCTAGAACCCTTATAGACCCAGTACCTATAGCCCCTAATACAGAGGCTAATAGGGCTATTTTACTAGAAAAATACCCTATAGGCCCTGAAAAACCCTTCTAATGCAAGACCTACCTTAGACTGGGTTAGCTAGTTACAGAGGTAACAGTCCTAAAAGCAGTAGCTTCTATAGGGAAGGAAAAGGCTCTAGGCCTTAGCGGCTAGACTAGGCCCCTGTTAGACCTAGTTATAGGGGGGGATTCCCCTGTACTAGGCTTCCTTAGGCTGCTAATAGATATAATTAGGCAGGGTATAGCCCCTAGAGCCCCCCTACTATGTGCTAGCTGCCTTATAGGCCTAGAAAAGCCCAGTAGAGGGGTTAGGCCTATAGCTATAGGGGACCTAATCTATAGGGTAGCTATAAAAGCTATCCTTCTTACTTCCTATAACCCCTCTATGCTATTACCCTTTTAGCTAGGGGTTAACAGCCTAGGGGGCATTAAACCTGCTATTTTTCTTCTAGAAGAAGCTATTATAGGGGGAAATAGTGCTAATTTTCAGTAGCTATCCTCTATAGACCTTGCTAATACCTTTAATTTAGTTGGTTAACCTACTATAGTAGCTACTGTAGCTACCTATACCCCTGTGTTCTATAGGGCAGTAGCCTAGGCTTATAATAGCCCTTCCCTACTAGCTATAGAAAATAGGCAGCTACTAGCCTCTGCTAGCAGTATTAGGTAAGGAGACCCCCTAGGGCCTCTTCTTTTTTCCCTAGCTTTTTAACCTACCCTAGAGGCCTTAGCTAGGAAGCTTTCTATAGCTACCTTAGTAGCCTACCTAGATAACCTTTATATCCTTAACAAGGGACCTACAGGGGCTCTATAGGTAGCTAAGGAAGTTCTACAGAGCTCTCCAGTATAGCTTAACCCTACTAAAAGTAAGGAATAGTCCCTAGAAGACCTAAAGCTACAGAGCTTACAGGTACTAGGGACCTATATAGGCCCTATAACGCACAGAAGAGCCTTCCTAGCCAGGAAGCTAGCTACCCTAGAGAGAGCCCTAGAAGCCCTACGGGACCTCCCTAAGCAACATAGCCTTCTTCTTCTTAGGGGAAGTATACAGCTTCTTCTAAGGCACTTACAATAGCAGCTATACCCTATAGGCCTTAATAACCTCTAGGGAAAAGCTAATTCCCTTATAAAGGAAGCTATCCTAGCTATAGTAGCTAGAACCCCTAGCAAAGTCCCTAAGGAGCCTAACCCAGCACTAATAGCCCTACCTACCCAGGAGGGTAGCCTAGAAATTCCCCTGCACAAGGAGCTAGCCTCACAGCTCTATTAAGCAGCAATAAGAGCCTCTTAACCTACCCTAGCTAAGATTAGAGCTACAGCTACAGGGGATCCCCCCCCTATAGCCCCTATAGCTATAGAAGGACCTACTACTAAAGAGATCCTTTTAGAAGCTAATAAGGCAAAACTAGGCTCCTTTCTACAGAACCTACCTACCCTATATCAGCAAGCTAGGCTTAAAAATACTAGCTATCTTAGCTGTAAGTAACTCAGGGTCTTACCTACTAAGAAAACCCTATCTTTTACAAACTCTAAGATCACAGAAGCCCTCTAAAGCTAGCTCTTTTACCCTATTAAGCCCCCTAGCCTACCCTGTAGCTCCTGTAGGGCTATAGTAGCCTTTCAGTATAAGGATACCTATAAAGATACTATAAGAAGGTAAACTACTAGGTATAATACAGTAGTTAGAGCCTTCTATAAAACCCTAGCTACAGAGCCTACCCTAAAGGTTTAGAAGAAGCCCTTAGTAGATAAGGCTACTAGCTTACAAGCTAATATAGCAGTTACTATAGGGAATAGTTACTATTTCTACGATATTTAGATTATAGCCCTAGCAAAGGATTCAGCTAGGTTAGACCCTTACGAGACCCTTAGGAAAGCTACAGAGAAAAAATGCTGAAAATATAGAACCCTAGGGGCCTTTTTTTAGCCTATTATTATCTCTTCAGGGGGCCTTATAAAGCTAGAGACTGCTAAAGCCTACCAGAAGTTACAGGGCCTTATAGGGCCTACAGTAGTAGCCTAGCTAGATTCCTCTATTACCCTAGCTCTTATAAGGACCCAGGCTATCTTAGTAGCCTCTATTAGTAAGGAGGCCCCTAGAGGGATAGCTAGTTCCCTCTGGAACCCCTCTAGAAGAGACCCCTAGAGGCTCTCTATAGCCTATTTATCCCCCTAAAGCTACTACTTATAGTAGCTATTAATCTTCTTTTTCTCTCTTATTTCCTTACTTTATATTTCTACCTTATTTTCTTATTTTATTCTCTTACTTTCCCTCTTTTTATTTTATTTTCCTATTTACCTTTACTACTTATTTTCCTTACTTTATAGCTAGCTTTATTTCTCTTTACTTTCCCTATATAGCCCTTATTTTCTTATTTTTCCTTACCTTACTTACTTTTCCTATTTTCCCTTTTCTTTCTATAGCTATAGTTATCTCTCTCTTTTCCTATACTATATATAGTAACTAGAAAAGCAACTGGGCAGATAGCTTAGATAGTTAATACTAACCCTATCCTAACCCTAACCCTAAAAATAAAATATATAAGATAGCCTAGTAATAGTAAAATTCAAGGTTATATATATAGCTAGAATTTCCAGTACTATAAAAAGCCAGGAGTAAGCTTAAGGTTAGCTTAGGAAATACAGAAAGGCTAGTTAAGTATATAGAAATCCATCTTTTCTACTTATAGTTAGTTATCTTTAGAGTATTAGTATAACATAGGTAACTCTACCTAGCCTACTCTTTACTCTTAGATACTACTTAAATATTAGTTATTAGTTTTATAACCCCTTATTACTAACTATATATATACTACCCTTCCTAAGGGTTAGGCTAATAAGAAGGCCCTATTAGAGCCTAGATCTACTACACATCTAAACCAATAAACTCTAGCAAACTACCTACCTACCTCTATTAGCCTAGCTAAGATATATAGTACACTTTAAAGTATATTTAGGACTAATAGCTAAACCTTAGGGATTACTTACTTAGGTAATAAATAGTAGTAGATTAGTAAAAAGGACTAATAGTATTATTTTAGTTTAATTAGTTAAAGCCAATAGATAGTTAATAACTAATAAAACACTTCTTTTCTAGGGTTAAGATTTTAAATTACTTTACTTATAACCCTAGTAAGATACACTAAGCAGCCTACTAACTCAGCAGCCTATCCTTTCTTTACAATAAGCCTTATCCTACTAGCCCGTATTACTATAGCGTTAGGTAAATAGTATCCTATTAGATTATACTTCTATATTATAGTCCGAATATATTACATAAACTAATATTATTATATAGCTACCTATATAATACATAGGAAAAAGACTTAGGTCTCTATACTAAGGTATATCTTACATAGAATCAATACTACAGCAAAGTTAGCCCTATATAGCTAGTATTACTCTATAAGAGCTAAATATTTTAAGTAGATAGGAATTAAATAAATATAAAGTATAAGTAATAAGCTAAGGGAGCTAGAGTCTAGTAACTATAAGGTCCAGAGATAGCTATATAGCTAAATTAGATATTTACTTAAAGTCTACTTATTAAAAGTAAATAAACTAGTTTCTTATTAGTAAGTCTTCTTTATTTACTTTAGACTATTAATTATTATCTAGATATTAGTTATTAGCTCTGCAATCCCTAGTATAAACCCTTAGTAGCTTAGGTAATATTAAACTTTTACTAAAGGCTTAGCTAATAAAAGTTACTTTCTTATAGCCTTAACCTACTATATATCTAAACTAATAAACCTTTAGTAACTACCTACCTACCTCTATTAACCTAGCTAAGATATATAGTTTACTATAGGACTAATAGCTAAACCTTAGGAATTACTTACTTAGGCAAAGAATAACAGTAGATTAGCAAAAGTACTACTAATATTATTTTAGTTTAATCCTTTAAAGCTAACAGAGGACTAATAACTAATAAAACATACCCCATTTCTAGGGCTAGGAATTCTAACTTCTAGCCCAGGTAAGGTATATTAAGTAGCTTACTAATACAGTAGTCTATCATCTCTTTTATAGTAAGCCTAGTACCTACTAAACTATATTACTACAGAGTTAGATAGATAATATACTATTAGACTATTCTTCTATATTATAGTCTAAATATATTATATAAACTAATATTATTACATAGCTACCCATATAATACATAGGAAAAAGACTTAGGTTACAGTAATAACGCATATCTAACATAGAATAGATAATATAATATAGCTAGCCCTTTACAGCTAATATTATACTACAAAGGCTAGATATTTTAAGTAGATAGTAATTAAATAAATATAAAGTATATACAAGAATCTATAGGAGCTAGAGGCTATTAGATAGCAACTGTAAGGTTAAATACATCAGTAGTCCCTATACTATAACTAGCTAGAACCAGAATAAGATAAATAGATAGATAAATAAAAGGATAGACTTCTAACTAAACCAGCGTAGACAAGTTAAGAGCTAGGCAGTAATATACTTACGTAGTTACTTATAACTTCAATAATACTAAGCGCTTTTAATAATAGATACTCTACTATCTTTAGTAATATAGATAATATATTAAGTTAACCTACACTATTAGATTAGACTTAGGTCTAGAATGTAAAGTTTACTTAAAGAGCCCTAATAGTAATAGAGATAGTACTTATATATTAACCTAAATATTTAACTTCTTACTTCCTTTTCTTTACTTCCTAATAATATACCCCTTTTCCTTAGTTATTATCTATTTATTATACTATACTATATACTTTAACTATACTATATACCTTAACTATATTATATACTTTAGTCCTCTTACTCTACTATTTATATATTACTTTTATAGTTATCTCTTACTTAAATACATATATTCTATAGGTATATTTAGATATAAAATATACTAATAGTATTATTTTAGAGCTCTAGATTATAGAATTACTTATTATCCCTATTTTCCCTGTAATAGGCCTAGTATTTTACAGTAAGTATTCCACTTACCTAGTGCTTTCTACCAAAGGTATTACATAAACTAATAGAAACTAGTACTCTTCTTAATAGGATATATATTAAATAGCCCTAGACTTCCTAGTATATACCTTATAGCTATAAATAGCTTAAGTATAGTAAAGCTTTATATTAGTTATTTTAGTAAAGTCTCTTACTATATATATAAAAATACTATTTAGATTAATAAAATAGATTCTTAACTATTATATGTAGTAAATTAATAGTTAACTTAGTATAAGAGTATATATATCTAGAGATAATAATTACTTTTGCATTAATACCCCTTATTTAATATTACTCTAGTTACTTAGTACTATATTTACCTCTTAGCTAGGTAGGGAAGATAAGGGATCTATAGTTCCTAGCTTACTTATCCTTAAAACTGCTCTATAGCTATAGTAAAATATCTTCTTCTACCTATAAGTATTTACTAGTATACTCTTTATACTTAGCATTCTATTTTTTATTACCTAGGTCTATATATAAATAAGTAAGGGGAATAGCTAGAGCTAGTATTTTATTAATTAACATTAGTTTAAAAAGATCTTCATAGTATTAGTTACTATCTCTATTATTAGTACAGCATCTACTATATAGATAAGAAATATACTCTAGTTTACTACTAAGAAGCTAGGTATTATATTATTAAATATTAAAGTTAGCTATATACTATAGGTACTTAAGTAGCTTACTTTCGTATTCTCTATAACTTTTTACATTATTATAATAAAGCAAGTTGCTAAGAGGATAAATAAAGGGCTACCTAGTAGTAAAAAGCTTATAAGTTTTCTTATACAGCTACTATTGCTACCCAGAGGATTATAACCTCCTCCTCTATTACTAAAGCAAGGACCTCCTCCTCCTCCTTCTCCTCCTCCTTCTCCTTAATAGTTATACTATCTTATTATATAGCTATATAGAATATATAGATAATTCTTATATACTATATTCCTTTTAATCTTTATAACTAAAGTCTATAATATAGTTACTTTACATATTAATCTCTATAAGCATCTTAGCTATTTAGTATTAAGTATAATAGTATATACCTAAATAGCTAATCTTATCTAGAATCTTAAAAGACTTTAAATCTAAGCTTTTAATTAGGTACTCTTAACTAACTACCCTTATTAGCTAGAAAATGCTAATTTCAGAGCTTACAGTTAGATCTACTAACTAATTATACATATAACATTTAATTAAAAAAAAGCTATCCTATTATTATCCTATAACTAAGATCTGCTAACTTATAAGATTTTTTATAGATTAAAGCGCTTATTATTATTAAAACTAAGTTTATTAGTTACCCTAGATTTAGTTTATCAGTTACCCTATATTGTGCTAGCGCTATTTCTTTTCCCACCAAAAATAATTCGTCGGTTACTAAACAACGCAGGGCATAACGTCAGGGTTGGTCTCTAGGGTGGTAGAATTATCTTTATATTACTTATCAATTTCATCTTGCTCAGGGAATGCTAAATCAAGGTGTTATTAAGATATTGGTGATTGTTCTGTCCGCTCGTGCTTATTAACGTGTTAAGTAATCGGCGGGATGGACCGGCTGATATCGTGGTTACAGGGGGTTCTTGATGGGGGGGGGCTTGTTAATATGGAGATGCAATGTTGGGCGCATGACAGATACAGTGCTATCGATTAAATATGACAGGGTACCTTAGCTAAACCTTTGAATACTTTAGTCAGTAACCAACTACGATAAAATCTATCAAATATCAAATACACGTTAGGTAGTGCACTGGCAAGTCTTGCATTGCTTAAATCAATCAGGCCCACGCATCGGCAGTTGTTCAAGATCCAGATCCCACTTTTATAGTGCAGGGGATTACAAATATATCTTGAGATAAAAGGTGTAAGTTACTTGATTAGGATAAATGCATAACTGCGGAAATTAGATGCGTAACATGTTAATTGCCCAAGGCTAAGTACATGGTCATGGTTATCAACGAGTCATATCTTGCTGAATAAGTATCCCACCAACCACCGAGATTACAACCAATGCCGTGTTGCCGCGTTGACAGGCCTTTTTGTAAATAAACTTTATTGCTTAACCAGGTACGATCCAATCAGCTCTAAACTTAAGCAGAAAATGTGTCCGTCTCCCCACTGCGATGAAACCCTGGGATAAGGGAATATCCGACATCTGATGATGTTAGCCTTTGCCAAGTGAAATTCGCATTACCAACGAGTGAAATGCTTGTTATTAATGCCCCACTGACGAAAGAATCTCATCTTGCTATATAGTCTTAACCACGACCTCTTCCAAGCTATCCATCCTCAGCAGCAGCTGTTCATACAACCCAAAAATTGCGCCATGTTTCTCAGCACTCTTTCAATCGCTTTACTGGCATCCCGTGTCGCTGCTTACGACCAAGTCCTGGGCTTTAACACGGAGATTGAGTACGAGGACCGGACCCTCGATCAAATCTACAAGGCCGCCTTGAAAGAAGGCGATACCGTCACCCTCTGGGCCGGCGGAGATGAGAAAGCCCAAGGAGTCGGCCTTAAGCAGGCCTTTGAGGAACGCTTCCCCGGCATCACCCTTAACATTACCGTTGACGTTTCCAAGTATCACGACGGACGTTTAGATCAACAGCTAGCAGCTGGCAAAGTTTCTGTTGATAGCGTTATTCTTCAAACCCTCCATGACTACCCTCGCTGGGCTCAAGAGGGCGCACTTCTTAATTATGCACCTGCTGGATTTGATCAGATTGAGCAAGCCTTCAGAGACGACAGTGCCGCTTGGTATGGCGTGTGGGTGAACTCCTGGGCCGGAGCTTGGAACACCAAGAAGCTCCCTGATATCGACCCGCCTCAGGAATACGGGGACTGGCTGCGACCTGAATTCAAGAACAAGCTGGCCCTGACCTATCCCAACGATGACGACGCTGTTCTGTGGGGATTCTATCTCATGTAAGCTCCATCATCTCACATCACCCATAACCCAGGTACTAACAAAAGATGCAGTCTGCAGGAGCATGGAACAGCATGGTTTGATAAGCTCATTGCTCAGAACCCTCGATGGGTCCGTGGATCTCAGACGCCCAGCATTCTCATCGGCCAGGAGAACAGTACTTATGCCGCCTACTTTTCCGCATCCGGAGGCTGGAACAACACCGACACCATCTCATTCACCCGACCAGCCAAGGGCAAGTATGTTTCTTGGCCACAAACCGCTGCTATCCTGAAGGATGCGCCTCACCCCGAAGGTGCCAAGCTGTTGCACAACTTTATTCTTAGCAAGGAGCAACAGGCCAGCCCAGGAAGATGGTCAGTTCGTCGTGACGTTCCGACTCCTATTGGGCTTCCCGATCTGCGGAATCAGACTGCGACAAACCCGGCTGAGTTTGCCAGGTTTATGAACGATCGTGCGCTTGTGGAGAGACTTAAGTTGTACTTTGAGAGCATCATCGGAACTCCTCAGGGAAAGAGCTCCCTAATTGACGACATCAACCCTTAGGGAAAATGAGTTTACGTCAAGTATTATTGGTTAAATGTACCATAATATGCTCAATGATTTATCATCGAGAGTGTATGGAACAAGTACAACCCACCGTGTAGCAAAGGAGAGTTAAATTTATACTCTATTAAAATCACTATTTTGCAAGTGCCTTTGAGAAACTATTACAGATCGGTATAAATAATTACAAGGAATATTGTTCCGTTTATTACTATAGAGACTAGTTCTTCTATTTAAAAATTGCTTAGTCCTTAGCTAATATAGCTTCCCTCTTATTTTATCTATCCTCTTTAATATTATCCTTGCTTTCTTCTATATATAGTTATTAGAGAATTCTCTAGCTATTACTTGAAAATAAAATATTTAGCAATTCTATTAGTTAAGTAACTAACTAAACTAATGCTAATATATACTATTCTAAAGCTTCTAGCTATAAGGATATTTTTTTAAATTTATCTTTTACTAGCTTAAAATATAGTTTATTACTAGTATATTTAATTTAATAGCTTACTATTAAAATCTTAAAATTCTTTTCTTTTAATAATTCTTTCTTTTTAGTTTTTATTTTTATTAACTTTAATTTATTTTACTTCTTTTATTATTTATTATTAATTATTATTTTTACTATTCTTTTACTTTAAAATATAAATAGTAATATAATAAGCTATTTTCTAAGCTAATATTATATTATAATAAGCTAGGCTTTAGTATTTTACTATAGAATATATATATTATAAACTTAATACCTAGCTATAATATTTATATTTTTTTTTAAAAAAAAACAATAAGTTTATTATTAATTAAACTATTTTAATAGAATACTATTAGTATTCTTATAAATTAAAAAGTAATAATTAATATTTACTATTTTTTAAAATAAGTTTAATAAAAAAAAGTAATAATAAAATTATTAAAGTAATATTAATAGTAACTTTAAAGAAAGTAAGTAAAATAAAAAAAGTAAAAAGCTATTAAAATTATATAAGATTACTTTAGCTAGTAATATACCTTAGCTTAATATTATAAAAAGCTATATATAGTAAAGAGTATTTAATATCTTTTAACTATTATATTATATAGCTTAATTTTACTAAAATATATTAGTAATATAAAAGCTTTAATAAATATAATTAATAACTAATACTATTTTATATAAGTAATTTCTTAAAAGAAAAATATAAAATTTACTTATATTAATATTTTTAATATATACTCTTTAAATACTTTTATTTTATTTTATTTATTAAATAAGTAATATTTATTTATTCTTAGCTTTTTTTTTTTTTTAATTTAACTAATAATAACTTATAAAGTTAATACTATACTTATAGTACTTATATTACATATACCTTATATTCTTATTTCCCTACTTATACTAATCCTTAATAAATATATTTAATTATTAAAGAACTAATACTTATATAGATTAATAGTACTCTAGGACTATATTACTCTAGGACTAATAATATTCTAATATATTATTACTTCTTTAAATTAGATCTATAATATATATATATTTATTTAGTATTAGTTAGTATACTTAGCTTAATAGCTATTAATATAGTATCTTTACCTAAATACCTTCTATTTACTATTAAGAAATATAATAATAATATATTACTTAGTACTATACCTTATAACTCTGCTAATATAAACTAGTATAGACTAGTTTACTTATTTAAAAACCTAACTATTATATATTAATAGCTCTTATTTAAACTATACTACGTTTATAACTAAGTAATATTATACTATTAAGATAGCTAGTAATAATAGATTAGTACTACCTTATATTAGAACTATACTTAGTACTATTAAACTTATAGCTAAGATATAGTAGTTATATAATACTATTAATACTCTGTAAGTATAAGTAAATAAATAATCTATAGCTATAACTTAGTATATACTTTAATTTAAAAGGGACTTAAGTAAAGTACTAAAACCCTCTAAGTTAAAGCCCTTTACTAGTAAAGCTATAGATATTATACTATTTCTTATTTAAATAAAAGGATATTTCTAGATATATAAAGATAGGCTTAATACTAGCTAAAAGAAGATTATTTATGTTATAGCTTTAATCTAGGGAAATACTAAGGATTAATTTAAACTAATTCTCTAAGATTACTTTAAATATAAAGATAGTAAGAACCTCTAAGATTAAGAAACCTAGAATATCTTCTTAGACTAGGATAATTTTAAATAAGCTCTTAAAGATAATTTTAAAGTAGTTAATAAAGAATAATAAGTAGCTATAAAACTATTAGCTCTAAAGTAATATAAGTTATATATAGCTTACTTTACTAAGTTTAGGTAACTTATATCTAAGACTAAATAGGATAATAAAGCCCTTATAAAGATCTATTACTAAAGCTTTAAAGATAAAGTTAAGAATAAACTCTACCTTATAAATAGACCTAAGGACCTAACTATATATATTATAATAGCTATTAAGATTAATAAATAATAGTATAAATATAAATAAGAGAAAGCTAATACTATTTAAAAGGGAAGTGATTTTAATCCCTACTACCTTAGCTAATAAAAGTAAAATAACTCTTATAACTAAGTATAATAATATTTTAACCTAGGTAATACTTATTATAAAATATATATAGGACCTATAACCCTTAGTACTACTTAGCTATATTAGTAGGTACTATAGTAATAATAAGATATATCTAAGTATAAGTATTATAATTATAACTAGTTTAGGTATATAGCTAGGTAGTACCTATAACTATAAAAGCTATAAGACTTAAACTATAGTAAGCTATAGATATTTAGAATTGTTAATAGTCTTAGCCTGTAAATAGCCTAGTATATATAAATACTAGAAATATATTAAATAGGGTATAATATAACTATTAATAATACCTCTACTACTAAGTAAGGAAATAACCCTAGACTATACCTAGCTAGTTTATATTAAATGCCTTAGGACCCCTTTATAACTATAGAAAAGGTAACTAAAGCTTAAGAAGTTTAAAAGGGAAGAAATAACCCTTATATAAAGAAATAAGAACTATTATTAAGAGAAGCTCTAGAATAAATATAAGCTTCTTAGCAAGCTGCTTACTAGAAATAAAAAGAGAATTTAGAATATATATAGAAGTAATAAGAGTAAAGAAAAGAAAGTAAAAGGAACTAGCTACTTAGGAAAATATAAGTACTAGAAATAATATATTTACCTTATAAGACTAAACTAGTACCTATTTATAATAGATACTATAATTTAGATAAAGACTTTAAAAATAACAAAGAAAGAAGAATTATTACTTATAAAGAAGTTCCTATTAATATAGACCTTATAATAATATAACTACTATTAAGAGCCCCTATCTAACCCCTAAGACTATAAATAAAGATACCTATAAGTATAAGCTAGATAATTAATAATATCCCTATAAAGATAAAGATCTAATAGAAGGAAAAATATATAGTAGTAGAAAGATAAGCTATATATAAAAATTATATATATTAATAATAATATGCCTAAAGCATAGGATACAGAGGTAAAGTAGCTAGAGCTACTATAAGAATACTATATAAAGAAGATAAAGTAACTAAGAATAAATAGAAGAGACTCTATACTTCCTTTTATAATAAAGTAAAAATAAGGAGTTTTAGTAGCCTAAAAGAGATATATATTTAAATATTAAGGGAATATTAGGATATATTAACTATAGAGAATATTTATATTTAAGTATACTATATAGTAAAAGTAATAAACTTACAGTATAAGAAACTAAAGTTTAATACTAAAGATAATATCTAAACTTTTCTAATATATAAATAATATAATAAAGTTTCTTAGGTATTATATAAGTACTATTAGTATAAGATATACCTTAAAGCTAAGAAGGATAATAATTACTTTCCTATTACTATTCTAGGAATACTAAATAATAAACCTTACTTACTAAAAGAAATAATAGGATACTTAGCCTATACCTAGTATAAATTATTAGGAGTAGTAGAATTACAATTTAACCTAGCTAACTATAGACTAGAGGTAAGAAGAAAAGAAACCCTAAAGAATATCTAGGAAAACCTATAGATTATAAATAAATAAGATAAGAAGTTTAAAGAACTTATAAAAGAAAAACATAAGTACCTTATAAAGAGAAATAAACCTGAAATTAATAGTAAATTAAAAACTATAAAAGAACTAAACTATATATAGGAAGAACATAGACTTTATCTAGTAAGTATCTTTAATAAATAATTAGGAAAAGACTAGTACTATCTATAATAGAGCTATAGATAAGCAAAGTATAAAACTAAGAATAACTTAGAATAAAAAGTACTCTAGGAGCTATATAAGATAGTAAGCCTAACTGCCTAGTACTATAGATTTAAATTAAGGAGAAATAGTTAAATACTTAAATTAACTATAAAGTAAAATAAAACTTTATTAACCTAAAGATAGTTATAGAGCTAGTATTACTAGAGAAAAGGAAATAACTACCTTATCTATTAGTTAATATAAAAGGATAACTTTTTAATTATAATAATAGAATTATAGATTAGGAAATTAATTACCTTTATATCTATATCTAAGAAAGAGTTTAAAAGGAAAGTTTTAATATTTTTCTACTAAGAATAGAAATAAATATTATCCTAAGTATACTATAGCTTAGATAAATAAATCTATATATAGATTAAATAACTAGCTAAGTTATACTCCTATATAACTTAAATAGCTATGTAAAAATAATTAAAAAGAATATAAAGAGATCTTAAACCTTAACTTAAGAGGATAGTAAGGGTAAGTATAGAATAAAGAATCTATTACCTTTAAAAGAAGTATAATATAAGTATAAGATAGGTATAAGATAAAAGTTAGAAATCCTTAGTATTCTTAAATAGTAAGATACTAGAAAAGATAAAGAACTAGAAGCTAGCTAGGACTAACTTAAGAAAATACTAAAAGTATATTAGAAGTATAATAAACTCTTTAAGAAAGAAGTAAAAACAGGGATCCCTAAATATAACTAATAGGATTATAAAATTAACCTTATAAATAAAAACCTACTAATATAGAAGCTTTACTATCTTAATTAGAGAGAGCTATAAGTATAGAAAAAGTATATTAAGAAGATACTTAAGAAGAGCTATATTAGGGAATCTAGCTTTCTAATAGTATTATCTATATTCTTTATACTAAAAAAGAATAAAGAAAATTAACTAGTTATTAATTATAAACTACTAAGTATATAAATAGTAAAGAATTAAACCCTATTACTACTTATTATAGAATTAAAAGATAGGTTATAAAGTAAGAAGATCTTTATAGTATTAAACCTAAAAGAAATATATAATTTAATCTATATTAAGAAAGGAGATAAATAAAAAACTGTATTTTAAACTAGGTTTAGCCTATTTAAGTACCTAGTAATACTATTTAGACTTATAAATATACCTATAATATTTTAATAAATAATTAATAATATATTAAGGAAGTATCTTAATATCTTTATAATATACTACCTTAATAATATTCTAATTTTCTTAGATAATAAAGAAGAATATATAGAATATATCTATAAGGTCTTATAAGTACTATAAGATGCTAAGTTATTAGTAGAACTAGGTAAATATTTCTTTTATATTATAGAAGTTAACTTTCTAAGATATACTATTATAAGGATATTAGGAACACACTAGGGATAACCCGATAACTTATTAAAGGAATATTTTCCTAGTCTAAACCCCTAGATTAGAATTTACAGTTAAGCCTCTTAGAGAACTTAATAAGTTAAAGAAACTATATAGGATAAAGTTACTATTTATCTTAGGTTACCCTAACTATACTTAATATACTTATAATTCTTTAACTTTTACCCTATAGAAGTTAGTATAATTAAGATAATAAGTATAAAGTAAACTACCTAAGCTAGAATAGTATTATACTATTTATAACTAGATAATAGCTACCTATAGCTAATTACTAATAAAGAATACCCTAAGGTAGATAAATTAATATAGACCTAGGGGAAAGATATACTATACCCTACTAAAGATTATAATATACCTATAGAGTGTAACTAGGAAAGGATATTAAACTATAGAAATAAAGATAGCTAATCTTTATTATAATTACTCTATAGGAGATTACTAAAGAGAAGATACTATATAAGGTTACTATTAATAAATAGACCTAATTATATTAAGGAAACCCTTATAAAGATAATACAAGTTATTACTAAATAATTACAGTAATAGTTAGAGATAAATAAGTTCTTCCTTTAATAACTTACTAACTAACTAGTACTATAATACTAAAAGGAATATAAATAGCTACTAGTTTATAACTATAAACTTTTAGAAAAGAGTATAACCTCTATTTAAGTAGATAATTAGCTAAAAGTAATTTATATAAAAAATAGCTTTAAACTAAGCTTAATTACTTTATAATAGATTAAATAGGCTATATTAAAGCTATCTTTTAAACTATAGATAAAATAGCAATCTCTTAAGAGTAAATTAGATAATAACTTACTTAACTAGGACTAGTTTATTAGATTTATAAAGAGATAGTATATTAACTCTATTCTATAAGATAAGTAAATAAGGAATTAGATTATAGAAATCTAATAACTCTATAAAGAATTACTAATATAATTCTTTGTAAAATAGAAAGTATTATATAAGAGTATTATAACCCTAAACTTTAAGCTTAATATAAACCTAGTATACTAATACTAATATAAACTACTCCCTAAAGTAAAGAAAGAGTTAAAGTAAAAGAAGGTTCTACTTAAATAGCTAAGAATTATTATATAAGAGGTAGAATATATATAGTAATAAATTAGTAAAGTACTACTATAAAAAGAGAATAACTATATAAATAGCTAGAGGTATATATTACTATCCCTATAAAGAGGAAATAAAAAGGGGTTTAACTCTAGAGAAAGAGGTTAATTCTTTATAAGGTTCTCCTTATACTTAGGATCTAGTTTATAGGAACTAAGTAGAGCTTTTACACTAGCTAGGAATTAGCTATAGGGTAGTAGCTAAAGTATAGTAAATATAGTAATTACCTACTTTAATTATAAGAAATAAGGGTATAAGGTAGTAAACTATAGATCTAAGGGGAATTTAAACTATATACTATTTAGATAAGGTAGCTTAGTAATAAAGATCTAGGAAGTTACTATAGATATAGAAGAAATATCCCTATTAAAATATTCTATAGGCTTAGAAAACTAAAATATATAGGTATTAAGGCTAAATAACTTATATAAGTAATAAATATTATTAAGCTAGGGAAGAAACCTCTTAGAGTATCTATTAAACTAAGTATAATTACAAAAGTATTAGTTTTATACTAAGTTACAGAGATAGAAATTAAGATATTACTAGATATAAGAGCAAAGGTTAATATTATTAGTATATAGCTAGTAAAAAAGCTCTAACTATAACTAGTAATAAACTATATATCCCTAGACCTTAAGAGCTTTAAGAGACTTATAATATAATATTAAGAAGTATACTAGTTAATATTCTTCTTACTTAATAACAGAGAATAACTATAAAAAATATAGAGAGTTTTTATAAGTATTTACTTATAATAGAAAAGGCTAGATATTATCCTCTCCTACCTATTAATAGGATTAGAAGGAATTATTATTAATATATTCTATAATACCTTTATATATAGCCCTATTACAGAAGTAAAACTAGAGATATTACTTAAAGATATAGTTAAGAACAGAGAAAAAGCCTATATTATATATATTACCCCTATATTACTAATAGAAATAGAGATTAACTTGCTAATCCTTAGCAAAGAAATAAAAGAAATAAAGAATTAAAAGCTCCCTAGGGAACTCTAAGGGTATAAAGTAGTTTTTAATAAAGAAGTAGTAAAAGTACTTTCTATACTTAAGGAAGTAGAATACAGTATTAACCTTAAGAAAGGGCAAAAACCCCCTTAGGAACTACTATACCTACTAAAGTAAGCCTAGTATAAGGTACTAAAGGAATATATTATAGAGAATCTAGTAAATAGCTAGATTTATTACTCTAAGAGTAAAGTAAGTATACTAGTACTCTTTATATTAAAGAAAGATAGTAGTCTTAGATTATATATAAATTATAGAGAATTAAATAAAGTTATAGTTAAGAACTAATACTTTCTCTTACTAATTAGTAACCTATTAAATAGACTTTTAAGAATATAATAAATTTCTAAGGTTAATATTAAAGATACTTACTATAGAATTAATATTAAAGAGTTAGACTAGTAAAAGACTATATTCTATATAAGGTATAAATATTTTAAGTATAATATTATACTATTTAGCTTAATAAACACTTTAGTAATATTCTAGGTATATATTTACTAAGTACTTATTAACCTATTAAATATATATTATATTATATATATAGATAATATTTTAATATTCTCTAAGACTTAGGAATAATATATAGAAGACCTAAAAGAAATCCTATAGAGACTTTATACTATATAGCTCTATATAAAGTAGTTAAACTATAAATTTTATAAGTAATAAGTTAAGTTCCTAGGGTATATTATCTCCTTTAAAAAGGTAGAGATAGATTAGTAGTAAGTAGAGTTTATTAGAAAATAGAAAGTACTTATAATATTTAGAGATATCTAAGTCTTCTTAGGATTTTATAACTTCTATAAGAAGTTTATACTAAAGTACTCTAGTATTATAAAACCCCTTATAGTACTATTAAAAGGAAGTTAAAATAAGAAAAAAATAATTAAGTTTTAGTAGCTAGAGTTAGTATAAAATGTATTTTAAAAGCTAAAAGATACCTTTTATTCTATAATTATTCTCTAGTATTAAGACCCTATTATATCTATAAGAGTAGAAACTAATATATCTATAAAAGTAATCTTAGGAATATTAATATAGCTAGTTAAGATATAGTAGTAACTAGTAGCTTACTAGTTATATAAGTTAATAAATATAAAATAATATTAAGCTATAGGCTAATAGAAACTATTAGCTATTATTAAAAGCTTAGAATATTAAGGATATTACTTAATAGGACTATTAGAAAAGTTCCTTATCTTAATAGACTATATAGCCTTAAAAGGTATAATTAATATATTAGTATATAACCTAAGAGGAAGGCTTACCTAGTAAGTATATTAATTATTAATATTTAATTTTAATATTAAATATAGACTAAGGGAAAAGAACCCTATTAATAGCCTATTAAGAAGACTAGACTATATAGAAAGAGAGATCTCTTATAAAGATATAGTACTTATATTATAGAAAAAGCTTAAGTTATAAAGTAAGCTTCTATAGACCCTATAGGAAAGAATTACCTAACTAAGAGGTAGATTAAGAGTAGCTAAAGTATATATCTAGATAGTTAGGGAAGCTAGAAAGGATTCTCTTCCTTTTAATAAATAATAGTAGGATTATTTTATCTATCTAGAATATATTTATATAGCTATACTTATAAGAAGGGCTAAGAGCTAGTAGTAAGTACTATAGGAAATATCCTTAAGCTAAGGCTATAAAGACTAAGTAGGAGCTAGAGTTATTATTCTAAAGTAATATATCTTATACTAAGTTATAAGAGAGCTTATAGAAGGTAAAATAGTACTTACTATAATACCTTTATAAGTTTTAAGGTACTAGTCTAAGAGCTGTAGATTAATAACTAATTTTACTAAGAGACTATAGAAAAGTATTAAGTAATAGCTAGAAAGTATAAAGGGTACTTTATTTATAAAAGCCTACTTTAGATTTAAGATAGGATTATAATTCTAGAAGAGAGTATATTATATATAGAGATCCTATGCTAATACTATAATAACCTATAAGTAGGGTATATAGGAGCTATAAAGATACTAAACCTTATAAGAAGGAAGTTCTATTAGAAAGGTATTATAAATAATATAAAGGAATATATAAAAGAGTATTAAATATACTAAGGTATTAGAGTCCTTAGATATAAGCTATATAGGTACTTATAGCTATTACTATTATTATTATACCCCTTTTAAGAAATTAATATAGACTTTATTACTAGATTACTATAGAGCTACTAGAGAAATAGTAAAGTATATAATATAATTCTTATCTTTATATATAAGATAATAAAATACACTCTTTTTATCTTAATATAGAAGATATTATAAGCTATAGAATTAGCTATAATACTATATAAATAAATTAAATATAAGTTTAGGATATTAAAAGGAATTATTAGTAATTATAATAAGCTACTTATAAGCAAATTCTAAAAAGGTCTTATAGAAAAGAGAGAGACCTATTACTAGCTCTCTACTACTTACTACCTATAAATAGATAAGTAGTTTAAGAGAATATATTAGATACTTAAGAAGTACCTATAGGTATATACTAGAGAGTTACTAAAGTAATAGGTAGTAGTACTAGATAATATAGTATTTATATATAATAATAGTACTTATACTATAATTAGGATATCTCTAATATAAGTACTATATAGATATTACCTAAGAGCTATAGAGTATATTTCTTCTAAAGTAAAACTAAATATATAAGGGGTCTATAAATATATTAAGACCCTTAGCTAAATATATACTATAGTAGAAGAGTATTAGTAAAAAGCTATTAAATTATAGGCTAAGTATTATAACTAAAAGTATATATTATATAAGTTCTATAAAGGCTAAAGTATTAGTATTATAATAAAGAATTAGAGGTTTAAGAATAAAAAGCTAGTATTATAATTTATTAAGGTAAAGGTACTTTAGTATATTAGAGAATAAGTATATAAACTATAGCTACCTAAGATATATAGTAGAATTTACAATATCTTTTATATCTTACTACTAGAATTATAAATAGATAGCTAAAGAAATATAGAAGGTATATTAAATACTAAGCTTAAAGATAAGCTTAATAAATAGGAGGTAGAAGAGGTTATTAGTTATAAGAATAAGAGAAATAATTATTTTTACCTTATAAAATAAGTAGACTAGCCTATTAAATATAATATATAAGAATTAGTAAATAACTTAGAAAATACTAAGGTACTAGTTAAGAAATACTTAAGAATTATAAGAAAGTAGTACTATAAGTAGGATAATTAGAATTATAAATTAATTAATTAATAATTCTATAGGTATATCCTATAAAGATAATAAGAGTTAGTAAAGTATTACTAACTTAATAGGTATATTCTATATAAGTAAGTATTAACTAAAAACTATAGTTATAAGTAATTACTATTTTAATTAGAAGGATAATATTTACTAAAGTATTAGTAAAAAGATAGTAATTAGTTTATATTATACCTATTATAAAAGCCCTTAGGATAGCTATACTTATACTTAACTAATAAACTATTACTAAAGGAAGTAGTAATAAATATAGTAAGAGCTAAAGAAGTCTTATTATAATAAGAGATATAAAAGCTAAAAGGGCTAAAGAGTTAATAAGTAGTTAGTAGAAGAGTAAGTAGGATATTATTAAGATACTTCTTTAAATACCTAGTAATACTAACTTTAATATTAAATATACTAATAAGGTTAAATAGGTCTTTACTCTTAGAGTAGTATTAACTATAAAGAGATCCCTTACTAAAGAGCTAAGTAGGTAAAGAGGTAAATAGAACTTAGGCTTAGGTATAAGGAGTATAAATAAGAGTATAGAGTTAGTAGTATTAGTTTAACTAAGGATTAAAGTAAGAAGCTAAGGTAATAGATATATTAGTAAGTTACTTAGTAGTAAGAGTAATAATAATACCCTTAGACTAGCTACTAAATAATAAAGGTCTAGTATAAGGTAAAGGGTATATAGTAAAAATAGGAAAGTTAAAGTACTTAGACTTAGATACTAAAGATATATCTATAGGAGTTTCTTAAGCTAAGCTAGGAGTAGTAATAAAAACCTACGTAGGTAAAGTAAGTAAAGGAATAGCTATTTAAGTATAAAGAGTAAAGTTAAAAAACTAGTAAATAGATAAAGAAAGTTAAGAGTAATAAAACTTATTATTAATAAAAGAGTAAAAAGTAGCTAAAGTAATAATAGTAGGCTTATTAATATTAATATTATTACTAATAGGAAAAGGAGTATTATTATTACTCCTAATAGTATTATAGTAACTAGGTATAGCTTAGGTAATATCTTAATAAAGAAGGCCTTATTTAGTAAACTAAGTAATATTAGTAAAAGTAGGATTCCTAAGCTTAATATAGTATTATAAAAGGAAATAAAATACTAGCTTTAATTTAGTATAGAAATTCTTATACTTAGTCTTACTTTTTACTTTAGTATTATAAATAGTAAGTAAATAGAAAAGCTTTAAAATAAAGGTATTTACTTTAAGGTATTAGTAAGAGTATAGCAGCTTAATATAATAGATAAGAGACTTTACCTATTTAGTAGTAAATCTAACTTTAACCTAGACTATATTAATTTAAAGAAGAAATAGTAAAGTACTAGGAAGACTTATACTTTAGAGAATTTAAAATAACTTTATCTTATAAAGAGCAGTAAGTTCCTAAGCTATTATTACTAGTATAATACTAAGAGAGCTAGCCTAAGTAGTATAATAGGGATTAGTTAAGATCTTATATAGTAATTTAAATATAAAGGTAATCTTATTTATATAGCTAATAATATATTTATACTTTAATAGTATTAATATATACTAACTAGTAATCTTATAATATACTTTATTTTAATATACCTAAGCAGTAGTAATAAGTTTATTAGGGATCTATAAATAGTTAGTAAGAGATTAATAATATATTAAAAAGAATAAGTACCTATAGTATAGTATTTTTAGTACTAATTCTTATAGTTAATATAATAGGTATTAGAGTTATTAATAATATAGATAATATAAGAGTTATAATAAATTATTTTAATATATAGAATATATAGTATATTACTAGGGCTCTAGTAATAAAAGCCTATATACTTATTATAAATAAAGATATATAGTACCTAGGAGATAGGCTTAGAGAGTAATATAGTAATAATTAATTAGCGTAAGGTTATTATAATAATAGGGGAAGAGAAAAGGGAGAATAGAAGTATAAAAACAAATTCTATTAATACTAAGAACAGAGAATTAAAATAGAAACTTCTAAACTACTAGCTACTAAGTAACTAGCATAGAAATACTTATATTAAAATACTAAAATATAAACAGTTACTAATACTATAGATAGCTACTAATAGTAAATTATAATTACTATAACTATAGGTAACTAGAATAAAAAAAATAGCAAATAAACCTACCTTACCTAAAGGGACCTATAATTACAATAGTAACTATAATAAAAGTTAGTAAAATAGTAAGTATTATAATAAATAGTACTACTATTATAAATTAATTCTAGGGACTAGAATTATAAGAGGGGAGGTAATTATAAGGATATTAGGAATATACCAGGGATAACTTAATAACTTATTAGAGAAATATTTTCCTAGTTTAAACCCCTAGATTAGAATTTGCAATTAAGCCCCTTAGAGAACTTAATAAGTTAAAGAAACTATATAAAATAGAGCTACTATTTATCTTAGGTTACCCTAACTATACCTAATATACTTATAACTATTACACTAAATAAGATTTAAATATAGAAAAGTAAGATATTTATAGTAGTAAATTAAAAGACTCTAATTAATATTAAGGAAATACAAGCCTTTTTAGAATTTACAAATTACTACTAATATTTTATTAAGAACTTTAATAAGATTACTAACCTATTTATAAGTTTAAATAAGAAAGATAAGATCTTTAAATAGAATAATAAGATATAGATAGCCTTTAAATAGATTAAGATAGTAATCCTTAGTAAACTAGTATTAGTAATATTTAATTCTAAATAAGAAGTTAAACTAGAAACTAATATATTTAACTTTATACTAGGAGAATAGATTAGATAATAAGATAATAATAGAAAATTATACTCTATTATATTCTACTTATATAAGTTATATAAAGTAGAACTTAATTACCCTATATATAATAAAGAGTTTTTAGTAATTTTTAATTACTTTAAGGGATTTAAATACTACTTAAAAGAAAGTAAGTATAAGGTCAAGATCTATATAGACTATAAGAATATTATATACTTTACTATAATATAAGAACTTAATAGATAATAGATTAGGTATATAAAGTATCTAAGTAAATTTAATTTTATTATTATTTACTAAAAAGAATTAGATAATAGAAGAGCTAATACAATTAGCTAAAGGCTAGACTTTAATATAGAAATAGTTAAAATAAAGAAATAACTTCTATAACAAAACAAAGATAGATAATACTAACTAGTATAATTAATATAGACTCTAGGACTTATTATAAAATAAGAAGAAGCTATAATAGACTGGAAAATAAGATAGCAAAGAAAGTAGAATAGTAATATCTAAGTTAATATAATTAGATATAAAATCTAAGAACCTATTAGTAATAAAGCTAAGATAAAGAAATATAATAAGAAGATCTATATTTTAAAAGATAAATAGCACAAGTTAGTATAGGATATATATAAATATCCTCTATATAGTTATTAGGATATTATAAAAATATAGAAATATATTATAGAATACTTTAATTAGGAAAATAGCTATAAGATAGTAGAAAAAGTACTTAAGAAATGCAATATATATATAAGAACTAAGGTATAATAATATAAGCCTTACAGAGAACTATAGCTACTACTAGTAGTATAATAACTATAGGATATAATTATAATAGACTTTATTACTAAACTACTACTATTAAAAGAACCCTTAACTAGAATCTTTTATAATAGTATATTAGTTATAGTAAAATAACATATAAAAATCTATTACTTTATTCTATACTAAGCAGCTATAGAAATAGAATAAATAGCTTATATTCTCTATAATTAAATATTATAAGACTATAGAGTACTATTAGAGATCCTTATAAATTAAGGATTAATATTTACTAATAAGTTTTAGTAAGTATTTACAATACTTATTAGACTAAATTACTAATTATCTATAGTATTTAGATTATAAATAGATAAATAGATTAAGAGAATAAATTAAGTACTAGAATAATATATACACTACTATATTAACTATAAGTAAAATAATTAGGTTAAAAAACTACCTATTACCTAATTTATATATAATACTATGTATAATAAAAGTATAAAGTTAGTACTAGTTTATGTAAATTTTAAATTTACTTCTAATATATATTATAATAAGTAAGATCTAAAGGATATTAACCCTATTGCTATACTTAAGATAGATAACCTTAAGAATCTATATAAGTAGATAAGAAAGGAACTTAAAGAAGTTTATAATAAGATAAGATAATACTATATCAAGAAGAAGATTAAGGGACTAATCTTTAAAGAGAGAAATATAGTTTACCTATCTATTAAAAATATTAAGATAAAATAACTATTATATAAACTTAATTATAAGTATATTAAACTATATAAGATTAAAAGATAAGTTAAGAAGGATATTTATAAATTAAACCTACTATTAAAGATTAGACTATACCTAGTCTATTATATTTTATACCTTAAATTAACTGCTAATATAATCTAAGTTAAAATAGGTAATAAAGTAAAAGGAATTAATAGACTAGAACTCTATAAAGCAAAAGAAATTCACTAGATAAAGAAAATTAATAGATAAATAATATATTTAGTAAAATAGAAAGACTACCTAGAAAATGAAAATATATAAGAACTACTAAAATACCTTACTAGTACCTAGTAACTTTTAAAGAATTTCTATTAGAATTAAATAAAAGTAAAGTATTAAGAAAATTATTACTTAAACTAAGAGTAAACTAATTAATATTATTTAGAATATAATTAACCTAGAGATTCCTAAGTATAGTATTCTTATAAGTATCTAATATAAATAATAGGTTATCTTATTATTTTACTTCTTATAAACCTTAATAGGTAGCCTTAGAATATCTTTCTTTTACCTTACTCTTAATTTTATAAATTTATAATAAGTAACTAGCTATAAGAGATAAATAACTTTGTAAAGTAGCTATTTCTTTATAAAGCTTAAGAAGATCTTTACTTACTTAATCTTATTAGTTTTAAGTTTCTTTTCTTATTTTATTAAATCTATTGCTATAAATAAGTATAAGATAGACTAGGTTTATAATAAAGAAGGATTTATAAGATAATACTATATAAGTACTATTATAAGATTTTCTAAAACAGATATACTTACTATAATAACTAGAATTTATAGATATTAAGCATTTCTTACCTATATAAAAACAATAAGTATAAGGTATATTAGCTTCTTTATTAGAGAGTTTAATAGATAACGTAAGTATTTAGATTTTACAGTCTTTATATAAAAACTACTTAGATATATAGTTAAATATAGTAAAGTATAATAATAGAAAGTTTAAGTTAAATCTTACTAAAAGAAGAATAATATTAATTAAAGTAATAAGCCTTAAGGATAAGACTCTAGAAGGAAAGAGATTATATTATAACTATAGTACCTATGATTCAAAGATGACCCCTCCAGGGTAGGTCGAAGCGCAGGCTCATCTCAATTGAAGTCGCCCGCATCAACTAAACTCTAACTATCGCCAACCAAGACGCACAAAAGGCTGCTGTGCAAGGCACAGTGGCCTAGCCCCCTTCCTTCTTCCTACACCTACACCCACACCATAGTACCTATATTACATATACCTTATATTTTTATTTCCCTACTTATACTAATCCTTAGTAAATATAACTAATTATTAAAGAACTAATACTTATATAGACTAATAGTACTCTAGGATTATATTACTCTAGGACTAATAATATTCTAATATATTATTATTTCTTTAAACTAGATCTATAGTATATATATATTTATTTAGCATTAGTTAGTATACTTAGTTTAATAGCTATTAATATAGTATCTTTACTTAAATACCTTCTATTTACTATTAAGAGATATAATAATAATATATTACTTAGTACTATACCTTATAACTTTGCTAATATAAACTAGTATAGACTAGTTTACTTATTTAGAAACCTAACTATTATAGTTAAGTATAAAGTTATATTTAATTAAATATAGCTTTTTATTATAAAAAAAACTAATAATAGCTAAAATATCTAAGTTAAATAAAGTTTATAATTTTATATTTTATAATAAATAGACTTTTAATATAATATTATAGTAAAGTAAATAGAAAATATTTTAACTATTAAAATACTTTAAATTAATTATATTTACTTTACTTAGTAAATTACTATATTACTAATTAGTAAAGTATATTTATTAACTATATATTAATATATTTATAATAAAGAGTTAATTAATATTAAAAGAAATATAAAGATATTAGTTTTAAACTACTAATCTATTAATAAAAGTCTTAGTTTACTTATTTTTAATATTAAACATTTATATTAGTATATAAGTATAGTTAATATTATTTAGTTAATACTTATTATTAATATAAAATAGCTTTTTATTAAAATTTAATTATTTTATTTAAAAGAAACTTAAAGTTTTTAGCTTTTTTAATTTAATTTATAAATAATAATTAAGTACTTTTAATATTAAAAAGTAATTTCTAACTTAGTAATAATATACTAATTTAGAAATTATATTTTTAAAGCTTTAAAGTAGCTTATATTATAAAAGTCTTTTTTAATAATTTAAATCTTATTAGCTTTAAGTAATTTAATAAAAAGTAAGAAATAAAATATAAGTATATTTTTAATATAAATATAATAAGCTTTATATTTAAAAAAGTATATATTTTATAAGAATTTAAAACTAATATAAAGTTTTATTTTATATATAAAGATATATTAAAACTTACTAATAATAATAAAGCTATAAAGAATACTAATTATTAAATATATTAAATATATTAATTTATTTTAAGTATTTATTTAAAAAGAGCTTAAATAGTTACTTACTTATAGTAAACTTAAAACTATATTTATTAAAATTTAATAAGTAAATTATATATTTTATATATATTTTATATTCTTTACTAATTGTATTATATTAAAACTTAATAATAATTAATATTAAAGTAATATACTTAATATTAATTTATTTAAATTAATATTAATCTTATAATAACTTTATTAATTATCTATTAACTACTTAAGTATATATATATATTTATTTAAGTATTAATTAATATACCTAGCTTAATATTTATTAATAATACTTTTTTACTTAAATATCTTTTATTTATTATTAAGAGATATAATATTAGTATATTACTTAATAGTATATTTTATAACTTTAATAAATATAAACTTAAAATAAACTAGTTTAAAATATAAAAACTTAACTATTATAGTATTTTTATTAATAAAAGTTAAATTAGTAGATTATTTAAAACTTAAAGATATTAAGTTATAAAGTAATAAAATATAAGTTATAGTAAAGTTAATTTTATATCTTTTAATTATATATTAAAATAATTATTTTTAAAAAGCTTAAATACTTTAAATTTTTTATTATAATACTTAAATATAACTTTACTTTTCTTAGCTTTAAAATATAAAGTTTTTAATATATAGTATTATAATATAAAAGTTATTTACTTAATTCTTCTTAATTAATTTTTATTTATTTATATTAATAATAAATACTATATAAACTACTATTTATAAGAAAGCTTATTTTATAAGCTACTAAGTAACTATTAAACTTATAAATAAACTTAAAATTATAATATAAACTATATTAATAGTTTAAAAAAATAATAAAAATAAAGAAATAAGTATTACTTAATAATAAAAACTATTTAATTACTTAATTTTTATAGCTAAGTTTAAAATTAAAAACTATTAAAAGAATATATTTATAAAAAAAAACATACTTAAAGTTATTATTAAAAAAGTACTTTAAATTATTTTTTCTATATTAATATATATTTAATTTAATATATAGAAAATCTCTTATTTACTTTTCTTTACTTAATACTTAGTTTTAATATAATATACTTTAATCTTAACTTATATTTATAATAATTATAATTTCTAATAAATAAATTAATTTATATTATATTTATATTAATATATATATAAAGTATATATACTAAGTATTATAATATATTATATTTTTTAATAATAAGAAAAGTAAGTTAAGTATATTTAAATAAAAAAGTTCTAATAATAGTTAATAAGCTAAGTATTTTCTTTAATATTAAAGAAATATATATTTATATATATTAATATTATTAATTAAATTATAAGCTTTTTAAAAAAGCTTATAATACTTAAAATAAATTTAAAATATAAGTTTATTATAAAGTATATAAACTTAAAAAGAAATTATATAAATATAAGTAAAGTTATTATTAATTAATAGAAACTATAAAATATATATAATATAATTTTTAAAATTATAATATAATTTATTTCTTTTAATTATAAAAATTATAAGAAAATTAAATAAAGCTTATAATTTAACTTTTTATCTTTTTTTAAAATATTTATTTAATATAATACTTTTTTTATAAAAGTCTTTTAATAATAGTATTTTAATAAAGCTTTTTAGTTTTAATTTTTATATTTTATATTATATAGTAAGGATTAAGATAAAATTATAAAAATAATAAGAAAGTATAGTATTTTAATAATTAAAAGTAAATTATAAGCTTTAAAAACTTAACTATTTTATTAATACTATTAAGTAAGTTAAACTAGTACTTTTTAATTTTATACTTTCTTTATATTATATTTACTTTAAACTTTTTTAATAACTTAAATTACTTTTTACTTTAATTTAATAATATTAATAGATTATTAATATAATATTTAAAAAGTATATATATATATTTTAAAGTATATTATTATATATAAAAAATAAAAATACTTAAAAAGTTATACATATTTTATTAAGTATTTAACTAGTAAATAAATATTACTTATTAAAGTTAATAAAGATATTTAATTATTTATTTATAATTAAAATATCAAAGTTAAATAATATATATATACTTATTATAAAACTTATATTAATTCTTATTAAAATAACTTTATTTACTTTTTATTTAATTAATTTACTTTATTAGCTTTAATATTATAAATCTTAAGTATAATCTTTTTAAATTATTTTACTTATACTTTTTAATAAAGCTACTTATATTTTAAATCTTAAATTACTAGTTTTATATATTAAAAAGATTAATATATTATCTTTTAAATACTTTAAAAAACAATCTATTTATAAAAAGAAAAAAGTATTAATAAGTATATAACTTTAAAAGTTATATTAATATTAAAGTAAGTTATTAAGGTTAGTAATTATATTTCTATAGCTATATTAAAAAGTAATAGTATAAAAATAAGTTTAATCTTAAGCTAATAATATTATAATACTATTTAAAAAGAAAGATTATATTAAGTTAATAAGAAAAGAAAGTTATAACTAGTTTAAATATTTAGAAATTTAAAAAGAATATAAAAAGAGTTTATTATAATATTCTTTATATATAAAGAAATAAATATATAGATATTTTAATACTAATTAGCTTATTTTTATAATATTATAATAGTAAGAATTATAAACTTTATTAAAATTTAAAAATAATAAAGTAATATTATAAATTAAAAAATAATAAGATCTTATCTTAGTTAATAAAGTTATATAAAGAGTATAGCTAAGGTATTATAATAGTTATAATAATATAATATAATAAGAATTATATTTAATAAGTTTAAAAACTAATAGGAAATTAATTATAAGAAAGTAAGTTTTAAAATAATAAAGTAAGTATTAAAATTATTAAAAAGATTTTTATATTTTAAATTCTTTTAAATATAATATATAAAGTATTAATTTATAAATTTACTAAAGTATAAGTATAAAGTAAATAATTAAATAAATTCTTACTTTAAATATATAATAATTAATAAGATATTTAATAAAATACGTTTTTTTATTACTATCTTTTTAATTTATCTTCTTTAACTATAATTAAAAATAATTTATAATAACTAAGTAAGCTTAGCTATATATAAAATAAAAGTTAATAAGCTTATTAATTTCTTATAATAAGTAACTATTAATATTAAGTTAAAATATTTATTAAGTAAATTAAACTTAACTATTTATTATTAAAATTAAAACTATAAATATTATTATATATTAGTTTTCTTTTTAATATATAAGTTTATATTTAAGGTTTTTTATATTAATACTTAAAAGTAATATATCTTTAACTTTATTTAAATTAAAAGTATAAACTATATTTAAAACTATATAAAGTAAAAGAATATAATATAAGCTTTATATTATTAAAGTATTAAATTATATTTAATTAGTTTTACTAAGTTACTTATCTTATATCTTATATTACTTTTATTTTAATTTCTTTTATATTTAAAACTTAATTTTTTATTATTAAGGTAAAGTTTAAATAGTTAATTAAATATATTAAATATAATATTATTAACTATAAAGTAAGATATTATATAAAAAAGTCTAGCTTATTTACTACTTATATTATAAAAATAACTTTTTAAACCTTAATTATTATTATATTAATTTTATTCTTATTAAGTTATTTTTAAAGTCTATTATATACTTATACTTTTAATTAAATATATAAGTAAAAAGTTATTTATTAGCCTTTAATATTTTCTTTTTAATATAATTTACTTAAAATATTTAATATTTATATAAAGTAAGTATTTTTTAACTTTATATATTATAAAGTATATAATTATTTACTATCTTAAAGCTTTTTTTATAAATAGCAAGGGAAAGGCTATTTAAATAAAGAAATTAAAAGAATAATTAAAATATTAAGTTAATTAATATAATTAGTATTTTATAAAAAGATTATTAAATATAAACTACTATTACTAGATAATTACTATTTTTAATAATAATATTCTATTTATAAAAAGTTTAAAAAAAAGTATACTTTTACTTTTACTTATTTATAGCTAAGTATTTATATATTTTAAATAAATAAAAGCTATTTATAAGCTAATAAAGGATTTTTATATTATAGTTATTAATTTCTTAAGATTTAAATTTAACTTTATATTAACTAAATTAAAATTTAATTTAAAAATATAAAGTAATACTTTTAATATCTTAATATAGTAGCTAAGTTATAAAAGATATAATTAAGTTAGTATTAATCTTAGTTAAATAATTATAAGTTTTATAATATAATATATTAATAGTAATATTATTACTTTCTTTTATAGTTTTTATATTACTTTTTTTATAATTTCTATATTACTTTTTTTAATATTATAAACTTAGCTTAACTATAAAATAATACTATAATTTAAAAAAAAGCTAATTATAAATTAATATTAAATAAACTTATTATTAAATATATAATATATAATATTATAAATACTTTAAAGCTTTTTCTTATTATTTTTATTTTATTTAATAATTTAATTAATTTATTTACTTATTATTAAGATTTTAAAAAAAAATAATAAAAATAAATATACTTATAAAAAAAATAAAAATTATAATTAATATATTAATATATTAATAGCTTAGATTTAAAATCTTTATAATATAGTAAAACTCTATTTATTAAGTAATATAAAAAGTTTAATAAATAAATATTTTAAAATAAAGCTTATTTAATATATAAATTAATTTCTTAATTAAAAAGCTTTTTAATATTTATACTATTATTACTATATAAAGTAATAAAAATAGTTTCTTTTTTAGTTTTATTATTTTTTCCTTTATAATATACTTACTTAGTAAGCTAATAATTTTTTTCTATTATTAATTTAATTATAGCTTAAAGCTTAAGTTATATAAATTACTAATATTCTTTTTAATAAAGTATATAAGATTAATAAATATTAATTAGTTTTAAACTAGCTTATTTTATAAATATTTAATTTTTATAAGTTCTTTCTATTTAAATAAATTAAAGTTTTATAATTACTTATAATAAGTAAGTTTAAATTTAAAAGTTATATATATTTAAAGACTTTATAATATAAGCTTTTAAATTTTAATAAGCTAGCTAGTATACTACTATAGCTTAAGATTAAATCCACTTACCCTAGACCTAGTCTTAAATAAATTATATAGTAATAAGTCTTATTATTATAACTTAGGTTTAATTAATAGTTAAATCTTAAATATAGCTTCTTAAGCTATTTCTTATTAATAAAGCTTAACTTCCTTATAGTACTTATCTATAGTAATAAATTTAATTTTACTTAAATTATATTTTATTTACTTAGATATTAAACCCTAACTATAATAGTTTTATATTATAATTAGTTATTATTATAATACTACAAGGCTCTATAAGTAGCTATAAGTACTACTATAATTACTTATATAGTAATTATAGCTTGATCTTTTACCTGTAGTCTAGTAGTTATATATAACTGTTATAGTTTAGTTCTAACTGTCCCCCTAGCTATGCCTGTTATATACTACTTCCTAACCCCTCCCTTAATCGACCTCGGTTAACTCTTTTAAGCACTCTTCTAAAGGGGACATTGCCGAGGTGCCTTGCTAAGGGGTCTGTTTTGAAACTGGAAATGATAACACTAAGCCTCACTCGGTAATTGCCACTGAGCATTTGTGGTGTCCTGCCCCGCTCAGCCCCATATATAGCAGTCCATGGCATAAGAAGATACGCGGACATTCCTGATCCTCAGACGCTTTGACCACAACGATGGTTACATAAAGGCCAGGCTTGCGCATCATTGAGTTCACCGCAGTTCCCTCCCTTATCCAACCCCTTGTATTTTCTATGACAATGGGTAGAGTTTATCAGACTTTTCAACTGTTTACTCTCATTGCTTTGAGCAGCGTTGTTAAAGGGGCGAACTTCAAACAAAGATGTTCCTCTCTTGCTGCATCTCTCGATATCCAAAAGGCAAATCAGACACGAACCGAATTCGTCGCTGCTGGTACAACTCTAGAATTTCCTAGTGTCGACTCCAGCTGTGGTCGACCCTCTCAAAATGTGTCAGTCGATCTCTGCCGTGTCACCTTGCAAGTTCCGACTTCCCACAGATCTTCGATCAAGGCTGAAGTTTGGTTACCTGGAAACTGGTCCGGCCGATTTTTAAGCACTGGAAATGGTGGACTTGGTGGTTGTATCCAGTATGAGGATATTGATTACGCCGCGTCTTTGGGCTTCGCCACCGTTGGAACCAACAATGGTCACGATGGTATGACAGGGGTATCTTTTCTTCACAACCCAGACGTTATCGAAGACTTTGCCTATAGGGCTGTCCACACCGGGGTTTTGCTGGGTAAACATATTACCAAGACATTTTACGGCAAATCACACACGAAAAGCTACTATCTCGGATGCTCCACAGGCGGCCGACAAGGCTGGAAGTCAGTCCAATCTTTCCCCCAAGATTTTGATGGTGTCGTTGCTGGAGCACCCGCGTTCTCCTTTAACAACTTGACATCATGGAGCTGTCACTTTCTTCCGCTCACTGGACCGGTCGGCGCCGACACATTCATCTCCCTCGACTTCTGGCCGGCCATCCATCAGGATATTCTTGACCAGTGTGATGAGCTTGACGGACTCAAAGATGGTATTTTGGAGTCTCCGGATCTGTGTCAATACGACCCTAGTGGTCTTCTTTGCGATGCTGGACAGACAGAAAATTGTATCACGGCCACGCAGCTCAAAACCCTAAGAAGCATTTACTCGCCTCTGCTGGATAACAGCGGTAGCTTGGTATACCCTCGACTACAACCTGGTGCTGAACTCGAAGGAGTTCCCCAGACGTACTTCTCAGGCGAGCCTTTTGGTGCCGTCGACTGGTTCCGCTACGCGATCTTTAATGATTCTGCATGGGATCCTTCTACCCTTAAACCGGAAGACTATCTTTTGTCGTCGAGTCTGAATCTCTTCAATATCGAGACCTGGGAGGGAGACTTGTCTGCATACCGTGATCGTGGAGGCAAGGTACTACACTACCACGGTCTGGTTGACCAAGTCATCTCGAGCGAAAACTCACCGCGGTATTATGAGCACGTTGCGAAGACTATGGGTCTTTCCCCCCCAGAGTTAGATGAGTTCTATCGTTATTTCCGTATTCCAGGCATGGCTCATTGTGGAGGAGGACCCGGAGCTACTTTCATCGGAAACACCGCACGAAGCACATCTAGTCTGGATCCTCGGGAGAATGTTCTTATGGCTATGGTCAAGTGGGTGGAAGAGGGTATTGCGCCTGAGGCCATCCGTGGAACTGCGTATATCAATAGTACTAAGGACGCTGGTGTTGACTACAAACGCTGGCATTGTCGATGGCCCAGACGCAATGTCTATAAGGGATTCGGAAACCCCAAGGATGAGGATAGCTGGCAATGCCTTTAAGACTAGTTAACCTAATTTTAGGAAATTTAGCAAGTTAACTAAGGTAAACAGCAGTGATATTAGGACCTGACCTAATAGTCTATATCTGTTAATTATATAGTATTTAACTTATCCTAGCTTTGCTATTTAGAGATACCCTTATTCTTTATAGCCTCTCTACGCTTTAGCATCTGTCACGCGAGGCCATGCCGATTTGTGTGGACAAGATCGAACAGATATACCGGTGCACCGGCATGCAAGAGATGTCCTTGTACAGATCAGAGGCTTGGTCTGGAACCCACTTCATGCAGTGGATATTCTCACTAGATGCAGGCGTCGACATCCTTACTCTTGGAAAAGCCACTGACCGCTGCGTCGTCCGTTACCCAACTATGAGAACTCGTATTTTACGGAATGTGCAGACAGGATTGCTTGCTCAGGTCGTCCTACGCAAGGGAAATGAGGCTCCGTAGTCTGTTTTCCTCTCTAAAAATGTCGACTCGGCCATGAAAGAGAAAAGGCAATGTCATTGGATGCATTCCGGTCTTGGTGAGCCCTTACAGAGGATCTCACTCGTCCAGAATAGCCCTGGCCCTACTCATCTTATTTGGTCACTGAATCATGCCGCCTATGATGCGTGGAGCTTTGAGATGATGCTGAGGTCCATTGGTCAATATTACGCCAACCCGGAAGACGATCCAGAGACTTCTCTACCTTTCAGTGGATTCATACGTCATGTCACAAAGGCAAGAAATGCAGGTTCAAAGCCTCGCAGCTTCTGGCAGACTTACCTCTCAGGCATGGGCCCACAGGCATTGCTCTTTAACTATTCATCTTTCAACGACTCATCTTTCAACGACCCTCGCCAAGACTGTCTTGCAGTATATCGAGTATCGTTCCCCAAGCGTGAGGGCAAGACTCCTACATCACTTATAGCAGCCGCGTGGATATTGTTACTGGCTCGGCTTACTCATCGCATCGATATCACTATCGCGTATCTAGCCACAGGGAGAACTCTTCCTCTGGGTGGGATCGATACGTGCCCCGGTCCACTCATTTCAAACTTACCCCTGCATGTTCGACTGCCAACTGAATCCACTGGGATATGCAATGCTGCTGATATTGTACGCACGGAGATGGTGCGGGTCATGCCACATGAGCACACTGGCCTAGATGCTATGCAAAGTCTGACAAGCCAAGACGGTGAGGCTACTCCTCTGCATGCGGCCTCGCTGCTAGGCCACTTACCATTCGACCTTGCTATTCATCCAGCAGGCCACACAGATTTTGGTGGCGCAAAGGGCACTAGCATGGCCCATGCCGAGCAGAGGGTTGTGATACCTCCTCCGGGAACGTTCTCAGCCGAGGGCTCAATTGTGTTGGAGAAGGATAATTTTGAAGTGGATTTGGCTATTATCTGGGATTTTAGGGCTGTAGATAAGAAGGGGGTCGATGATATTATAGGAACTTGGAGGGAGATTATAACAGATGATGCTTAGAGTATTTTGGACTGTGGATAGATCGTTGACTGTATTATTCTTTCAGGACTGCTTGCAATTCCTTGGATCATGTCCTTTGCCTTTACACTATAGTCACCTATCGTTCTAGATACGCATTAAACTCCATGTTTTCGAACCACTTTATACATATTATTGCGGGCAACAGTCTTTTCATCTAATTTGGGGTACATGGCAACGTCAATACTCTCGCATTGCTAAATAATAGGTTGGCATCAACACAAGCGAAAGGTCTCTACTCACTGAATGCCGCTGCCTAGTCCTCCAGCAAGTTTGTCTCCCACAAGTTAACAGTAATGTGCTCTGATTGTTATAAATAGCTCATTCCAGAAGTTGTTGTTCTTAAGTCAATTGAAGGTAAAGGCACGCTGTCAAAGCCATCACGTAACTTGAAGCCAGCAGGATGTTATTGATATATCTGACATTACTTGATTTTCCTATCACTACCACTTACTGTGTTACCGGTGCTGTTGTTGGTTGCCGGCGTAATCCCATTATACAGACAATCGATGGTAGAACGAAAAGGTGTACGGATAAAAGACAGACCTTCTCGGGGCCGAATTGAAGGGTTAGTCACCGCGTGCTGGTATGTTTCTCAAGGAAAGGATTTTCCTAACAATGAACTAGCCTGGTTGATGTTTCCGGCTACCGATCGTGAGAAGTAATGATCAAACTACAGACCGAGAAATGAACTGCCGACAGCAATAAGCCCCAACTGAGTTGAGGACACCAGGATGTTATGGATGAATCGGGCTTATTCATACAGCCAGGCGTCGATTGTTTCATAATATGGCCAAAACCTTAAGCGCGACGCCACATCGTTCAATTGCAATGGTCTATTCTGAGAATCAGGTTGATTCGGTAAGCCGGACCACTGGAGGGTCGTATTGGAAGTCCTATTTTGGGGAAATACTCTTGTCAATTGCATCGTTTGTTTCTCAAGTAAAATCTACTCCCAGATTTTCCGTGACCGGGTCAGGACGAATGTCTGTAGCACAAAAGATGGAGGAATAAGCTCATACCAAGTCAGGAGCCTGGCCAAGTTTCAAGTCGTCAGCTTGACCAAGGTGCGTTGTATGATTTCACAATCAACGGCATAAGTGACCCGGCACTTCACATAAGACTTGTATGGATACTCTGCGCTAACAATAGGAATCCTAGACAACACCTTGTTCTATACCGACGCTAAAAGCCGTGTAGCCGAAAGAGTGGAGTCCAGTTTTGTATTGAGCAGCACTGACCCTCCAGCCAAAGGATCCTTTGGGTCGTAAAGGCTTGTTTACACTAATTCAGATCATTGTCAATGGGTCTAAGTAGCAATGAAGGATTCGGGACTAGAATGACTCGTGTAAGGCTTCCAATAGCAACTGAAAGAGTAAAGCTTAGCTTTATATTAAGCAGCACTAACCCTCTAGCTAAGGGATCCTGAAGCTCTTACCGCTTGTTTGTACCTACCTAAAGCAGTAAGAATAAGTCTAGGCAGATATAAAGGATTCAGGATCATCCCAACCTCATTTACTAGATGTCGTACGACATCGCAGACTGGATCTACTGTTTTCTAGGTAGTATTATTATCTGCGGGGTTGCACTATATAACAAGTCCTCTATCACCTCGTCATGGAACTTTTTATCTGACATCCGATTTAGTTTTCAAACCCTCTAACTTGCCTTGGGAACTATCTTTGCAATGCTCTCTCTTTTCCTCGTTTTAGCTGGAGCAGCCTCGGCTGCCAGTGCCAGCGTTGACGTCGTTTGGCAATATGCGAAAGCATCTCAAACTTCACTCAGCGTCTACAATAGCACTTCCCTGCTTGCACAGAGCTGTTCCAGCTTTCTCTCAGATGATACTACCAGTATTGACTTCTCTGATGTTGACGAGAATGGCTTTGGTAATTTTACTGTCGGCCATAATCGCTACCTTGTCCACTCGAAGGCTGAGTACTCTGGTGGGCCAATCTGCACCAAGAAGTTTAACCACGAGGCAACTGTGGTTGAATGCTCTGGTATTAATTGGGAACCCTCTCCGAAAGTCAAAATCGATCAGAACTGCCATTCCAAAAAAACACGAGACTGCCCTTCGTTTCCTCAACTCCAAGAACTCAAAGTCTTTTGCCAAGCGAGAGCCAAGCCCTATCAATGATCCCCCGACCTGCTCAGTTCTGACAATGACTTCACTTGTCGGTGATGGTAAGATAGCAAGACTTTATTTTAGGAACGTTTGGGCTTCCAATTAAAATAGGTGATCCTCATCAGAACTACTTCCACAAACAGCTTTCTGTAAGGCAGCTCTGACTACATTACGAACCAATTAGATAAGTGCTAACTTAGATAAACAGGAAGTTGTCAATTGCGGCTCAGCGCCTTCATGCAGCGTGGGAAATACCCAATCGCTCTCTTATACCATCGGATGGACTGCTGGCTTAACTCCTGTGAGCTGGATCAGTGGCGGGTTCTCTGTTTCCGAGAGCTGGTCGACTGGCAATACCTATTCCTGTACCGGGAGCACTGGTGAGGACGTTTGTGTTTGGTATGACACTGCTCATACCGCTTGTGAGTATCCTTTCTTATTTAGTGTCTATCGTTAACTGGGTTTCAGACACTATTCAGAACATGCAGCGAGACTCCTGTGCTGTAGGAGGCGGCTGGGGTGCTGATGGAGACCCGTTCGTTATGTTTTCACCTAACGCAAATAACCGCGGGGGTGGTTATTACTGTGTCATAGGCACATGCAGAGCTCAGGGTGATAACTATTGGGATTACAGTGGTCGGGCTGGTGGCCCTTAGACCACCCACTTGAAAGTCTGTGCTAGTAGGGAAGCTACTTTAGGTAACACTGGTAAAAGTCTTGTTGAGATAGAGGCCCTTTAAAGTGTACGAATAAAAACCTACATTTCTCAAGTCTATCAACTAGAAGAAGCTGTTGGGTACACATGTCTTGCTCCACGTTACTTAATTGTTGTTTCTTTAAAGTCTTAATAGGTCCCTTACACTCGTTTTATAAGTAGGAGAGTTTATTACCGGGATAAACCCTACTGTAGCTGCCTATTTAAGCATAATCCCATTTCCCCACCCGCGAACCTCGGCTTATTTCGCTCGGCTGCTAACGTAACTAAGTCTGGGGGTATATCTTTCTCTTGTTTATTTTCTAAACTATTTCTCTTCCACATACTTAGATCAACACATTGTTCAAAGATTCATAGTAATTATTCATCATGTCTGGTCCCGGTGTTGGTTTCGAGTACCCACCTCTTGAGGTCAAGTGGCTGCAGCGCGATGTCCTGCTTTTCGCCAACACCATCGGCGCTACCGCTGATGAGCTTCACTTCCTCTACGTACGTCACCAACCTGTTCAGAAACTTAGCTGCAACTGACAAATGATAGGAGTTCCACCCCAATTTCTCCGTATTCCCTACCTACCCGGTCATCCTTCGTAAGTCTCGCTACCTCAGCTGCGGTCCAATCATTAACCGACCAAAGCCTTCAAGAAGGATTCTCAAGAAGTAGTCGACTACTACAAGGCCAGCAAAGCCGTTCAGATTCCTAATGTCCCCAAACTCGACTACACGCGCGTTGTCGATGGCCAGCGCAAGATCGAATTCCTGAAGCCCCTCCCAACTACATCTGACGGCCGCAAATTTGAAGCCCGCCAGAAGGTCATCGGCGTCTACGACAAGGGCCGCCCGGGCACAGTCCTCGAGACCCAGACTGACCTTGTCGACACAGAGTCCGGCGAGGTGTACGCCCGCGTCATCGGCAGTGGCTTCTTCATCGGCCAGGGTAATTGGGGTGGTCCAAAGGGTCCTGCTACGCAAAACTATCCTCCGCCGAAAGATACAGCCCCTGATGCCACGATGGAGGTTCAAACCGTCGCCGAGACGGCGATGCTATACAGGCTGAATGGCGACTACAACCCGCTCCATGCTGATCCTGAGCCCGGGAAGAAGATGGGCTTCGGGGGTACAATTATACATGGGCTGTATTCGTGGAACTCAACAGCTCATGCACTGTTGAAGATGCTAGGCGGTGGGGATCCTGCCAACATCAAGGAGTACCAGGCGAAGTTTGCCAGTCCTGTGAGGCCGGGCGATAAGCTGATCACACACGCGTGGGTCACCGGAAAGGAGCAGGGCGGGTGGTCGGAGGTGAGATTTATCACGCAGGTCGAGGGTGGTAAGGTTGTTTTGAGTAACGGATTGGCTTTGATGAAGGTTACTAGTAAGAGTAAGCTGTAGACTTCTCCTTATTAGTTTTCAATACAGAAAGCCGATGCTTGTTCAATCATGGGACAGGGCATATAAGAGCAAGAGGATGGTTGTAATGTGTCAATTTACCCTTATATACACAAGGGCTACTATCAGCGTGAATTGAATCATCGTCTGGAAGTCACCGGTTAAAAAATTGGCCGGCAAATTCCCCATCCTCCGCTAGTTGTTATTCTTGTTTCATGATATGTCATATCCACATCGCTTCTCATTTCTCAGAGCCATCTCCAACTTTGACTGTGCCAGCCTAGCTTGAACATATCATGTTACAGTCCACGGATGTTGGAGCATTCGTTTAGTCGACACGCTCAAGAGGGAAGTCCTTGGGGCCGTCGTAGGCTTGGACATCGCCGGTGGGGGTATCACCCTTTACGGTCTTAATCTCCTTGTTAGGGATGAGGTGAGAGCCCTTGGTGAAGCTGTTGGGCGAGACCTGGACGGATACAGTGAGAATCAGGCCCTCGTCGCTACGGACAACGTCAAAGGTTCGTGAAGAAGGAAGGCAGGTGCCAGCCTTGACCTCGCCAAGCTCGCCAGGCCCAGCACCTGGGACCTTGGCGGTGCAGTCGTAGCCCTCAGTGTCCATGGTTCCGGGCTGGATGACATTGAAAGAGTAGCTGTGAGCTTGGTCAGTGGCATGTTCACAAAAGACAACGATACGAGGACACTTACTCGCACATGGCGCTGTGGGGGGTGCAGCTGGCGGTGAAATCGCGGACGTTGAAGACAGCATCGGCGGTAGCACCAGTAGCGGCGGCAGTGGCCAGAACGACAGCGGAGAACTTCATCTTGATGGGGGAAAGTTTGCGAGTAGAGACTTGAGTTTGGTTGGGTAATTTGAGAAGTAATGAAGGATTGATGGATGAGAGAGTTAATGTTTCGAAGGAATAGCCTCAGCTCTTTTATATACACCAATGAACATGTGGATCCGGTACTTCGATGGGCCTGCGGGTCCGGCAATTATAATGATCTTCACAAAAACCTCGTATTATCTCGGGCGGTGAAGCGGGCCGGTCAATGCAACGGCTCTTTGACCCATTAATATTTCTAGAAGTACTTGTCCCACAGGAGAACTACTAGGATTCGTAGCAAGATATACGAGAATTCGACGACAGAGAAATTCGGTGAGCAGATGCTTAATAACGATTTACGTGTAGCTTGATATGAAGATTCAACTAAGAATGGAAATCTATGTGGATAGAGAGTAGATCAGATCGTCAACCTCTTTGATCTCATGTACTCGTAGTCGCTCATCGCCGCGCGGACATGGGTTTCCAGCCTATCGCCAGCTACCTCTCCAAACTCTTCCCGCCACTTCGCCGCCTCAATGTCAATATTAACATCGCCTGCAACTTTGCCCAGATCGACCTTGTTGCTCGAGTTCAGTGAGCCCAGCATGTACTGTACGATGGGAGGATGACTATCGGTGGCCTCTTTAGGAGCTTTCTCCCATTCGAATTGCAGCTTGTCAGGGTCAAGTCCAGCAAGCCTGGCGTACTTCAGCATCAACTCTGACGAGGTCATCATGTCGTCGGCATCTATAACAAGCGGTTTCACGCCTCCATTGCTTTCCTGAACCTCGTAGAATTCGAGAAGCTTCCTAGGCCAGAAGAGGGACGTTTCAATGAGATTAAGTTCTTTGACCTTTCGCTTGAAGCCTTCATGCCTCACCGCACGGAACAGCGAAGGAATCGACAAAGCCGGGTGTCGGACGAGAAATGTCGGTCTGAAGGTCTTTAAGAAGTCATCAGATAGTATAGTCTCGTTCAGCGACGATCGTGTGGTTGATAAGCCATCCGGGTAACCCTCCAAGACCTGTGGCTCCCCGACTGTAGCCCATTCTCCGTGAATGCGCTGGGACTCAAAGAATGGATGATTAAGCAACAAAGCGTGCTCTTTGAACATGACTTTGTTTCCCTCTACTTCTGCATTCTTGATGTATTCTAGAAGATTGTTGAAGCACTTTTGCTCCATGTCCTCAATGCTTTTCTTCTCCTCGGCTGACCACTCCTTCATAGGATTCTTATGCGCGTCGGTGCGCAGGTTCATAGCCTGTAGCCAGAAGTAACCATCATTCCACGTCGAGTGAGCACCCTATCCCTCGATGTTGAGGATGCGCATGAGAAGATGAGAAGCTGTTCGTGGGCCAGTCACAAAAATATAGCGTGCATCCGGCCTGGGCGGCGTTGTTTGTTTTCCAGTCTGTGACATTGAATCTGGGTCTTTGTTCAAGTTTAATCTGAAGGAGTAGAGGGATGGCTTCCTGGACAACAGCTGATCACTGATCATTTTAATCCTCTTTATCCGGAACGCTTGGAGACTTTAGGCTACAAGTGCTTACCTCTCATGATGACGATCCTTCTAACTACCAAGCAACAGTATCAGGTGGATGTCAAAGAATTGTCCTCTAAGTCTTATGGCGCCAAGTCAAAATATCCTGAGTGCTGGTCTAAGATTCTGTCAGGTAACCAAATTACTTCGTCTCTTGTACTCTTAAAAGGCCAATTCCCCTGACACCCTGACGAGTGTTGGTTGCTTATGCAATATTATGTCAGTACACAAGTACTTATGCAAGTATGAGATGTCCCAAAATACCCCACAGCTACAGTGGAGCATATTCCGTCCTTTGCGCTATTTTTATCTCCTCCAAGTAATCATATCTATTCTTTCCAACGGGAAATTGCGGACGTTAATACGCTGCAGCTTACCATGTTGTGTGACTTCCACGGTCAAATACCTTTGGACCCTGAAGCCCTTAACAAGCGCGATCATAGCAAGTACCCACTCGGTCCAATTGCTTGAGTCAAGGACAGCTCATGTCCTTTCTGTCGCATCGTTAGTAAAACTCTTTCTGAGGGTAGTTTGGTGACCGGTGTCAGAGATGAAACTGAATTGACCTGGATTCTTTGGCCGTCTCAGCTTTTCGCCGCGACATGCCGAAAATGATACCTGGATTTGCTTCAGATCCCGCGTACAGCCATCGGCTGAACGTGTTTCAATATTTGATACAATGTTCATTGAGCAAGAGACAGCACCTACAGTGGAAACGTCTCGAATACTCAACTGGGTCTCTTCCTGTGAATGTTTACATGGCACAACGTGCGCCTTGACGACGGATGTAGCCTTTGACAAGACTTTTCGTACCCTTGAGGTCCTTCGGTTACTGGGTGTTCAAACTAACTGCCTTATTGAGACTACCAGCCTCGAAAAATATGTTGCCTTGAGCTATGTCTGGGGGCTCAGTTTTAAGCTTCCGCTTAACTACGATAAACCGGCCAGCACTTCTAATTAAAGGCTCCCTAGAAAAGGTCGCTGAGTCGCTTCCAAATACAATAAATGATGCTATGGTATTAACGAGACATCTTGGTTGTCGATATCTTTGGGTAGATTCCGTAAGCTTGTTGCAGAATGACACCGAAGATTTGAAGCTGGGTGTTAACTCTATGGATCTTATATACGAGAGGGCCTGGTTGACAGTCGTCGCTACCTGTGGCAATGACGCTGATGCGGGTTTGCCCGGTGTCAATGAAGGTACACGAAGCACCCGTCAGAATACAGGCGAGATATACCCTGGTGTCGAGGTGGGAATTGTACAAGGTTTGGATATTTTGCTTAAGAAGCCGGTCTACAACACAAGAGCATGGACGTATGATTTACATCTTACTAAAGTAAAATGCGACAGCTAAGCTAACATGTTTCAGATTCCAAGAACAAGTACTATCAAGACGAGTTCTTTACTTTGTCAACGATAAAGTATTCTACCGCTGTCGCGCAGCGGAACATGCCGAGCACCTTTCAGACAAACTATCACAGAATCGCCCTCCATCTGAATCCTGGGGATCCCTCCTTCCAAAGGCCTTGAAAATGACGGAACCGATATTTGATATTACTGCCATGCTCTTCTATTACACACAAAGGCGTATTACCAGCCAGAATGACGCATCATGGGCTACGGCAGGCATCACAAAGCGTTTCGAAGATGCAACAAGATGCAGGTTCTTTCAAGACCTCCCCACCGCTATGTTCGATGGGTTCATCATGTTTCAGTCAAAGTACGGCCTGCTACATCGCTGTTCTTCCTTTCCAAGCTATTCTTGGACAGGATAGACAGCACAGATGGGATGGAAAGGCTGTGTTGATATGGATAGCCCATTCCACCACGTCGACGAAGACACCAACTACTGGCTGCAGAAAAAGACTTGGATCGTCTGGTATAGGAGAAGCCCCTCTGGTATTACTAATCTTGTTTGGGACTCAGCTGCCAACCCATCGTTTCCTATCAAAGACATAGAATATAAGGGTATCGGACCAGAAGTACCTCTGCAGATGGCAGAGATGTTCCCTTGTAGGTTCATACAAGGCGGATTTTACCTACTGAGCAAATTTCCTTTTCTCGAGATGTGCCATCTTACCCTCTATTGCAGTTCTGGACGCTCTCCTTGGTGTACCACACGTCTAGTATTAGTAGCTCTACAGGCCACGGTTACCTTGGAGATCTGAGCCGGAAGAAATGTGGGTTCATATTTCCGGATGTGTACGAAGGAAGGCTCTATCCACATTTTCAAGAAATTAAGGTGGTCCTCCTGTCTGAAGCATATTCGCATGCGATCTTGGATAAAGAACCAGATCTTTGCGAACCATATTCCTTTGAGCATGCAATGTACAATCCTAAAGACAGAATGACTCGGCGCCCTCTCCGATGGTCATTCTACTATATTATGCTTCTTGAGTGGCAGGGAGGAATTACTGAACGGCGTGGTCTGGGTCTACTCCACCAAAGTGCTGTTGACTTGAGTTTTAGCCCCTGGTTCAACTTGGAAGGAGATCTTTCTAGCGTAGAAATACGGCTACACCTGGACAGTATTTTGAGAGTCGAATCTTAATTGCTATACTAAGTGGCGTTTTGAATCTCTGTTGCATTGGTACTTTCTCTCCTATAATGTTGCGTAAAATCATACTCGATACTTGAGACTTTCTAGATAACTGTCAGTGACTGTGCTTTATAGATGACAAACCACCTTTACTGTCACTTACCAAGAGAAATTCCCTCATATCATTCTCATCTTTTTGCAAGTCTCTCAGAATACTAAAGAACTTGTCCGTCTCCAAGACTGTAAGAGGATCCGAAGTCGCCACACGATTCAGGTTCTTCATCGATCTTGGATCAACGTATCTCAGAAAGATATCACGTCTGATCTGAGCATACTTTTCCAGGATATCCTCTCCGGCCAAGCCCTTGGCATATCCAATGAAGCAGTCAGCCAATCCTCCGACGTCAAGCACAGCTGTCATGCAACCATAGCCACCCATGGGGTTATTGATGTGGGCAGCATCACCTGCGAGTATAATTCGGCCAACTTTGAACTGATCTACGCAGCGATTGTGGATGTTGTATAGATTTGTCTGTTCGATCCGGTATTGGTCAGGTTTGGGATGACCTGGAAGCATCGCTCTGAGGTGCACAGATCGACGGTCCAAGTATTCTTCATCGGTCAATCCTGTGACTGGATCTCCGTAAGTAACACGCCATAATCCCCCTTTGCCTCTGCGGGCGATAAGACCCCAGTGTTCTGGATCAACCATGTAGTTCCCTGCATCCCAATTATACTTCTCAAATCCATCATAATAGACCTGCTCCCAGTTAATCTTGACATTATTTGCAACGCAACATGGGTAAACCTACATTTTGGACGACGAACCGATATGGCAAGGTCTCTCCCGGCCAATTTCTCCCGAACAACGATCGTCTTACAATGCTTGAGGCGCCATCACAGCCGACGATGTAATCAGCCTCCAATTTTGTTTTCTTTTTCGTGTCTCCATCGTTTATGTCGACGTCAACCCAAGCATTCTTCTCATCCTGGCCAACATTCGTCACTGCATGATCGAATTTGACCTCAATCAAATCACTGTATTTTTCAACACAGTGTTGATACAGGATCTGGATAATTTGACCCAGCGGTGATATAGTCATTCGATCGGGATGATCTTCGACTAGTGAGAGATCAAGACTTATGAGCTTTTCACTGTCTGAGACGCGTCTCCAGCAGATGCTTGGGAATTTCGCAATGCTGGCTTTTCGTATGTCCTCGAGAACACCTGCGCGTCGAAACACGCGCGTGGCTGGGACGCCATACTGGGTTGCCCGCAGTCGTGTGTCGAGATGTGGCCAGGATTCAAGGACAACAGTGGGAATGTTTTGTTGTGCAAGCAGGATGGCTAAAAGTAACCCTGATGGACCAGCACCCACGATGATTATCTATCACGATGTTAGTTGTCTATTTAACTGATAGATGAGCAATCACCTACTGTCTCGAACGGTAGCCTTGATGAACCTTGAGCCATGGTTAATAACTCGGGATGATATCCGATCTTGCGAAGTCTGGCTTGCTCAACCAAGTACCTACGTCAAGCTATTATAAGAATTCAGCAGACCCATTGACCTGAAGCCCCCGAATCTTCCGACCCCAGTTGCCGATCTCCGAATGGTCTAGACGCGGGGTTCGAAAGTGGAAAGTGTGGCACACGGAATCCACTTCACTGTCGGCTGTGCGAAGCGGCAACAGACCAGGAATACATCTGACTGATGACGTTGAAGTATCGGGCAGCTAGATATTCCGAGTCCGGTCGAGTTGACTACGGTTAGACTCGCCCATCCAGCACCTTCCATATGTACGTACCTGACCAAAAGTAGAACTACCAGCCCGCTTTCGCTTAACATCCCACAAATAGCTTAGCATCCGGGGACCGATGCCCCGTCCAAAACTGCGTGAGCAAACATGTGATTCATTTGAAGTTGAATTCATGTTCGGATTGATAATATCCGCATTCAAGTTCATCGACAACTAAGTCATTCGGTACAGTCGGACCCATTATATCAATATTCCGATATCCATGCAAGGAACATTATAATTTTACCTCATTCAAGAGGCAATCGCCGATTCTCATGACGTTAATACCAAATTACACAAAACTACCCTACAATGACCTCGAGAAACAACGATGATCCAGCGACCGAAGCTGGACGACAGCCAAAGTCATTAGCGAAGGCATGCATATCGTGTCGGACAAAGAAGGTCCGCTGCGATGCGGCACGACCACAATGTAGCAATTGCCGAACCCAAAGTCGCGAATGTGTTTATCACATTGAAACACCTCGAAAACGGTACGCAATTGATCGTCCGTCGACTTTGAATCTCTGGTCGCGCTGACCATCATGTCTGTAGACCCACATTTTCCCAGATCACCAGATTGCAACGCGACGCGTCTGCTCTAAAGGCGTTTATCGTGACTCTCAAACGTAGTGGCCCGCAAGAACGTGAACAATTACTGTTATCTGCCGTTGATGATGATGGGAACGTCAAGTTACCAGCGTTGGCGGACAAAAGCCCGTCCAAGCAAACTCAACATTCCTCACTAGGCACTCCGTCGCGACGCGTCGAAGACCCGGCGATCGTATCTGATGATGAGCTCGACATCGCAAATTTCGTGTCTATTGACGATGCTGGTGAGACGAACAGCTTTGGCCCTTCATCTGCGCTGCATAATCCAGCTGAAATTAGTCCGAACAAGACTACACACAGTCGCGCGACACCAATTGAGAATGTCAAGAATAGCTTGATAGCAAACGCTGCTCTGCAGAGACACTTGGAGTATGGACTGCTCAAACATTCCTCCATCGCTGAAGTGCCGACCGAACTGGCGATGCACCTACTCAACCTCCACTGGGATCGTCAACATCACACGTTTCTTCTCACCTATAGACCCGCTGTCATGCGCGATCTGCAATGCTCGGGCCAATACTGCTCTACCTTTATGCTCAACGCCATATTCGCGTGCTGCAGCAAGTTCTCGCCTCGACTCGAGGTAAGAGAGGATCCCAATGATCCTTCAAGTGCAGGTCTTCGCTTCTTCAACCGGTGCGATGAGCTTCTTGCCAAGGATTCTCTTCTGATGCGACCTCATATCACAACCATCATAGGACTTCTACTACTGGGTTCAACGTATAATGCCCGCGGAGAGACTTCGAAAGGATGGCTGTATACTGGCTATGCACTACGGATGGTCTACGATCTGGGTCTCCATCTGGACCCTAAGCAGATAACGGATGACCCTGAAGAAATTGAGATCAAGCGACGCGTGTTTTGGGGCGCGTTTGTCTGTGATAAGTTGCAGAGTCTCTACATGGGTCGACCTGTGGCTATAAATCTGTGCGACTCACGCGTGTCACGCGAATTCCTTGACCTGTACGAAGAGACGGAACCATATCATCTTCCTGCAGTGACGGCAGACGCCACTCCCGATTTACCCAAGGGCCTGGGCACAGCAATCCCGAGGTACTCCGTATCGACTTTCCAACAATTATGTCTCTTATCTAAGATAATGACTACCATCACCAACCGATTTTATGTGGTTGGGGCTACCTTCTCCAATGCTCAGAACAGTCTTCTGAAGATTGAGCAAGCGTTGCAGAAGTGGCGAGAGGACTTGGCTCCTGAGCTTGACTTCCAGCCCTGGCTACCGGAGAGTACACAATTCCAGACTCCAAACATCATGGTCCTGCACAATGTGTACTATTCCCTTATAATCCTTGTTCACCGACCATTTATTTTGGATGGGCATCTCCGTTCGACTGGTACACCCGCACGATCGTGGGAGCAATGCACAAACGCAGCAAGATGCATCACCGGTGTCGCTTCAGTCTACAAGGCGATACACGGCCTGAGTGGCGCGCCTTATGTTTTAGCATACACGGTATACGTAGCTTGTACTATCCACGTCCGCAACGCGGCTTCTCAAAACCAAAAGGAAGAGCACCTGGATTTGCTAAAGAAGAGTTTGGAATGCTTGGATCAGCTTTGCACTGCGAACCCTGGTGTTGCGAAACCGGCTAATAGTATCAGGCGGTTGGTTGAAGCCAACCGCTTGAACCTGACCTCAGGTGAGTCAAGACACGCTCATCGGACTGCACACGTAGGGTCTGACAGACATTTAGAAGAGAGTAACTCAGCGGCGGATTCGAATATCTCATTTGATCTTGACGCAATTCACAGCACGTTTAATTTTGCTGAGTGGTCTTATCCAAACGTGGAGATGACTGCTGGCGATGCAGATTACGGCTTGCCACTGGATCCGTTGTTCGGCTGGATCAATGTGCCGACCCCGTCGATGGATCAAGACACAACTCTACCATTCCTGTAGTGAATTCAACATAAGAAAATTGACGCGATGATCTGTAATGTATTGCTTGAATTTACTTGTCCATTGATGCATGGCCCTCGCCTGGGCCATAGATTGTTGTCCTCAAGAGATGTCGTGTATAACTAAGCGCGACACGTTATGGTGACTCGTCAGGTGTCAGAAGAATTGATCGCCAAGAGACTAAGAGGCGAAATAATCCAGTCACTTTACGTCAGGCTCATCCCACGCCTAAACCACTTTATTTTAGTAGTCTAAGCCTGGAAGGACAATTCTTCTGTCACCCAGCTGGAACTCCACCCGGAGGCTCACTGTCCGAAAACATGTGGGTCTCGGAGGATGAACTTCCAGGCGTTGATATCACCGCTCGGCAAGGAACAATATCATGAATTCATAGATATATCAATAGCCATCACTCCATGATCCCCGAGCCCTCAATCAGCTTTCAGTTGCGACATCAATTGAACATTCTCACCAGACTCTTGTTTTTAACCTGCAAATCCTTACCCCACTCTTTTACATCATGGCTCCTCTTCCCCGGAAAGTCGGCGTCTTGGTCGTCGGAAGTGGCAACGCTGGTTTCGCAGCAGCTCTTTCCGCCGCTGAGAATGGCGCAAAAGACATCCTCATCATTGATAAGTGCCCCGAAGAATGGGTTGGCGGCAATTCTTACTTTACCGCTGGTGCCTACCGAATCGCACATAACGGTCTTCAAGATTTATTGCCAATCGTCAATAATGTCTCATCCGAGCAAGCCGACAAGATTGACTTGACACCATACACTGCCAAGGACTTTCAAGATGATATGGAAAGAGTTTGCATGGGACGTTCAGACCCAGTGCTTGCTAGGGCGCTCATTGACAACTCCAATGAAGCCATCAAATGGCTGGCTTCTAACGGCATTCCCTTCCAACTTTCATTCAACCGACAAGCTTACGAAGTTGATGGAAAAATCAAGTTCTGGGGTGGTCTTCATATCAAGACCCAAGATGGAGGCAAAGGTCTCATTGAAGATTACCTCGCCGCGATCAAGAAACGAAACATCCATGTTTCGTGGTCGACAGCGCTCACAGGACTACAAAAGCGCTCAAAAGATGACAACTACGATGTTGAAGTCTCAATCAACGGGCAACAGCGTGCATTCACTGCTGGCGCTGTCATCCTGGCCGCAGGAGGATTTGAGTCTAACCCACAAATGCGAAGTCAATTCATTGGACCTGGCTGGGACATGGCCATGGTTCGTGGAACACCTTACAACACTGGAGAAGTCTTGAATCTAGCGATCCAGAAGTTGGGCGCAAAGGCCGTAGGCAATTGGTCTGGGTGTCATTCCGTTGCTTGGGACGCTAACGCTAACCCAAACACTGGTGATCGAGAAGCTTCTAACGAGTATACGAAATCAGGTTATCCTCTTGGCCTTATGTTGAACGTGGATGGCCAAAGATTTGTGGATGAGGGAGTGGACTTGAGGAACTACACTTACGCTAAATTTGGTCGAGCTATTCTGCAGCAACCCGAGCAATTGGCCTTCCAAGTTTGGGATTCTCGAACCATCGACTGGCTCCGAATGGAAGAATATCGCGAGGAACGTGTTGAGCGAATATTCGCCAAGACTATCGACGAGCTTGCTGAGAAGTGTGCCGAGCGCGGTCTTCGAAACAAGGGTACTTTCGTTGACACAATCCGAGAGTACAACGAAGCTGTATACGCGCATCGTCAAGAAAACCCCAACGTGAAGTGGGACCCTGCCATTCGAGATGGTGTCTCCACTCAGTCCTCCAAGAAGAAGCTAGCCTTGGCAAAGTCGAATTGGGCTTTACCTTTGGATCAGGGCCCTTACATGGCTGTCAAGGTGACTTGTGGTATCACCTTCACCTTTGGTGGTGTCAAGGTCGATCCCGAATCTGCGCAGCTGATCCATGGCTTGAGTGGCGCTCCAGTGCCGAATGTATTTGTCGCAGGCGAAATGGTCGGGGGTTTGTTTTATTCCAATTATCCAGGTGGAAGCGGATTGACTTCTGGTGCAGTCTTCGGACGGAAAGCTGGTAAGGCCGCTGCAGAGGCTGCTTCAAAAGCAGATCAATCATTCTCGAGCCGTCTGTAGGCACGCTCCAAGCTCAGGTAGCTATGAGCCTCCCTATGCCGTCTTAGATAAGGATTAAGTATATATTATTATGGTACCTTACAATCTTCAATTGGTTATAAGAACGGCTATCTATGTCTTCTACTAACATCGCACGTGATTGGTGATGGTGACATGCATGTCGTATATGACGAATAAGTACGGTTAATAATCCGATGTTATGGCGTGATGAGGTGAGGCATTTCTGTTCGTGGTTTCCAATGTCGACTTAGTATCATACACGCCATCTTAGAACAGACTTATTGGAAAAGAAGAAAGAACAAGGAAAGCCTCCACGAGATTCAATCACAATGAGAAACTTCGAGATCAAGTCCGTCGCCATCGTTGGGGCTGGAGCTGCTGGTAAGAAAATTCGCTGCACCGGACCCAATAACATACATATGCTTACACAGTCTGCCTGATAGGTGCTATAACAGCAGCTGCTCTCAAAGCCGAAAACTATTTTGAGAGGATTCGCGTCTTTGAGCGAAGGGGAACTCCGGGTGGCACTTGGTTAGCACTTGACATTCAGTAGTCAATACATCACTAATATATTTAAGGATTTATGATCCGGACCCAAAAGTCGCGACCACCCATCCTGGAGCTTTGCCAACAGAACTCGATAAGCCACTCGTAATCCCAGACGACTTACCTACCACAGCGGCCCCAAATCAGCAGGAGAGATATGAACATACACCGATCTATCAAAATCTAACGTAAGACATTACTACAGACCACGATGGCTCAGGCGACTGACTGAAAATAGTACAAATGTTCCTCAAATCGCCATGTCTTTCTCTGATTTGCCCTTCTCTTATGGGCCATTCGTCCCACATTACGTACCTCGTCAGTACATAGAGTCCTACTTCTCAGTCCATAAGACGGATGGATATCTGTCACTCAACACCACAGTAGAAGATATCTCGCAACTGCCCTCGACTTCTAGGAATGGTTTGCACTCGTGGAGACTGACGTTGCGCAAGTACGAGCCATTCAGAGAGATTGATATATGGTGGCAGGAGGACTTTGACGCTGTTGTTCTTGCAAACGGGCATTATGCCGTCCCCTGGGTAAGTGCGCATCGTCCAAATTGCAATTACGGTTAAGAGATTGACTCCTTAAGGTCCCTCAAGTTCAAGGCTTAGAAGCATATGTGGAAAAGTTTCCAGGTAGGGTGATGCACTCCAAGTTTTATCGCTCTCCTTGGCTATATACCAATAAAAAGGTACTTATTATTGGAAACTCAGCTTCGGGTCACGATATTACTGTTGATCTACTACAAGCCGTTCAGCTTCCACTTTACCAATCACGAAGATCACGTGGAAGACTGGACGGTGATGAACCACCGGCAGGGGTGGAATGGAAGAAGGTCATCAAGGAGTACCGTCTGGATGGAACAATCGTTTTCGAAGATGACAGCGAGCTTACTGACGTTGACCATGTTCTTTACTGTACTGGCTATCTTCCTTCCTACCCGTTTTGGAACTCTGATGCAAACGGACGCCTGCTATACGACTACAAGAAGAAAAAACTTGTTAATAGTTACTGGCATACCTTCTTTCAAGACATACCAAACTTGGCAGTCGTCGGTATGCCACGAGCCCTTACCTTCAGGAGCTTCGAATACCAAGCCATAGCAATTGCACGGCTCTTCTCAGGGAGGAATGCGATACCTCTACCGTCTAGAGAGGAACAGGAAAAGTGGGAACGTAACAGAGAGAGTCGTTGTAGACAAGAAGGACGCAAATTTCATGAGATCGAATGGGAGAACGGCGAGACATTTAGATGGTTAGATGGGTTCTTCCGGTTTGCAGGGTTGGGGACATTGCACGGCGATGGTAGGGTACCGCCAGTCCTGGGAAAAGATCTCATTTGGGCGATAGAGCATGTAAGGAAGTATCCAATACCAGGTAAAGACAAAAGCCATGAGAAAGGAGGGACACTGGGGCGTAAAGAATCCGAGTGGACTTTAGTTCAGACGCCCAAGAAGGACCCCTTGTTCTTCATCTAAGTAGAGTGGTTGATTTAGACTTAAACGAAGTTACAGGAAGGGGCTAATTTCCTTCAATTCAATTCGGAGTTCCCTGGTTCTAGTCTTGGTTGCTAAAAAGCAGCAGACCATCTGCTTTTGACCCACATGTAGAAGTTTATAGTTATCCTAACTATCTAAGTGAGACTATATGCCAAGTAAACCCATCTTTTTCCAGCATCTCTCCGTTCATGATTCCATATACATAACCGCCCCCAACGAACTCAAACGATTTAGGATGTAATAAACTCGGCCGCAAGACAACAGGTAGTCCGCATCCTTTGAGCATCCAGACCGAATCGCCAATCTCTACTTCTGGGCGCAGCATTGCAAATAGACCCTTTCCAGTTTTGTAAAGTCTCATACCTCTTTTCTCAGAGACACGACGGTAAAGTTGCCGAAAAAGGTATAACTCCTTTCCAAATGCAGATAAGAGTTTCTTTTCGAGATCTTCACCCTCGTTCGTCTCGGAAAATGCTACTGACGGCACAGAAAGTCCGATTCGGAGCATGGCTCTGAACACATCATCATCAGGAGACATAGTATCTGCCTGATTGTAGCTCATCACTACTTTGAGAGCAGCTTCACAAACAGGCTCTCCCGTCAGAGGATACCGTCTATCCAAATCACCATTCGCCTGATCCAGCCCAGCTTGATAGAAGCTAAAGGCCTCGTCTAGCCACTGAGCCATCCAAGTGAAGCCGGTTGAATTGGAACAGCTTGGGGTTGACTTTTCTGTGACATCATCGATATGCCATCCTCGAACAAGGAGTAAGTCTGGATCATTGCTGCTAAAAGCAACAGACCACGTGCTTGTTGGTCCTCCTGCTGCATGCCATGCTGTAGTCAGGGAGTTTCCTATAGGGATCCGACCCAAAGGCTTGGGCACTGAGAAATCTCGTACCCAAGAAGGATATCCTTCAGTCCGGCCCGGCAATCCGGCGGAGAGCATAAGTTCTCCCCCAAACTTGGTCTGCAGGGCATATTTCCAATACCTCATTGCTATATTCCTTAATGGCGATTTATAGTCAGGCTGTAGGCTTCGTGACTTTTCCTCATTCTCATCGTCGATCAATCCCAGAATGCCAAAGTAACGATCCCTCGGTTGAGTACAGCCATGTGTACAGAATAAGAGCATGCAAATCGGCAAGTCGGCCTGGTTCATCTCAACTCCACACAGGAGGATGTTGATTATTTTGTGGTACTCAAGACCATGTACCGTATTGAGATCGATGCAACGAGCGGAACGAACCAGGCACATGAGGTTATACGACATCAAGACATTGGTAAGATCATCTTGGGTAAGTTCGTGGGACATCCAAGGGATTTGAACTCCTTTATATCCCACAAAACCCGCCCAGATCTCTCCCCATGGTATATATCGACGACCGATGACCATGAGTACCCTCTGTCCAAGGACAAACTCTTGAACAATCCAAAGACGGTGGAACCATGGCGCAGAGAAGAAGTCAAAAAGTCTTCTAGGCCACTCGTCTCCCTTAACGTCCTCGATTGAGTCTGCTTCCTCCTCTGTTGGATACTGGATGTCCATGATCTTCGCGGTAGAGGGGCCTGACAGAACTAGGGAGCTGCCTTGGCCTACTGTAAAGCCGTGACGAATGTTTCGCTTCCAGTAACGCTGCATGGCATCTAGCAAAAGTGTAGTCTCCTCTGTCTCTTCGCCAATATCGCAAAAGACGTTTCTGGCGGAGCTGTAGATGAAGCCCATGAGAGCAACTTGGGCCTCCTTTTCGGCCAGATCTGACTGGTTGATGCAAAGGCCATCAGCCCAGTATAGTTGTTCTTCCCTCTCGTTATCGCGAAGTCGTCGTAAAATAGAAGCAAGCGAGGCCGTTATTGGGATAGATCCCTGAGGTGTGACGAAAGTATCGGTAAAAATTCCTTGACCCCAAACATAGGATATTGCATCAAAATAGACATACTTTTCTGGGTTTAGAGACTGTGATTCTGCTGCATTCGCGTTTCCAGGGCTATGTAGAGTGGACAATTCTTCTAAGCCTTTGACGACAAGTTCGCCATTGAGTTCGTTACTCTCTTGATCAGCTGGATTTAGCCGAATAAGCCTTATCTGTCTATCACTGAGGGGTATATACTCATAAATCTTTGTATTGGTATGTTGACGAGCCATGGTTGTTTTCATCGCGGGGGAAGTCTGAGGTTATTTGCCTCTGGACTTCTGCTGTATTGACTTGATATATTTCATCAAGATATTGTAATCACGACAGCCTTGCGTATCCTTGTAGCCCTGAGGCTGACGCTTAATGAACTCTGAAAATCCCGCAACTGAGGCGAAGTATTCTCCACGTGACAGACATAGCAGGTGGTTGACATGTGCCAAAACAGGAAACATATGATGTCACGTAATGAGTTGGGTCTGGGTTTCAAGTAAGGGGTCGTTAGTCGAAGTCAGGGCGGTTTACCCAATCCTGTAGTTCGCTCCAAAATAGCCTAACTTTTACGCTCTCGCGTTCTACCATCAATAGCTGTATAATATGACAAATGTCTACCCGTTGGCGTGATAGAGGGACGACTGCACATGTGACTGATAGCAGTGAGCATCTCATTTGTGAAAAGTGAAATTTCTTGAATAAGAGTCCTTCACAACTTTATACAAGGTAAGAAAGCCTTAGACGGACGGAGAGGACTGCACAAAAAAGAGGCAAAATATGTGGAAGCATGCTCTATTTGAAGTACTCAGTCCAGCCAATCACCCGTTTACTGCACCTTCCCTCTAGAGTCAACAGGCCATATCTCCTCAATAATTCCTTTTCGGTGAGCGTAGTAGTAGTCGTGCAAGTTAACAGTCGGATCAATATGGCTAGGGATCATCTCTACCCTGTCGCCTACCTTAAGTGACGGCGTTCCTTCTTCCCAGTTCAACGAGCCATGCTCATCGCCCAACTGGTTGTATCTGTATCTTCGATCTTTACATTCAGAAAGACCACTATCGGTTGTCAAAGACTTGAGACCCGTGTCGATCGTAACCTGCCGTTCTCCCTGCCTACTCACAACAGTCGCGAGAAGAGACAGACTGTGTGAATAATACGTCCCTATGGCATTGCGGTAGTCCGCATCCATGAAGATAAATGACCCGGGTTGCAGCTCTGTCACGCCTGGTACCGTCGCGCAGAAATCGGCCGTGCCGGTGCCTCCAGTCGTGACAACTCCAATATCGAAACCCTCTCCCTGTAGGGCTTTGGCAGTCTCTGTGAGTGTCTTCATCGATTCGAGGCACTGCTTCTTTCGATCCTCAAAGTCGTGGAGATGTTGCAGATGACCTTCGTAGCCTTGCAGGCCGATGAGACGCAGGTGCTTGAGAGTCGTAATATGATGCGCCAGGGTGAGAGCTCCTTCTGGCTTGACACCCGTTCGATGGAGCCCGACATCCAAATCAATCAGCACAGATATAGGGTCCTCAATACCCGACTTTGCCAACACGTCGTCAATCGCTGTGGCAGCATCTGTATCATCCACAACTATCCTGAGACCCCGATGTTTTCTGAAAAGTTCCACCAATCTTCGAACCTTGGTCGGTCCAACGACCTCACAAGTGATGAGGAGGTCTGTGAACCCGGCTGCAGCGATGGCTTCAGCTTCACTCATCTTGGCCACACATCCGCCTTTCGCCCCAGCAGCGACGAGCTTCTGTGCGAGGATAGCGCTTTTGGTTGTCTTCAAATGCGGCCGAATGTTTCGCCCAGTCGGAAGGAGTCGATCCATGAGCTTCTTGATGTTGGCTTCCATGATATCAAGGTCGACGATCATGGAAGGAGTATCGAGGTCATCGAGGCTGTCGCCCACTTTAGGTGAGTACATGTCGGCAGCATGAGTCGATTGATTGTCTGTGGTTGGTGGTAGATTATGATATTGAGTTGTATTTTGAGTGAATGTGATTAGATACGCATAGGTCTTACTTCTACTCTCCGATCTTGAGTTCCACTAACTGGGATCGACACTCTTTGAGGTAACGTAGCAGATTGCAAAGCACAGGCGCCATTTCCCCTCTTTTGACTTTGGAGTGTCGATCCTCCCTGCTTATCAAAGCGATTTATGCTGCCCCGCTTACAGAAACCAGCGAAATTCGGGGACAGATGGACCATCTCGCAAACGCTGTGTGGGCACATCGGCCGCTGTAGTCTTCCTCCCCGCTTTGCGGTTCCTGCGCGTATTATCAAAGACCATGAATCCACCTAAAAGACCCGCAATAAGACATCCACAAGCCCCAAAACAGGCTGTTGTGATAAGAGCCGTTGGATACTTAGGCTTTTCATTCTCGCGAAAAATGTTGCTTGATACGAGGCCCATCAAGTTCGCTAACGGGACACCCACTGATGTCAGGACCACACGGCGTCCCTCGTGGGCTATGTTGTTATTATACCAAGTGGATAAGAGGACCGATGGGGCAGAAGTACCCCAGACCATCATGAAGCATGCATAGTAGGCCAATTGGATCTGTGCCTGGACGTCGGGAATGGCAGCGTAGATGATGAAGCCGATGAAAGTGAATGCAAAACCCAGCATAATAAATGGGAAACGTATGCGCAAAAAGTCGGAGCTGAAAGCCAAGACCAGCAGCATCACGGCACCACCAACATTAGGTGCGACTATTTCAACTTGTCAGTAAGATTAAGTAAAAGAAACAATGATGGGGCTTACCAGTGTAAAGACTTGTCTTGACAGTCCCATACCCCAGGCGCTCAATAATTTGCGGCATAAAAAGAGCCACCGATTGAATTGGCACGCCCAAGCAAATCTCTATCATGAGGAAGCAGTACGTTGTCGGCTGCCTGAAGATCTTGATAGAGTCCCTGAAGTTGAACTTTTCCTGAACTACCGAAGAAGAATCGACTTGCATTCGATGGAAGGCCAATGCCTTTTCTTCTTCACTCAAGAATTTGGCCTCGGCAGCTGAACGTGGAAGATACCAAAATGCAAAAGTAGAGAAAAGGACAGAGGCTGCACCCTCAATAATAAAAAGGTACCTCCAGACAAACATTTCGGACTCTATCTGAAATACGCCAAACGACAAGAGACCGCTCTGCAATCATTAGAATATGATGTTTGGAATGAAGGAAAGTAACTTACAAAGGCGTTGGCAATGTTGGAAGCCGCATAAAAGAGAGCGAGGCGACGTGCTAGCTCACCACGTCTGTAAAATGTTGTAAGATAATAGATGACAAGCGGAAAAAAACCCGACTCCGACATGCCTAGAAAGAACCTCAGAGCGAAGAGACCGCCGAAGTTCTGCACGCAAGCAGCCAACAGGGTCATTGACCCAAATGTAAACATGAGAATGGGGAGGACTCTGGCCGGGCCATACTTCTTGCCGATGATCGCCGTAGGGGGAGCGAAAATGACATACGGAACGAAGAAGATTGACACCAGTAGGTTGTACTGTCCCGGTTTAAAATTGAGATCTGAGTGTCGCATTAGTTCTCGCTGCGTAGACGGGAAAAATGTTGTACCATCGCTTAGCCCAGCAGTTTGGGCATTTCCAAGATTGCCTTTATCTAGTGCATTGAACAGATCTGGCCACAGGTTAGAAGAGTCAATGAGTATTTCGTGATAGGCTTACACATGATAGCCAAGACTGGCATCAAACGAACATCGAACTTGCGACAAAGTTGACGTTCCGCAATGTGGTCAACGACTCGAGCAGTTTCCCCTTCAGAGACATCAGGAAGAGTGTCGTCAATGAAGTCATCATCTTTATGATCTTTCGAGTCCATTTTATCCATAAGTGACGAATGTGTCGGAGCGGACAGAGTGCAGAGGAATAAACAATGTTCAACGAAATGAGTGCTTTTCAAGGTTTAATAATAAAGTCTTTCAATTAAAATCCATCTGTGGGGAAGCGATTCTGAGGTTACATAAGTCAAGTAATGATAGGATTGAATGGTTACAGACAAGATATGCTATCAATTGCAGACACTGTACATATCATGTATCGAGATAATACTGACAAGGAACCCTGCAATCTGGGGGTGGGTCACTTCTCACACAGTGCTATGCTACGAGAAACTTGGTTATCTCCCTGTCTCCGCAGTAAAAGGCTACAGTGTAACTGTAACATGGAACGACGATCCCCCAATCAGCCGAGGCCCCGAAAATACCATCGCATGACCGGTGTCGGCAGCCAGGCCTAGAACAGCGGCGGATAATAGATAAAGTTCCGTCGTAAAAAAGACACGATATCACAGTTAATGAACTGCGATAAAAAGGAACGCTTTATTTATTTCATTTTATCAGTGGACAAAGCACCTTCTTGCTACCCAGTATTCAATCCTCACAGTAGCTCCCAATGAGTAACGAACCTCCATATCCCCTCCACGCGTCAGTGGTCGGCCGGATACACCCGGAATATGCCGATTTCTACAACAAACACATCATCGATAAGCAGCAAGTCCACCTTCAACCCATAGAGGCATCGCGATCCAGTGGTGTTCTTATTCCAGGCAGTGGCCCACTGCAACCTGTCGCCAGCAAAGTAGACTACAAAGTCAAGCGCAGCGAAAGCGAAGGACCTGACGTGAGCGTCAGATGCTTCACGCCCAACGGTGAGAAGCCAGCAGCCGGATGGCCAGTGTGTGTTTACTATCATGGCGGTGGCTGGGTTCTCGGCACAATCGATACTGAGAATGTGATTGCATCGCATTTATGCGCCCGGGGTCGATGTGTAGTTGTTGCAGTGGATTACAGGCTTGCACCAGAGAATCCTTTCCCTGCTGCCGTGCATGATTCTTGGGAAGCTATTTTGTGGGTCATGAATGGAGGAAGACGACTTCTCGACCTGGACACGTCGAAATTGGCGACAGGTGGGCTTCAGTCCTCATATGGAAATATGGATAGAGCTAATCTTATTTTCCTAGGCGGATCATCAGCTGGGGCTAATCTGGCGGCTGTCATGTGTCAACGCGCTGCAGACCGTGGATTCCCTGAGTTTACCCTACAGCTTCTCTCTGTTCCAGTAATGGATAACACGGCTGATACGACCAACAACGCCTCATGGAACGAAAATCAGAACTCGCCTGCACTTCCCGCTCCCAAAATGCTCTGGTACAGAAGCCACTATCTTCCTAACAAAGAAGACTGGTCCCATCCTGAGGCTAGCCCGCTGTTTTGGAATGGCGACTTCTCCAAATTGCCACCCGCTTGTTTCGTTGTCGGTGAGCTGGATGTTTTGCGTACCGAAGGTGAGCAGTTTGCGGCAAAGCTGGGGACTGCAGGCATCAAGGTCGACTTTAATGTGATGAAGGGTCAGCCACACCCGTTCATTGCCATGGATGCAGTTCTGGAGGCGGGGTCGAGGGCGATTACAATATTCTGCGAGGCACTCTACAGAACTATGTATGGCAGCTAGCCCTGCATGGCTTACAATATCACCTTACGACAGGGCTGAGTTGCTTGATTGATAGAGCTTCTAAACAAAGTATTATTAGCTTAAATTGTAACGGGGCTACGACAGCAAATCGACTTGTGTCTACGATTGTTTCCTTCCATTGTTGAGGACGCCTTACGTGTACCGCCCCTGAGTTAGCGGGTTCACCAGGTAATGACGTATCCGGTGGTTGGTTGGTTGGTTGCGTCTTCTTGGAAGTAAGCAGTGTTGTAGGTGAAGTTCTAGAACGACCTGGGGGTACAGTCCTGAACCAATATCCAGAAGACAAGCTGAACCTACCATGATGAAACCAAGAACTGATTGGCTTTTGAGAAAATTGCCTTGAGTTTTACGGATAGCACGGCATGATTGGATGCCCGGTTAAGCAATATCGGATGAGGCGCAGCACCACTTTCGAATTTTCATTGAATAGTGAATCCTCTCTAGGTGCTGCGTCAGCTTCGTCTAGAACTCGAAGCAGCCGTTGGTGGGCTCGTATCCATTGGCAACGGCTGTTTCGTGCCACGCCATAATTATCCAGATGTCCTTCTTTCGGGCCGCTTTGAGGCTTGCCATGGACAAGTGAGGACTAGTCAGGGTGGTGGGTACGGCACCAAAATGCCGATTTACGCATTGACCAATCCTGTCGAGAGGCTTGTGTACTAGAACATCGTATACTTGAAATTCGAACGACAACACGTCGTAAGCCGTCTGACAATATAAAAGGACTGTTCAGGTGCTCTTCGTACCTGTTGGTATCACCGCTATTCTTCAACATCAGACAGAGTTACTCTCAATCGATTCATTCTTTACCACCACCACTCTCCCAACATATAACATCGCATCCTTCAAAATGAAGCTGAACTTCCTCCTCGCCGCTGCTTTCGTTGCCGCCCCTGTTCTGGCCGCTTCGACCACTACCACCACCCAGTATGGTTACCGCTTTTCTATGCAAGACTTACTAACAAGAGACAGCACATCCACTGCTACTGCTAAGGCTTCCTCAAAGTCTTCCAAGGCTGCCGCTGCCCCCACTATGGGCGCTGATATGCTTGGAGTTGCTGGAGTCGCTGGTGTTCTCGCTGCCATGGCTCTCTAGACCGTTTCCTTTAAGCTACTGTACACTTCTTCTGTCTATATATCCCTTGTGGAGTTTAGAGAATCATATTACACAACCAGATAGTCTATAATCTAATGCTATCATTACTCTATCTATAACAAATGCCAGAATACCATTTGCCCCTGCAGAGGTACTTGTAGTTGAACGGTAGCGCCGAGTGAACACTTAGACTTAAGAAGAGGATCACCTACGAGAAGTGCAACCATCTTCCGCATTACAACCTCCATCATCTTGCTCCTTACTTGCTATACCAGTTCCCAAAAGCCACAGGACTGAATACATGATAGTTTTGCATAATCTCTTGTGATACGGAACCCCAAAGACCCGCAGGGATCAACACGACAAGTTAAACTACAGAAAATGGTCTACTTTCTAAATCATCACTTATCGCATACCATAAAGAATAATAGACTTCTGGTTAAAGGGCAATTAGCTGAGTTGCAGAGGGACTAAACGAGATAATAAGTGAAGTAGACCGAGAGATAACATTGATTCCTTCAGTTAAAACCTGTAAGCTGTTCCTGATAGATGCTCATGAATCTCAAATATGCAACATGTAGTCTAAGATATTCCCTCACGCTTCTTTCGACGAACTCGGAAGCGAGGCTTCAGCCCAGCGACCTGAGATGCTACACGCCATAAGTTTTGTGGCGGTGGGGCCAGTGGCAGAATGTCATAGTTAAAGATCAAGTATGCCAGTAAAATCTTAAGCTCTGTTGAAGCAAAGAAACGGCCCGGATATGCATATCGACCGTGGCCGAATGGCGTATACTCGGGACTGGTTGTAACCCAACTATGCCTGGTTCTTCTTCCTGAAGACTTCTCCGACTGGCCATCACCTATCTCGCTGAATCGAAATGGATTATAATCATTTGGATTTGGGTAGATGTCCTCGTCGTGATGCATACCGTAACCAGCAACGCCCAGAACACTGCCATAAGGGAGATGCAACCCAGTGGGAGTGGTGATACCGTCTGGTAGGACCACTTTGCGGACAATTGTGATGAAGCTGCCGTTGTTCAGTCGTTGAGACTCGCGCATAGTGGATTCCAATTTCGTCATATCGGCAACGGTACCCCTACTCCAACACCCGCCGTGGTGGGCGAGGACGTCGCTGATCTCACGCACAAGCTCGTCAATATGCTCTGAGTTCTTGGTGATATCATTAAGAGCATTCATAATAACGAGGGAACTAGTGTGGATGCTGGAGAAATTGACTATCATCAGACGACGAGCAAGTGCGTAAGGTTGAGAATGTTGCGGATAATCTAGCATCTTGGCTTGTTGAATGGACCACTGAAGAAAGTCGTTGGGCTCTTCAATATTTGCTTCGTGGCCCTTTTGGCGAAAGTCGTAAAGAGACAACCGGCGTGCCAGCTCTTTCTTCAGAATCCCATAGAACTGTGCCAGGTGTATCCGGTTGGGGATCGTCAGGATTGGGGCCAAGACTGGCCGTAGTGGCCTCCATGTCAGCCGGAGCAACAAGGCAGACAGTGGGACATCCTGAACGAACGCAAGGCTTGAGTCTTGCAATCTTTTGTTTCGGCACAATGGAGCTCCGAAAAACACGCGGCCAACAACTTGGGCGATCATGTGCTGCACCGTCGGCATTACGTCGATTTCCTTCCATTTGTCACTGTCTAATCCCCACAGTTCGTCAACGCTGCAGCGTGTCTCATCGTACATGATTGGGACCAAATTCCCCGTTTCCCGCGTCAGTTTTGTCGAAATCAGATGCACGTGTAGACTATCCTGTGCAAGCTTAGATCCGGGAATAGTGTGGTCTGTCTCTAAAAAGTCTGCGAAGAGTTCGTGGGCATTGACGGCCGAATTGGGCTGGTCGGCATGCCATTGTGCTTCTTGAATAGGTAGAAAAACAAGATCACCCAGTCCAAGTACGGGTAGGATCGTGTAGGTATGCTTCTGGGACTTGTACATGGACGCTAGGGTGGCTTTCAGCCCCAGAGTGTTGCGCCAGCGGACGCGCGCTTTGGGGAAAAACCATTGGTGGGGCTCAACTCCGAAGACCGGTATACTCTTGAGGAGCCGGGAGGACGATGGCAACAAAGCTGCTTGGACTGCGCCTGAGAAGACAAGAATAATTATACCAGCAATAACAATCCAGACTATATGCCGAGTCTCAATAAGACTATCTGACAAATAGGGTGTAAGCATATCTAAAAGCCTGACTGAAGGGAGTGTTGATTCGATATGAGGAAGCAAGACTGAGAAAGAATGAGCAGTATTCATAGAAGGGCAATTGTGAATTATAGAAGAAGGTTATAGAAGGGTTATAGAAGGAGAAAAACCCCGAATACTGCTGTGGTCCCTGTAGCTAGTGCCTACGTTAAGGCCCGTTAGGATAAAACGAAAAATACCACCACTATATTATCTCGAGGAAGCAAGACAAATTGTCACTTATCAACGTGGAGATGGATTTTCGTTCCAGCCAACAAGTAACTTATTCCGCTGAAGGCATGAGGGTACGCATTCCGATAAGCATCCGCCCGCCATTCAATAGCCTCAGACGACATTCATACGTTTGTGGTTCCTTCCCTATCTGGCAAGGTGCCGAGGAACATTGGCTGTTCTTGACATCTCTTACCTTGCATAACCGTCTCCATTCTGCCTTCTGCTGCCCTTGTAAATCTGTCGTTATCACTGGACACCAAGACTGAAGGTAAGGTGCTTAGAAATTATCGAGTCGGTGTTAGTCGGTGTAATGGTCCGATTGGTTCCCAGCTAAGGTAAGCGATCTACTGGTGTATCGCAGCCAAGGCTCTTTACCGTTCGCGAAGTGGATGCCAAACAGTTCATGCCTTCTTCTAAAATGCTAGAAGAAAATCCAAGGACATCGTTTGTATACCGGACAACGCTCTCACGTGTGGGGAGACTCATTTCCCTACTTCCGAAATTTTAATAGAGATCGCCCATAACGACACTACCATGACGCAAGTTCAAGAGGTCTGTAATAAGCTTATTGGCTCATGGTCTCTTATTTCCAGCCGAAAAGAGATTTACGACAGCCCGGATGTTAAACCAAGTGTTCTGTACACCATCGGGAAGGATGCACAGGGAATCATCATGTTCTCTCCACATGGATACGTCTCCACGCAGCTTATGAGACCTGGAGCCATCAGGTGGGAAAGTAAAAATTTACTGGACGGCACTGCCGAGGAGCTGGCGGATGCAACTCGGCACTTCTTGGCTTACGCTGACACATTTGATGTTGAAGCCAGAGGAGACGAAACATTGATATATATCAGCGTGAACCTCTGTTCTTTTCCAAACTGGCTAGGCGATAGACAAGAAAGAGTCGTGAGACTAGAGGGTGAAGTGCTGAAACTGACACCCCCATCGTTCATTATGCATGTAGGTTCTCAGTTCTGAAGGCAACAACTTTGAAGTGCATCAAGCTGATCAATTGATTCTTATTCTTCAGGGAAAGATAGCCCATCCAATATTTGAATGGAAGAAGATGGATGACAGGAATGATTCAAGTTCAGGGGGGTTTGTTCGTAGTCAAATGTAAGCTAGTAAAAAGTCTCAAGGCAACACTCACTTGTCCGTAACACTCCTTTGGCATATACATGGATAGGAAATATTTACTCCACTGTTAATACTGCTTTTTTACTACAAGATAGATATCGATATTATTTGGACAGTCCAGATGTAGAAAGCGGCAAAATAAGGCGTATACATTTGATTGGATACATGTATCTATCAAGACATTTGAATCTTGGCTTTCGATGTATAATGCCGAGTGAATATGAGAAACTATCCATTGACTGTAAGTAGGCCACATGTATATAAGCGAGATATTCAGTTCCCTGTGAATAGTTCCCGGACTACCTGAAGAACGCCACCCTTACTTCTCCCCTAGGAAATAATGTAATCTCAGTAACCATTCGGGGGCGATTTTGCATGTACCTCTCCACAAGCTCAGGCTCGCCTGTTCTTCTGAGCCATGGATTCCCTTGATCTTCAGCCGTCCCAACTTCATCCATCCGTAGCTCGAGTCGACTAAAACGTTGGAAAAGCCGAACCAGAGTATAGCTCATCTCTACCAACTCCACCTTTCCGGACACCATTCACCAGCTGGAGAGGAACCCTCGGGGACAGAGGAATATGCCTCTGGATTTATTTCTGAGATTTTAGACAGTCAGATTTTGTTGCACTGAAGGAACTGAAAAGAGTATACTGACGCAAAAGATGATTGGAATAGATAATACCTGTCCCTTTGAGTACGCCGATAGGATCGTTCCCAAGTGGTCCTCCACCTCGGGGCAGTGAGGTATCCTTCAGGCAAGCGCGGGTGTTGAGCGGAACCGGAGGATAGAGGCGAAGTGTTTCGTCAATGATATTGGACAGTATTTTCATATCCTTCAGAGTCTTATATCCGAGTTCACTGTCAAGACCGATTTGGGCGTCGATTTCCCGACGCAGATCCCTAACGACATCCGGGTGCTGTGCCAACTCGTAGAGCATCCAGGTGAATGCCATGGCTGTGTTATCACGACCGGCAAACAAAGCGGTAATTAGTTCGTCGCGCAGGAAGCGACGGCCAGTTGAAACCTCGGCGGACGCGGGAAGTAAGTTAAAACCGGGATCTTTCTTGTGAGGTCTTTCTCCAGCTTCTTCCGCTTTGATCTAATTAACTATGTCCATAATGATCGGGTCCATGAAGGATTCAATGTAATATAGATCTGCCTGATATTGGCTTCTCGGCACGAGAAACTTGAAAGGCTTCGATCTCTCCCTCTGTATCTTCCAGTGCCGGAGTCGCTCAAAGCTCTCTGCAAACCTGTTCAAAGGCCTCTTCAGTGTATCTAGACCTACGCCGAGTGTGAAGTCGGCCGAGACGTCCAAAGTAAACCTAAGAAACAAGTCTTTTATCTCCACTGTTTGACCGTCTGTATCCAGTGGTGGAAGAAGATCTTGCACATGGCGTTCGAAGCACTCCAGGTCACTAATGTGCTCTCGATGAAAGACTGGCCCGAGTCGTGATCGGGCTTCATGCCAGGCCTGACCATCTGAATTGAAGATGCCTGATTGCCAAAGCCTTGTTGACGGATGCCACTAATTATAAGGAAGTAGCAATAAATGACGTAGAACATACTGTGCCCGAGCATGTCAACCCAGTCGTCTCTGAACTTGTTCCCTTTCCCAAAATCATCGAATTGCGTTGCCAGTATCGCCTTTACGTTTTCTTGACCTGCCGTGATAATAATTCTTTAGCCTGCGATAGTAGTCTCGGCAGTGTAAGGACTCTCACGATCCTTACGCATAAAAGTATCTTTCTAGAGTTCAAGAGTCTCATTACGGGTAACCGCGCTGCGGAAATCAACAAGGAATGACAGGTCTGCAGTGCCTCGTTAGTAGCCCATCAGAGTGCATAAGGTAGTGTACCAGCTCTTCCTCTTGTGCTGTGCATACCTAGTAGAAGCCACCCTCCATATTAGGGTGCTGGACCTCTATGTTAGTTGATTTTAGCTTTCTTACAAACATAAACAGCATAGCCACATGCTAGCAACAGCCCTGCTATAATAAAAAAGGGCTATAACCAAGGTAAGCTTAAAATATTACTTATTAATTAAAGAGCTATAATAAACTTTCTTACAGCTTATAAAAACTTTGCTTTTTTTTCTTTATACTCTTAATAGTTTATATATAGAAAAGCTTAATATAAAACTAATAAAGTATTACAATTAGAGCGGTTATATTATATATACCCTACTTTTTCATTTTTCCCCACTTATATAAGTCTATAATATAACTAATTATTATAAAACTAACTATAATATAAACTAACAGTACTCTAGGACTATATTACTCTAGGATTAATAATAACCTAACTTATTATTACTCCTTTTAAGATTACCTAAGTATATATATATTTATTTAGTATTAGTTAGTATACTTAGCTTAATAGCTATTAATAATACTTCTTTACTTAAATACTTCCTATTTACTATTAAGAGATATAATACTAATATATTACTTAGTATTATACCTTATAACTCTATTAAATATAAACTAGTATAGACTAGTTTACTTATTTAGAAACCTAACTATTATATATTAATAGCTCTTATTTAAACTATATTATATTTATAACTATATAATAATATACTATTAAGATAGCTAGTAATAATAAACTAGTATTACCTTATACTATAACTATACCTAGTAGTACTAAACTTATAGATAAGATATAATAGTTATATAATATTATTAATACCCTATAAGTGCAAGTAAATAAATAACCTATAGCTATAACTTAATATATACCTTAACTTAAAAGGGACTTAGGTAAAGTACTAAAGCTTCCTAAGCTAGAACCTTTTACTAGTAAAGTAGTAGATATTATATTATTTCTTACTTAAATAAAAGGATATTTTTAAATATATAAGAACTAGCTTAATATACTAGCTAAGAAGATTATCTATACTATAGCCTTAATCTAGGGAAATACTAAAGATTAGTTTAAATTAATTTTTTAAGATTACTTTAAATATAAAGATAATAAAAACCTTTAAGATTAAGATATCTAAAATATCTTCTTATACTAGGATAATTTTAAGTAAGCTCTTAAGGATAATTTTAAAGTAGTTAATAAAGAATAATAGGTAACTATAGAACTATTAGCCCTAAAATAATATAAGTTATATATAGCCTACTTTACTAAGTCTAAGTAACTTATATCTAAGACTAAATAGGATAATAAGGCTCTTATAGAAATCTATTATTATAGTCTTAAGAAAGAAGTTAAAGATAAACTCTATCTTATAAATAGACCTAAAGATCTAACTATATATATTATAATAGCTATTAAGATTAATAAATAATAGTATAAATATAAATAAGAGAAAGCTAGTACTATTTAAAAAGAAAGTAATTTTAATCTTTACTATCCTAGCTAATAAAAGTAAAATAACTCTTATAACTAAGAATAGTAATATTCTAACTAAGGTAATACCTATTATAGAATATATATAGAACTTATAACCCTTAGTACTATATAGCTATACTAATAGGGGCTATAATAATAATAAGATATATTAAAGTGTAAATACTATAATTATAACTAGTTTAAATATATAGTATAATAATACTTATAGCTATAAAAACTATAAAACCTAAACTATAGTAAGCTATAAACCTTTAGAATTACTAATAACCTTAGTCTATAAATAGTATAATATATATAGATACTTAAAATATATTAAATAGGTTATAATATAACTATAGATAATACCTTAACTATTAAGTAAGGAAATAATCCTAGACTATATCTAGCTAGCTTATACTATACTTTATAAGACCTATTTCTAACTATAGAAGAAGTAATTAAAGCCTAAGAAATCTAAAAGAGGGAAAATAACCTTTATATAAAGAAATAAGAACTATTATTAGAAGAAATACTAGAATAATAATAAGCTTCTTAATAAGCTACTTATTAAGAAAGAAAGGAAGACCTAGAGTATATATAAAAGCAATAAGAATAAAAAAGAGAAAGTAAGAGAAACTAACTATTAGGAAAGATATAAACTTTAGGAATAATATATTTACCCCTAAAAACTAAACTAGTACTTATTTATAATAGATACTATAATTTAAATAAAGATAAGTTTAATAAAGAAGGATATAGAATTATTACCTATAAGGAAGTACTAGTAAGATAAGACCTAGTAATATTATAATTACTATTAGGAGCCCCTATTTAACCCCTAAGGCTATAGACTAAGATACCTATAAGTATAAGTTAATTAATTAATAATATCCCTATATAAACAAAGGTATAGTAAAAGGAGAAATATATATTAGTAGAAAGATAAGCTATATATAAAAATTAAACTTAATAATAATAATAATCCTATAGTATAAGATATAGAGGTAAAGTAGCTAGAATTACTATAAGATTACTATATAAGAAAGATAAAGTAATTAAGAATAAATAGGAAAAGCTATATACCCCTTTCTATAATAAAGTAAGAATAAGGAGCTTTAGTAGCCTAAGAGAGATATATATTTAAATATCTAGGGAATACTATAATATATTAACTATAGAGAATATTTATATTTAAGTATACTATTTAAAAGAAGTAATAAACCTATAGTATAAGAAATTAAAGTTTAATACTTAGGATAATATTTAAACTTTCCTAATATATAAATAATATAATAAGGTTTCTTAGGTATTATATAAGTACTATTAGTATAAAGTATACTTTAAAGCTAAGAAGAATAATAACTACTTTCCTATTACTATTCTAGGAATACTAAATAACAAGCTCTACTTACTAAAAGAGATAATAAGATACTTAGCCCATACCTAGTATAAATTACTAAGAATAGTAGAATTATAGTTTAACTTATTTAACTATAGATTAAAGGTTAAAAGAGAAGAAATACTAAAGGATATCTAGTAATAGCTAAAGATAATTAAAGAAACTAATAAAGAGTTTAAGGAACTTATAGAAGGGAAATATAAATACCTTATAAAGAAAGATAAACCTAAGAATAATAATAAGTTAAAGATAATAAAGAAACTAAATTATATCTAGGAAGAAAATAGACTTTATCTAGCTAGTATCTTTAATAAGATATTAAGAAAAGACTAATACTATCTATAATAAAGCTATAAATAAGTAAAGTATAAAACTAAGAATAACTTAAAATAAAAAGTACTCTAGGAGCTATATAAGATAGTAAGCCTAACTACCTAGTACTATAAGTTTAAATTAAGGAGAAATAGTTAAATACTTAGATTAACTATAAAGTAAAGTAGAACTTTATTAACCTAAAAATAGTTATAAAGCTTATATTACTATAGAAAAAGAAGTAACTACCTTACCTATTAGTTAATACAGAAGAATAACTTTTTAACTATAATAATAGAATTATAAACTAAGAGACTAATTACCTCTATATCTATACTTAAGAGAAAGTTTAAAAGGAAAGTTTTAATATTATTCTACTAGGAATAGAAATTAATATTATCCTAGGAATACTATAGCTTAAATAAATAAATCTATATATAGACTAAATTACTAGCTAAGTTATACTTTTATATAACTTAGATAGCTATATAAAAATAATTATAAAGAATATAAAGAGATCTTAAACCTTAATTTAAAAGAATAGTAGGGATAAGTATAGAACAAAGAATTTACTACCTCTAAAAGGAGTATAATATAAGTATAAAATAAGTATAAAAAGAAAGTTAAAAATCCTTAGTATCCTTAAATAATAAGATATATAAAAAGATAAAATACTAGAAACTAGCTAGGACTAACTATATAAGATATTAAAGGAATATTAGATTTATAATAAACTCTTTAAGAAAGAAGTTAAAATAGGAATCCCTAAATATAGCTAATAGGATTATAAGATTATTTTTATAAATAAGAATTTACTAATATAGAAGCTTTACTTACTTAATTAGAGAGAGCTATAAGTATAGAAAGAATATATTAAGAAGATACTTAAGAAGGGCTATATTAGGGAATCTAGCTCCCTAATAGTATTATCTATATTCTTTATACTAAAGAAAAATAAAGAAGATTAACTAGTTATTAATTATTAACTACTAAATATATAAATAGTAAAGAACTAAACTCTACTTCTACTTATAATAGAATTAAAAGATAGACTATAAGGTAAGAAAGTCTTTACTATATTAAACCTAAAAGGAATATATAATTTAATTTATATTAAGGAAAGAGATAAATAGAAGACTATATTTTAAACTAGGTTTAGCTTATTTAAGTACCTAGTAATACTATTTAGACTTATAAATATACTTGTAATATTTTAATAAATAGTTAATAATATACTTAGATAATACTTAGATATTTTTATAATATACTACCTTAATAATATTTTAATTTTCTTAGATAATAAATAAGAATATATAGAATATATTTATAAGGTTTTATAAGTATGATAAGATATTAAATTACTAGTAGAACTAGATAAATACTTTTTTTATATAATAAAAATTAACTTTCTAAGATATACTATTATATTAAATAAGATCTAAATATAGAGAAATAAGATATCTATAGTATTAAACTAGAAGACTCTAATTAATATTAAGGAAATATAAGCCTTCCTAGGTTTTATAAATTACTACTAACGTTTTATTAAGGATTTTAGCAAGATTATTAATCTACTTATAGGTCTAACTAAGAAAGATAAGACCTTTAAATAGAATAATAAGGTATAGATAGCCTTTAAATAGATTAAAGTAGTAATTCTTAGTAAACCTATGTTAGTAATATTTAACTTTAAATAGGAAGTTAAATTAAAAACTAATATATTAGATTTCATATTAAAAGGATAAATTAAATAGTAGGATAGTAATAGGAAGTTATACCCTATTACGTTTTACTTATATAAGTTATAAGATATATAACTTAACTACTCTATATATAATAAAGAATTCTTAGTAATTTTTAATTACTTTAAGAAGTTTAGATATTACCTAAGGAAAAGTAAATATAAGGTTAAGGTATATATAGATTATAAAAATATTATATACTTTACTATAATATAAGAACTTAATAAATAATAAATTAGGTATATAAAGTATCTAAGTAAATTTAATTTTATTATTATTTACTAAAAAGAATTAGATAATAAAAGAGCTAATATAATTAGTTAAAGGCTAGACTTTAATATAGGAATAATTAAGGCTAAGAAATAACTCTTAGAATAGGATAAAGGAGGGAATTATAAACTTATATAGTAAGAATAAACACTAGGCTTAATTACAAAATAAGAAAAAATAACTATAGATTAAAAAATAAAATAGCAAAGAAAATAGAATAGCAATATATAAGTTAATATAATTAGATATAATATCTAGGAACCTATTAGCAATAGAGCTAAGATAAGAAGGTATAATAGGAAGATCTATATACTAAAAGATAAATAATATAAGTTAATATAAGATATATATAAATATTCCCTATATAGCTACTAGGGTATTATAAAAACATAGAAATATATTATAGAATACTTTAATTAGGAAAATAGCTATAAAACAGTAGAAGAAGTACTTAAGAAATGTAATATATATATAAGAACTAAGGTATAATAACATAAGCCTTATAGAGAATTATAACTACTACTAGTAGCTTAATAACTATAGGATTTAATTATAATAGATTTTATTACTAAACTCTTACTATTAAAAGAACCCTTAACTAGAATCTTTTATAATAGTATATTAATTATAGTAGATTAACTTATAAAATTTTATTACTATATTCTATACTAAGAAGCTATAGATACTAACTAGATAGCTTATATTCTCTATAACTAAATATTCTAAGACTATAGAGTACTATTAGAAATCCTTATAAATAGAGAACTAATATTTACAAGTAAGTTTTAGTAAATATTTACAGTACTTATTAGACTAAATTACTAATTATCTATAGTATTTAAACTATAGATAGATAGGTAGATTAAAAAGATAAATCAGGTACTAAAATAATACTTATATTACTATATTAACTATAAATAAAATAATTAGGTTAAAAAGTTACCTATTACCTAGTTTACATATAATACTATATATAATAAAAGTATAAAGTTAATACTAGCTTATACTAACTTTAGATTTACTTTTAATACTTATTATAATAAATAAAACTTAAAAAATATTAATCCTACTACTATACTTAAGTTAGGTAACCTTAAGAATTTATATAAATAGATAAAGAAGGAACTTAAGAAAGTAAGATATAGGATATATTAATACTATAATAAGAAAAAGATTAAGGAACTAATCTTTAAAGAGAGAGATATAGTCTATTTAACTATAAAAAACATTAAGACTAAATAACTATTATATAAACTTAACTATAAGTATATTAAACTATATAAAATTAAAAAATAAATTAAAAAAGATATCTATAAATTAAACTTACTTATAAAAGTTAAACTATACCTAGTCTATTATATCTTATATCTTAAGTTAGCTACTAATATAATCTAAGTTAAAATAAGTAATAAGCTAAAAGAAATTAATAAACTAGAACTTTATAAAGTAAAAGAAATCTATAAAATAAAGAAGATTAATAAATAGATAATATATTTAGTAAAATAAAAGGATTAGCTAGAAAATAAAAATATATAAGAACTATTTAAATACCTTATTAATACCTAATAACTTTTAAAGAATTTTTACTAAAATTAAATAAAGGTAAAGTATTAAAGAAATTATTACTTAAACTAAAAGTAAACTAATTAATATTATTTAGAATATAATTAACCTAGAGATCCTTAAGTATAGTACCCTTGTAAGTACCTAGTATAGATAGTAAGTTATCTTACTATTTTACCTCTTATAGACCTTAATAGGTAGCCTTAGAGTATTTCTCTTTTACCTTACTCTTAATCTTATAAATCTATAATAAATAACTTACTATAAGAGATAGATAACTTTATAAGGTAGCTATTTCCTTATAAAGCTTAAGAAGATCCTTACTTACTTAATCTTTATTAGTTTTAAGTTTCTTTTCTTATTTTATTAAATTTATTATTACTAAGGATTAGTATAAAATAAATTACACTTTAATAATAAAAATACTTATAAAATAAAGTAACCTAAGTAATATTATAAGATTTCTTAAAATAAATATATTTACTCTAATAACTAGAATCTATAGATATTAGGTATTTTTTACTTATATAGAAGTAATAGGTACAAAGTATATTAGCTTCTTTATTAAAAAGTTTAATAGATAATATAAGTATTTAAAGTTTATAATCTTTATATAAAGACTATTTTAAAATATAATTAGATATAGTATAGTATAATAATAAAGGGTTTAAGTTAAACCTTACTAAGAAAAGAGTAATATTAGTTAATTAAATAGGCCTTAAGAATAAGACCCTAGAAAGGGAGAGATTATATTATAATTAAAGTAATTATATTATATATACCTTACTTTTTTATTTTTCCCTATTTATATAAGTCTATAATATAACTAATTATTATAAGACTAACTATAATATAGACTAATAGTACTCTAAGACTATATTACTCTAGGATTAATAATAACTTAACTTATTATTACTCCCTTTAGAATTACCTAAGTATATATATATTTATTTAATATTAGTTAGTATACTTACCTTAATAGCTATTAATAATACTTCTTTACTTAAATATCTTTTATTTACTATTAAGAGATATAATATTAATATATTACTTAGTACTATATCCTATAACTCTATTAAATATAAACTAGTATAGACTAGTTTACTTATTTAGAAACCTAACTATTATATAAAGTAGCTAACCTATTATATTATTAGTTAATTTTAAGTTTATATATATTTATCTTAAATAGATTACCTATACTATTATTATTACTATTAAAATCTTTAAATATATTATAAAATATAGAGTTTATAAGCTAGTACTTATTTACTAATATCTTATACTATGTAATAGGGTTTAAACTAACAACCTCTAGGTTAAAACTGGCTCTACATAGCTATACCCTAAATTACATATCTATACCCTCTCGAGGGGTATTTCTAGAAGAATCCCTATATACTTAATAAACCCCGTAAGTTTTAATTTTGCAACTAATTAACCCCTACCTTCTTAATCTACGTAGCTATACCTAAGACCTATTATATACTAAGTGTATAATAAAATTCCTTAGTCTTTTAAGACTTAAAGTTCCTTGTAAAGCCTGTTAAAATTAGTTACTATATTTATCTATATAGAATAGCATAGTACTAGTATGTTATATAATATAATAGTAAGCTTGTAAAAAGACATACTAAGCTGCAATAGGGCCTTATTAGTAGATGCGTTATATACTTTCTGCAGCTAATTTTATTGCTAATATCTTCTTTAATAAGATCCTGTAGCCCAAAGTTAAGGTTGGTAGGTCTTACCTAAATCAGCTGCCGAAGACTAAGTGCTATAATCTTATCACGGATAATATAGCACTAGCAAAGGTGCTCGAGCGTGATTTTACCCCCCTGTAGTTAAAAAAAGGTGTTGTATTTGTCTGCTTTGCTACTTCAATGAAATGAATTGCAGTAGCAAGCTAGTAAGTGCTCTCCCGGTTATTAATTTCTGTTACGTAGTAGGTTAGCATGAGAGCATATCGAGCATTTCTTATGTTATCTCTTGCGCCGATGAGATGGAAAAGGTCCTAAATCTCATAAGTATTTATGGAATATGTTTACGTTCCAGCTAGTCTCAGGTACTTTGCAGCGGCGGTAAGAGCAAGACGGCGCGTCTTAAACAGATGAGATAATAATATAGCAAAGCGTGAAAAGAGGCACAAACTGTGGCGATGTCAGTCAAAGATAGGACCTCAAGGTTTAACACGTACAGGAGCCAGGGCGAAGCAGAGCATTAAAAAAGTTTTCCGTTTCTGTCTACAGAAGAGAAAGTGTTGATCGCATTACATACCTAAAAAGACAACATGGCGGGTCGGTAGATAAGCGAGCTAACCCCACCTTCTCACATAAGGCTACTTCTCACCTAATCGGACGTCGTGGGGTAATAGGGTTAACATCTTAAATACCGATTTTTAGCGTTGTTTACGGACAGTGTAGCTAAATCGGGTCGACCGGCACGCGATATGAATTTCCTCTAATCTTTGTAAGCTGAGGCGTGGTTTTCAGCAAAGATAAGAAGAACACGTAAGATTTTCAAGGCTAGTTACACCGCAGCGCATTACTAGAAGATAACGTTTATGGATCTCACTGGCTGGGTTAGTACCGAAGGCACGGATTAGAGTTGAGTGGCGATAAAGCTAGGCTGCATCCTTTCTGGCTTATCAATTTGTCGATTAGAGAGATAAGCTTTACAGCGTGATTTCTGGGGTATTAACGCCCAGACTCCCCCCATTTATTTCTGGTTAAAACGCTTGGCAATCATTTTTAACAGCTCGGTTCCTAGTCTGCCTCTATTAATTGACCCGGCGCTGCTCTTTCCCTACCTGAAACCAAGATGCAGTCAAACGGTTCGGACACTAAGAATGACTTCGGGGTCACGTCTGACTCGGAACCGGGGCAAGTCGACGCACCGGTGAGGCGACGATTCGGATTCAACTTCAGCCTCGAAGTACACCAGGAAGAGAGCTCTTTCGCAAAGTCGAAGAACAGGTCCAATGCCGATTTCGACCCGATCCCACCCTCGAAACGAACATGGAATTGGGGCGCCTTTGTGGCATATTGGATGGCAGATGCGTGGGCTGTGTCGAACTGGGAAGTTGGTAAGCTTGCTATATCATTCACGGTTACGAGCGCGAATTGTTAATGTTTGTGACGTAGCCTCATCAATGATCGCTGTCGGACTAAGTTGGCGAATGGCAATTGGAGCCTGTGTTCTTGGTAACTTTCTCATGGGCCTTGTTATTACCGCTAATGGAAGAATCGGAGCTATTGCAAGTTTCTCACGATTGTGGCTGCTTATCGACTGACATGTTCGCAGTTGCACACTCCTTTTCCGGTTCTCGCTCGCATGCCCTTTGGATACTACTTCAGCTACTTTGTTGTGCTGTCCCGCTGTGTCCTTGCCATCGTCTGGCTCGGGTAAGTGCACTCTGTCCTCTTGATTTTACAAGGTTAGTGACTAAAACATGTCTTGCAGTGTGCAAACCACGACTGGAGGGCAGTGCATGACCGTTCTATTGACCGCAATCTGGCCGAGCTTTGCCAACATCCCGAATCACATTCCAGAATCCCAGGGCATCACCACTGCAGGGATGTGTGGATTCCTCCTGTACTTCCTCCTACAGCTTCCCTTCTTCTGTATCCCGTACACTAAGGTACTATGCTATACGTCCTTCATGAGGTAGATATTACGCTGATAATTATAGATTCAATACTTTTTCGGCTTCAAGAGTATTATCGCACCGATCATCTTTCTCGCTGTCTTTGGTGATACATTGCATAAGGCCGGTGGAACGATTAGCAATAGCACTGTGATTACCAAGGGAACTACCATTCATGGTTCCACCTTAGCATGGGCTTTTTTTAATAGTGAGCAAGACAGGTCCGATATTGCAACCTTCAAGCTAAAGAATTCAGATCTAAACGGAGTCTTGGGTAACTACTCCACGCTCGGTCTTAACATCGCCGATTTTTCGAGATATGCCAAGAAGCCCAGCGCTCAGAACGTGCAAGCCATCGTCATCCCCTTTATCTTCAGTTTGTTTCCCCTTTTAACGCATCGTAATTAAATCGCTAATTAGTCTCACCAGCCATTGTCGGTCTTCTTGGCATTTTCACCGCAGCTGCTTCCCAATCAGCTCATGGCGAGGTTCTCTGGAACCCCATTGATATCATTAACTTGTGGATGAAATCTGGTTCCTACGGTGGTCGTGCTGCAGCTGCCTTCGGCGCTATCGGTCTGATAATCGTGACGCTTGGTATTAACATATCCGCCAACTCAATTAGTGCCGCGAATGATTTAATGGCTTTTGCTCCCCGGTATATCAATATCCGACGTGGTCAGATTCTTGCTGCTATAATTGGTAGCTGGGCTTTTGTTCCGGTAAGTAACTCTACTTGTACCTTCATTGCTATAATATCCTATTCTCTAGAATAGAGGCTTCGTAGTTACTAAATAACTGACCTTACGATCTAGTGGAAAATCTTAGCATCGGCTCAAACATTTATCGCCTTCCTTAACGGCTATACTATCTTCCTGGGTCCTATGACCTCTATTCTTATAACAGAGTACGTCCACCATAGCCTTTACTTGTTAACGCGCTGTATAAGTATATTGATAATATCCTTCCCCAGCTACTACATTCTGCGCCGCGGCAAAGTCTCGGTCCCGGACATGTACGACTTTCACGGCATCTACCGCTACTCGCAAAAATGGGGAACCAACTGGCGTGCAGTGGCTGCCTTCCTAATTGGCTGCATCCCTCCGCTTCCTGGCTTTATAGATAACATTGTGCGAGCGGGCAGTAGCTATACAGATGTCTCATTAGGAGGTCAACACCTGTAAGTTCTATGTTTTATCTTAGTCTTGTTATAACAATGTATACTAACTGGAATTCTTTTATAGCTTCTATATTGGTTATGTTTACTCTTTTCTGTCTAGTAGCGTCTTCTACTACATATTTAACCACTTTTTCCCAGCTACTGGAAGTGTGGTTGAATTTGCTATTACTGGAGAAGATATTATTGCAGCACAAGATACTAAGAACCTGGAAATAAAGGAAGCGGGGGTTGTAAATAAGAAGTTTAAATGGTCTGTCTAAACAATCTATTAAGGTAAAGCAACTTGTGTAAGTAGGTTATTAGTCTTAGAACGGCTTAGGAAGTAAAGAAATATATTAGGATTTATATTAACAGTAGAATAGCTTAAGCTAGCTATGTCCTTTGTTATCTATTGTCTAAAAAATCTATAAAGTAGATCTAGTTTAGTCCTAACTAAAAGCTAGCTAACAAGTACACAAGACTCCAGAAACGTCTCTGTTAGCGTTATGACTTGGCTTCTGTTTTCTGCCAAAACATGCATAGGGTAAAGCATGCATCAAGGTTTCAAATACTGGGTAGAATTGAAGTCTGATTAAACGTCCTTATTGAAAGACAGAACCCAGAAGAAGAGTCGTGCAGAGGGAGTTCATTCATGTCAAGTCGAGTCAAGGCGGGCGGTGCGGTGCGCTGTTCCCTGACAGCTGGGGTGACTCTCATTGGATCTTCCGGTCCCATTCAGTCTTACTTGTCGGCTGGGAAGACAGCCCTACCGGCCTTCTTACTTGCCTCAAGGGCAGTCGAGAGTGCAAATTGCGTCGAAACTCCGTCGATGCGGTGAACGCTGTTGATGTTCTTGACCAGAGTGATCTGGTAGCAGGTCGCAGAGCCTTGACGGGAGGAGATGGTGGCTGATGCGAGGAAATACTTTCAGATCTGGGCACTGGCTAGTTACAGCTACTACGACAGAAAACATTTAACTCACCTTGAACCATCTCACTCCGTACTTGGCCGTGACGTCAGCTTCGTTCGCCAACCAGTTCCGATACCAGCGCCAAATTGTGGCCGAGTAGTGAACGCCAATGGTGTCCACGCTGAGCATCATTAGCATGTCTGTCGCGTGTGGTGGATTGATTAATAGAGGCCAGCGACTTACCTTTTGACTTCCCAGCCAGCCTTTTCGCAGAACCCGATATAATACGCAAGTGGTGTAGATGCGTCTGCGCCTGGGAAAACATATCTGTTCATGAACAAGACCCAAACCAAATCCTCATACTGCCAGGCCTGTCGGATGCCTGCGATTTGGAGATGCATGACGCCCTCATCCTCCAGCATATCACGACACTGTCGAAGAAAGTTAGTAATCTTGAAAATGCCGACATGCTCGGCCATCTCCAGGCAAGTAATCTTGTCGTATTTAGCCTTAGGCATATCGCGATAATCCATGCAGTGAATTTGAGAGTCCGTTACGCCAGCTCTGCGCAGGGTCTCGTTCCCCCACTTGGTTTGGTTACGCCCGAGAGTGATGCCCGTCACTTTTGCACCGTAATTAACACTAGCAAACTTGGCAAGCGTACCCCAACCGCAACCAATATCCAACAGGGTTTCGCCAGGCTTCAAGCCAATTTTTTCGCACACGATGGCAAGCTTGTTGTCCTGTAGCTGTTCGAGAGACTCCTCCTTGGTCACATCGGAGATGATGCCGGATGTATAGACCATTCGCGGACCCAAAAACCAAGCGTAGAAGTCATCACCACGATCATAGTGTTCTCGAACTTGGTCTTCATCCTAAGATCGACTGTGGACAAGGACGTCGGTAGCAAAGTTGACAATGATGAATCGAAATAGCTCCCATGTGAAACGGAAAGATGCCCAATCATGGCGGTACTCAAGGACTTCGAGGACGTCCCCGTTGAAGTCTGTGTCACCGTCGAAGTATTTGCGCATGAATGTCTCGATCGAAACCTTGTTCCGTCCTCGGTACTTGACCCGATCTTCTTCCTTATGAAAGGTCAAGTAGTGTTCCACAGGAAGACCTGGGCACTTGACTCTGTCGTTCGCGCGCGGGGCTGTGGAGGAGGCGATGGTCCAGAAGGCGATCAGAATCGGAAGAGTGGTCATGAGGGCAAAGAACACCGTGGTCTTGAACCCGCCACCAAGCTTCCATGCGGTGCACGTCGGGATAAGAACCAAGAGGGAAATCAAGAGCCCGTTCGAGAAGGTCTCGTTACCAGGGCCATCGGCGGGCAGTGGAGGGTTATTAATCGCGGGAGACTTGAATAGATAAGCATCTGACCAGGAAGGGTTACCATGACGGACACTGTACTGACCGTTGTGATTTTGACGCCGCAGTCATGATCAATCTTGAGTGTCGGGGGCGCAGCCTTAGGCGTGGCCTTGAACGGGAAGTCTGGCCCGATTTCGTCCGTGATGGAATTGTGCTCGGAACCCATGCCGACAATGAATCTTTTGAGATTATGACAGGAGGATGTGGACTTGAGAGGAGGGAAGACAAGGTCTCGAATTTAACGTTTTTCGCCAGAGGAAAAGGATAGCCGAAAAGTGTGCGTGTGCGTGAACGTGATACAAACCCTAGGACTCCTCTTTGTAGGCTTCCAAAATGGCGAATCTGTGTAACCAACAAAGTACAGGCCTCAGACACATAGACAGGGACCAGGGGCCGTGCGATTTACCTGCAGGAAAGCCACTGTGGTTATGAGTGGCATTGGTGGCGCTTGGCAGTCAGAACATCTGATGTCGACCATGTACGTATTACGAAAGGGGGTCTACCACTGAATCTCAACCGTGTCTTGGCGGTTAGTTGGCTATTACGGACACCCAAATAAGTGACGTTCCGATTGAACTACGAAAATCACGCGTTTCACTCACAAGCCTAACAGCTCTTAGGAGCCGCCATAAAGCCATAACGCCTTGATAAACAGCTATGAAAGCTAAAGCATTGAATTTAGGTTGTGAGTTGGTTGGCTGTCCTAGTCTCGGCAAAATACGGTTGGCTTTGGCACGAAACTTTGATCCATCCCCTCAACTGTCATTGTCAGGCGTACAAAAACCACCCATGCATTGTTCCAACTATGTTAGTGGCGTGTGGTGTGATCAAGTTCGGCCTCAGACTCATGCTGTGTGACACACAAGTAGTGTAGAGCTTCGGTTCGCAACATCCCCACAACTTCAGTAACTCTCAGTGGCGGTTACACCTTAACCTTCCCCCCCTTACAGCATCTCTATTCACCCCGGCTCCACAAAGCTGAACTTACGTTAACTTGAGGAAACCTAAACCCCCTGGCGACGGCTAGAAGATCGGGTCAATAACGCAAAAGGACCTTCAAAGGCGAGGTTCTCGCCGGTATACCCGCAGAATAATCATAGCCTTTGCCCACGGTGTACGGTGTTTCGGGGGGGCGGAAGGGGGAACTTTGAAAGTTTAGTGGAAAGAATACGCATTCAAAGTTAGAGTAAAGGCGGGCCGAAGCCAACGGCTGGCTTAAGTCAGCGTGGTCAAACCTTCCTCTTAATCAAATATACCGTCACACGACCCAATAGTATCAACAACAGTATCATCTGTCGGTCATCCAATCATATGATTGGTAAATTTGTAGAGTAGGTCAGATTGAGGAATTATATAATCAAAATATGATCAAGAGGCCGAGGGGGTTTAGTGCTAGAGTAGGTTGTTTCTCCCTGAGTCAACTTAATCAAATAGGACAGATTCTGGGGGTAAGATAAGGTTGAGTATACGCGTCAACTTACTCGGACTAGGAAAGGCGCCTTGTTACTGCCCGTGCCGTAGCTAGTGTCAGAGCCTTACTATTCGGTTTCGCTGGAAAGAACGCCGGGTGATGCTCGTTGCCGAGGGCGGGCTGTTGGTAGCAAGAGGTCAACCCTTTTCACTTTATGGAACTCAAAGCTGGCTGAATCAGATGAAGCATCGCAGCTGCTTTCTGATTGATACAGACTCAATATCCGGAGCCTGGAGCGATCTCATCCATTTGCTCTTAACATCACCGAGGCCCTTGATGACAGCAACATACTAGGCGAAGTTGGCCATACGTATCTTCAAGAAAAAACAGTCTGGTCTTCGTTCAGTGCAAGATGCGCAGCCGAAATAGAGTCAAATGGTCCGACGCGGGACTCCATCCAGTTTTCAACATACAGCAGTCTATCAGAAATTTCCGTTTCAGCCTTAATGAGGGTCCAAATGAGCAAGCAACGATATCTTCCCTCATGTCCCCCATCTTCCTCAACCTATCGAGAACAATAAGCACAGTCGAACCAGCCGAGTTTTCTTTGGTCTCTAAAACATTAAATGCGTCTGTCCGTCTTGTAGGCTTATGCTTTCTTTCACTTCATCCAAAACGGCCAGAACAGCTGGGTGCATTATCCACTCATGATATGTTGCCGCCAGCTTCTGTTGACCTTTTAGAAGTTTCCAAGCGATCCTAGCTTAATCGTTCACGAAAGGGAATGACGGCGATGTTTATTATTAGAGGCAAGTTTGGGCTCATGGACGACCAAAAACCTAGAGCCAAGCATGCCAATACCCTGATTCCCATGAAGGTTTACAAAGCAACTAATATTTACCTAAGGGATCTGTGACGGAAGTTTGGTGTGATTGTGTCCCAGATATCACGCTGAGTTCCCAGTCAAGAACTATGTATACTGCATTTCTGTTGCCCATGAGGCCCAGTGAGTTGTAGATGACAAAGGCAGCTGGAGCATCTGAAAATAATGACGTCGCCTAATTTCCACAGAGTTCTCTGATACAATTTTTACATCTCAGCGGATTTTTATAATGGTACAATATAAATAAATCCTAAGACACATGATGGGCGGCCCCTCAGCGTGGCGTCGTTGGCGATGGTAGCTGCCGTGCAAATAGTTACCGAACCTCCTGCGCACCCTATACCGCTGAGTAACATTCGCTGAGCCTCAGGACGGATGTACAAGCGTTCATTGACAAGTAGGTCGTGGGCTGGGGTGCTAGCGTCTGTGCCTGTTGCAGCCACTGTGTGAGTGATCTGTGATACTCTCTCTTTCCACTCCGCAATGGCCTTCTTGCAGGTCCTGGTGGCCAGGTCGACTACTCGAGTGCGAAAGACGCTGTTAAGCGCCGAGATTGTCAGAAGCTTACAGCGGTTGAAGAGAGGGTCTTCGCAGGCTATATTATTGGGGCGCCCTTTGCTTCCTGTGTTTAGTTTGACTTGTGACAGTTTCCTTAAGCTGGAATAGAGGGATTGTCGAGTCAGCCATTAGTCTCTTGCGGACACGATAGAAAGTAGGAACTTGCTGCGCGGCAAACAGATTGCACTCGTGGAGCCGCTTCGGAGTTTGGGTATTTCACCTGACGCTGTTGTGGGTCCCTCGTCTGGTAAAGTTGCTGCAGCATGCGCCTGCGGCGCTATTTCGACCCAAGATGCAAGCCGTGTCGCCTACTGTTGAGGAAACCCCACTATTACGATGATGTCTATTCGCAAAGGTGGTATGGCAGCCATAGGTCCCGGCCGGGAAGATGTCGAGCATTGCCTTCAGCCAGGGGTTACCGTCGGCTGCGACAACTCACGAGCTAATGTCACGTTGACGGGCGATGCCCGTATTCTGGAAAGGATCATCGAAACCATCCGCACCGCCGATCGGTCCGTTTTGGTCCGTCCTCTTCGCGTCAAATGTGCTTATCACTCGATAAGCACCCTTCTATGGGGGGTTTTTCTTTTCTTTCTTTTTTTTTTGTTAAGAAAAAAGTAACCACGGGATTGTTTATCCAGAGCACATGAAGCTCGTTGCTCAAGATTACGCTGCCCGTCTTGGAACCGTCAGCACAAGCCAGCCTCGATTTCCTTTGTACTACTTGGTGACCAGAGGAGGGTGAGAGAACCTGGTGTGTCCTGTTTTATTTAAGGGTGCCATCCAGACTGCGCTCCAGCCTCACGATAACTTTCACCGCTGAGTGACGGCTCCGATGTCGTCGACGACTATCTACACGCTACAGCTATACTTGAATGGAAGACCGGTACTGCCTTGAGATATGCTACACGGAGGACCAAGGAACTCTTATAGTATGCATTATGGTCATTGTTAACTATTAACTCAGTATGACTATGTGCATACTTTTTAGACTTGAACCTTCTAGCAATAGGTTACATCTGTGGTTATTTAATTCTGTTAATTTAAACTGTACGATTTGACGACTAACCTTCAAGAACCTTAAATAGATATGCTACACGGCTCTCGCGATCATTGAAGAAGGATCCCGACGATGAATAACATAACCTATCCAAGCATCTTGTCATGTTTCGCGATTGGATGGATATCCCTTACTCAGAAGCGGTAGAGGGACGATACCCCCACGTCCCCAAGTGGGTCGAAATCTCAACCATGAGCTCTGAGGAGAGACAAAAGCTCATTCGAAACTACCTCGCAGTCTCTGAGGCGCTGAAGCTGAAGTTGAAGCTGTGGCTATTTCTCTATATCGCATCTTTGAAGATATCGTGCGCTTTTTCATTGGCGAAGCCGACATGCTCGAGGAGCTCATGCCGACAACATCTTGATGCGCATGTGTGACTTCGCTAACAAAGCTGACTATCTTCACTGACAGTGACATATTAATTTGGTTCTCTATGGGGCTAGGGAACGTTTCAGTGACTACTAGGCAATCGAGCACTTGGTGCTTGATACTACCCAAGACCCGATCAGCCAAGGATCCGAGTTCGGCCGGTGGTTCAGCGAGGACGGTCGGGAGAACGAGCCATACGTTAGTCCTGCTATATGGCACAAGCAACTTTTGCAGGCAGGCTTCTCTAGTGTCAAGGCATATGCTTTCTTTGGCAACATGGGCAAGGGCTACTTTTTTACTTTACTATCATACACACTCTATCCCACGCACTGTCCCACCAAGTAAAAAAGGGCTCAAACCCGCCATCCCCTATATTATGATGCTTCATATGCTTTCTCGCACCACCACCCCACCCTCTTGGTAAAACCTTCTCATACCCCCACGGTAGATCCATTCCACTATGAATCTCCACTAATAACCATATAAACAGGGGTACAAATAGCGTCCGCGTCAGCACATGAGAACCGATAATATTAAGACTGAAATTCGCTAAGAGAACAAGACCCAGACGCTCGAAGACGGAAAGCTGGTTTGTAACTTGTGGGTGCATTTGTGTGTCATGCTGGTGGTGCGGGATGTGAGGTTTGCGTAAGAGGGGGAGCGTGTGCAGACTAAGGTGGAACAGGAAGAAGAGGGCGTCATAGATAACGAAACTAGTTGCCAATTCCAACACCAGCCGCCGGGAAGATGGTGCGCTGATTGGTAAGGCTCTGGTTGTCTGGACTGGGGATTGGTATGTAAAATTGTGGAGTGTTGGGACTAGGAATGTCTTTGCTGCAAACGGGGCGGTAGAATTGCTTAAACCAACTGCATCGTAGTTTCCAGATTCTAGCATCTGCTCCAATTCAACGCCGGCGAACTTTTTTATCATGGTAAGATCCATAGCTAGAAGTGGTGCTATGTAAATAATACCCTCGTCAACGCGACGAGAAGGGCGGCGCATACCGTGGGGCTTGGCATTTGGCCTCCGAGGCTTGATGAAGCGCCACTCAGGGTGTTTCAGAAAGACGACAGTGAGGGAGACTTCGATGACAGCATAGAGGAAGACGGTCCATATTGTTTCGAAGGTTGACCAATTATAAAAGAAGGTGTGCCGGAGAGAGAGCCATAGGGTATCCAGAAAAGGCTGGTAGAATTCTGGCCAGAGCACAGCGGAGAAAAGCAAAGGAGTTAAAATCAGCCGGATTTGAAGAGCTGTCGACATGGCTGATGTTGAAGTTCTTGGGCCAGTCAATGGCAGTGGGAAACCCAAAAGCTTTAAATGGTGTCGTGGCGAAGATTACATCATTATGGCTAAAAAGCATCCTCATTCGTTCGTTCCTTTTCATCAATTACCCAGGTATTTATAAAATCCACTTGAGAGCCAAACGTGCAATGTCTTTTGTCCCCAAATCAAACACATCAATGTTCGACTACTCTCTCCGCGGCCTGAAAGACGCCATCTTCAACCCGCTCTCTCGCACCGTCCCCCCATCCATAACCCCCAGGGAAATCACATTTTTCGCCTTCATCAGCGGTCTCGTATCCTGCATCTTCGCTGCATTTCAAATCACTATTCCGTCACTTTTCTTCTGGGCGCTGAACCGCTTTCTTGACTGCCTTGATGGCGCCGTAGCCCGCCATCAGAGAACCCAGTCAGATGTCGGCGGGTTCCTCGATTTGCTTGGCGATTTCGTCGTATATGCGCTGATTCCAATATCATGTGCTTTGGGAAACAGTTATGGAGATACGGCGGATGCGGAGGGCCTGACTATTGCAGTGCTGGAAGCAACATTCTGAATCAACAATTTCGTTTTGTTTTATTGTGCCGCTGTGGCTGAAAAGTGGAGGGCCAATGGCGCGGTGATGGAGAGTGGAGAGTTGACAAGTGTCGTGATGAGGCCGGCGCTGGTGGAGGGGTTGGAGAGCGCAGCCTTTTTTACGCTTATGTTAATGTTTCCAGGTTATCTGATGTTATTGAGTTGGGTTATGTGTGTAGGGGTAACGATTGGGGTTGTTCAAAGAGTGTCGTGGATTTTGTCTGCTATGGGGATGAAAGAGCAAATGAGGAAGCATTGAAGGAACACAGGATAGGGATCCTGTTGTATGATATATTCTGTTCGATTGAGCATATCTTCGCTGTAATACTACGTGCTGTACACTAGACTGACAGTGAAAAGAACGACTACAAGGACCCCAAGAACTGTCCCAAAAGCGATGAAAGCAAACCTTCTCCGTGGTGTCAACCTTCCATGTACAAATTCCCTTCGCAAGTCCCTTTTGAGTAGTGGAATATCTAACAATAACCCAATTCCACAAACCCAATAACCTACTACAATGATGATAGCCAAACAATCTCGTGTTGTGGTAACATACGCCGCACTCTCCGGGTCAGTGTTTCTCAGAGCAAGACCAATGATTTCTGGCCCAGATGAGTACATCAGAACTTGAACACTGCTCCAAATCGCTAGACCAAAGGTCTTGTACGCAGGTGTGAGCAGCAAGGCAATCAGTGCATTAAGACAACCCAGCCAGAGCTCAGCGGTCAGGTATGCTCCGGACATGACCCCGTAAAGCATACGAACACCGCGTTCCTCGTTATCATTCGAAATAGTACGTGAGAAAACCATCAGTAGAACGAAGATGCTGCTGACCATACCACCGACAGCCGTTAAATAGATGGGCATGAGCTTCGTCCGTTCCCAGAAGACAAAAGTGAGAAGGCCGCCTAGGAGTACACTTACAGTGCCGACAGTGCCGACAATGATGCCATATCTGGAGAGAAGATTGTCCGTATTGGGATAGAGGGTCGTTAAGTACCCTGGCATATAGTATCCGAATACGTTACCAGCGAGGAGACGGAACGAGGAGGATAGGAGCAGAAGCCAGAATGAACGCATATGGAGGATGTACTGCAGGGTGGCGTAAATATCGCCTTTCACAGCTTTGAGGCTGCGATCTTGCACAAGCACAGTATCATCAGTACTCGGCATAAGTTCTCCGTCCCGAGCAATCCCCTCATCATTTTGGACCAAGCTTTTCCTTCTTTTTGGCTCCCTCAGAATCAGTCGTAAAGCGAGAGACACAATGATACCAGTAATTCCAATGGCGCGCATGGCAACCTGCCAACTCGTGTCCGTTTCAGTGAACGCCGTTGCAATCTGCCCACTGACAGCCTCCCCGACATAGACACCAACGTAGAAGAAGCTGTTCCCAAGAAAAACATTTCGCCACGTGACGAGATCGCTAATGAGGCTGACACTCAACGCCTCGACGGCCGCCTGCCCTATCCCCATTCCCAGCCTTGCGCAGTATACTTCGGCGAAGTTGTGCGACAGCCCCTGGAAGACGACGCATAGACTCCACCAGCAGGCCGCGACGGAAAGAGTCCATACTCGCGCGGCAGTGTAGTCGGCGATGAATGCCACCGGTAGTGCGAGAAGAGCGTAGACGATTCCAGTGCTATAACCGCTGATGAGAGCGTATTGGGTCTCGTTGATGTTCAGGCTGGAAGTTACTTGAAGGCGGAAGTAAGACAGGATGAACTTGTCGTATTGAGCGAGGAAGTAATTAATAAGAAGAATAAATATTGAGAGACATATGTGGAAAGTATGGAGGAAAGATGACTTGGTCTTTAAGCGGTGATCGGCTGAGATACTGCGGTCGCTGAAGCCACCGGTGGTATTGGGTTCATTCGTGTCGGCATGCTGCTCGAGGACCTTATTATTGGTGCCCATGGTGTTGGTATCCTGGATTTCCTGTTGCAACCCAAATTCAGCTACCAGTCGTCTTTCAAATGTTTCAAGCCCCAGAGTGGTACCTTCTGTTGGTAGTTCCACACTCGTTTTGCTGCATTGTTGGAATGCAACGATGCTACTTTTATTGCAGGCATGTATCCGTCGAGCAAGCTATACCCAACTAACGTAGTGCCAAATATCACCCCGCTTGGCTATGATTCCCGACGCACGTCATGGATTGTCACATCCTGCAATTAGACTCTTTCCCAGTCTATTTGATGCGTCATGGATTCTGCGATTCTTCAAGTGGAATTTGGAATTCAGTCACACTGATTCCGGGCTAGCTCAAGATATGAATACCTCGTGCTGGCAGGCTGGGCATCATTTGTGGCCATGTTCAATCTTTATTGGGCGTATAAGCCAAACATGGTGCGTATGTATTCGCCTATCATGCGCGTAGAGACTATACGTGATTAGCGGGGAGTATGAGATAATCACCGATGTCTTACCTGAACTAAGCCAGTGAATCGAAACCTCGTGCACAATGTAGTTGATCGGCCTCGGCTAACACAAGGCCTCCAACAAGCTTTGGCTTTCTATTCCAAACTCATCGAATATTAAACGCCACAGTCGACCTCACGCTTATATGAGCAACATAGCCATACAGTCAGATCCATCGATTGTGGATTGTTTATCGTTCACATAACCCAAACCGGAAATCCGTCAAACCGCCACAGTCGTCAATCGCAACTTTGGAAAGAAGAATTCAACAACTTCAAGGGTATCATGTCTTCCAAACCTGCCCCAGTGCTCCCGCACGGCGCTTCTCCAGGTATCTCCGGTCTCTCGGAAACCTTCTCCTTCCACTCCAGTCCTGAGATATTCATAACATCGCGCCTTTCGCGCCTTGCAGGCCAGCACCCCGACCTCGTAAACTCGCGCACTACCGTCCGCGCAAAAGTTTTAAACCGAGATATAGCGATCGTGTCGTCATACGCGCAGGTCCAGCATATATTGGCGGGAAGTCAAAGCAATAATGATGAGTATGGTAATAGGGGAGGCGGCGGCGGTGGTGGTAGACAAGGGGCAGATTCAGCGTTTAGCGCAGCATACGCCTATGAGCAATTCATGGCGCCCTTCTATCCATCACCCAACCTCCTCCTCCTAGACGGACATCCCCACAAGACTATGCGCGTCCCCTGGGAAGCCCGAATGCAGCGCCTCGATTTGAATAAGACCGTGCAGCGGGAAACCATGCAGCATTTCAGTGCTGGAGGAATGGATCCTTCGCCTGTGGATCTGTATTCAACACTCAAGACGCTTAGCTGGCGTATTCTTCTCTCGTTATTCCTCGACTTGCGGAATGATGACTCATTGTTTGCTGAGGTTGAGGAGTTGCAGGAGGATTTGTTGCGCGGGCAGTTTAGTCTCATGCCTGTGTCTATTAACGTCGGCATCTGGCATTCGCCTCGGAAGAAGGGTATCGATGCTAAGAAAAAGCTACAGAAGTTGATCCTTCAGCGCTTGAAAAAAGGGCCTGGGTCATGTCCTTTCAATGCAGGGGTGAAAGACGGAGGGTCTTTCGAGGATAGTCAGCTGGAGGACATCACGAACCACTTGATAATGTTTTCGTCGAGCCTGGCTGTGAAGGGCATGGCTTCCTTGCTTACAGCATTTCTGCTCAACGTATTCCTTTTCAGACGACTAGATGCCGCTTTAGTCGAAGAACTCTCAAATTTGGGTAAAAAAGACAAGGCAGTGTTACTTCATAGCATCCTCCTTGAGACAGAGCGACTCAGTCCGCCTATTGTGGGCATTATGCGGCGAGCTACTTGCGAAATAATACTTCCAGCTGCAGACTCACTACCCGACATCAGGATCCCGAAAGGTTGGGATGTTTGGCTATATTTTGTGGGAGCGGGACGGGACCCTAACGTTTTCGGGAAGAGTTCGGACAGTTTTATACCTGAGCGACATCTAGAGTCTGAGGACATACAGGAAGGGTTTGCGTTCTCGAGCGGTTCGAAGACCTGTCTCGGGAAGGAGATGGTGCGCTCCATATGTCTCACGATCGCAAACACTATGCTAGATAACAGGATAAGAATCGAAGGTGAGGTACACGCTTCCGGTGTGCGGGAATGGTTGGGTTGGAACTCGGAGGGTCATGCGTCGTTGCAGGATTGGGGAAAGGATATGAAGCAATTACCTACGCAGCATCCGGCGAAGCCAGTCATGGTGCGTATATTCTCGAAGAGAGGAAAGTCAGACGATGAAGAGCTTGAATAGAGACTCCAAATCAACGATTTCGATGGTGGGTGCCTGTATTCTAAGCATAGCTCTGTGTCTTATAATATACCCTAGTATAGCAAGATAGTCAAACTAGATGGGCGTCTTACTTGAAATTGGTCAGACCAGACTGGATTAGACCTAGAGCGTTTAGCACTAATTAAATTTGCAGCAGGTGGCAACCAGGTGGTCGTCAAACGACAACTGCCCCGATAGCTGAAGATGAGAATTATCTCTTCCTCCTCTTCAAAATTCCCCTCACAAGAGCCCCCCACCATATCGCATTCAACCCTGTCAACAACACCGTGCCCACTCGACATTGCACCCTCAACTTCCTAAACGCCTCCAAGATGCTCAAGTCATGGTATTTCCCATACCTCCTCAGCAACCAAGTCACGGACCCAAACCTCGCCCCCGCAAACACAACCGCAAACGCCATATCCCACAACAATCCCACCCTCGCTGCGCGTGAGGACGAATTCTGCGCGGTAGCACTTGTCCTTGCCCACCATCTTGCATGCATGACCGGATTACTTGCATTCATTAGCATGAACACAAGAATGACCCAAATCCCACGTTCCTTGTCCTTCACAATATACCACTGCAGGGTCAAAAACGCCGCCGCGAGAAGAGCATGATGGGTGAAAATGTCCGGTTTTAGCTTTGCAGCGAACAGAACCTTTTCACCAAGCCCTACCCTGGGACGATTGGTGCGCGCGCTTTGGACAAGGATGAGGGTATCGTAGATTAGATACCCTGTTTCCCACGTCGTGATGAGATTAGCACGGGTGTTGCGGTCCTGGATGAGCGGGTTGCGAGAGTCGTCTAGGTTGCCGTCTGGAAGCCGTGAACCCTGAGCAGGAGCATCTTTCGGATCGGCGAAGTGTATGGCAGCAGAACGACGCAGAGCGTAAAGTACGAGCAGTGTAGTTAGCGCTGCATGGGCGGCGGATATTGCTTTGACTCGTGCTTGGGCTGAACGGGAGTGGTTGTTGAAGACGTTGTGTTTGGTGAGAGCATGGTGAATCTGGGCGTAAAAGCATATAGAGCAAGGGCCGATGAGGAAAGGCACTAGGGTTGGAGCCATGGTTGATGGACGGGAGTTCTTTGGGTTGCAGTGTTTGTCGCTCGAACGACCCAGCCAAGGCCTTAAAAAGACCTTATCCTATAATCCAAGCAATGCACGACGAAGGATTCAGTCTTCCTGTTCGGCTGCTGATACGAGATAAGTAGTTGCTAATGGCAAAAACGACACATCTAAAGGGTGTTGGGCATTCGACACAAACGAATGCACTAACTCCTGACAAAACCTTTCTGATTCAAGTAACGCCCACCCATCCTATATAGAGCTACCTACCCCGCCATGCAAACACACCCCGCTAGTTCTCGGCACAGCCTCTGCGCCCCGGTCACCGACCCCAAGGACCGCCGTCATACGTCATGTGTATATGCATGCGTGCACGTCATCAACACATCCCAATTCACCAAACACCAAACATCTCCCAACCACACACCACACTCACTGATACTTAGATCCATCACATTCCCCATCATTCACTGGCCCATTATTTATAACTGAAACTCGCCCCACACCGCCTCCCAATTATACAAAATGCCAATCCTCTACATCCTCTACAACGCCAGCTCCACTCTCTTCGGTAAAGTAAGCTACGGCTACAAAAAGATTTCCTGCCCCAAGGACGCGGAACCTGTCTGCGCCGCCTGCGAAATAACTCACGGCGGCCTTTCTCTCAAAGAAACGCCCACCTGGAGCGCCGCGAAAACGGTGATAGAAGACGAGGGCATCAAGGTTGTGCAATGGCATCGTGATGAGATGGATGAGGATGTGAGTTGTCATTTATTCCCTTCTCCCTGGCTAAGAATGAGATGATTGGGCGGGGCTGACGGAGTGACCTAGCTGAAGACGTGGATGAAGTATTCAAATATCGAGCTCCCAGTCGCAGTGCTTTCAGAGAAACGATCAGAGTACCGCGTCGTAATAGACAAAAAGACTCTCGGAAATCTAGGCGGGGATCCACAGGCATTCGTACAAGAGCTGCATGGGCAGGGTGTGCTTCAATTGAGCGGTAACACGAGACCGCCCAGCGTGTAAAGTCAGTGTACGTCGACCGAGAACAGGCTAGGTAGCTTTTTGACAGCATTTTGCAAGTGAATCAAGAATATTGGCTCGGCAATTCCTTCCTAAAACGACAAGCTGATTTTGTAAGCTATCTTCAGGCCTTCTTGAGGCTAACGCCGGAAATAAATGTCAAGTACTCCTAGAGGCCGTTTACGTTGTGTTCCAAGAAGCGCTATAGTCGGATAGTTGTAAGTCCACATATATACTTATGGTTTTCAAGAAATAATAGAGTCGAATTTAGCTTCGTTACTCAGGTTAAAAAGGTGTTAATGCTAAGTAAATTTACTTTCCTGCTCAAGAATTAGTTTTAAACGGCGGACTGTTCGGTAATATCTAGCAATCATACACTCATTAGTTTTAATCAAGGAAAACGTGAAAATCTTGTCTTAGTTTAAATTTCTATAATAGCACCTTAAATACACGATCGTACTGGGCGCCTAAAGACTAACCCCGAGAAATGCAGAATGATTCTACCATGCGCTACATCTTCAATGTGGTAGGGGTAGATCATCTTTGCAACGTCAGTTCCTGGCTTCTTCATAGCCATGTTAGTTATATCGCCCACGAACCGATTGCTACATACCTGGCAGAAAAGGGAGTGCACCATCTCTTGTGTTTCTCCAGGTCGGCCACTAACCCCATCGCCGGAGTCCTGCAAGCAGCCATGGTTTTACAGCTATGTTGCAACCAGATTTTTGACCCTGAACCTCTCGGAGTAAATTGCTGACCCCAACACAGGTTGCAAACTTTGTCGACATGAAGTTTGATGCATGGTAGACAGCAGTCCTTCCCAAGGTGCTTGGCATGCGGAACTTTGAGGAGGCGTTGAAGAAGCAAGAGGAGCCGCTTGACTTCTTTTTCCTCTTCAGTTCCGTGTCAGGAACAGCGGGCCAAATTGGGCAAGCCAATTACGCAGCAGGCAACACATTCATGGATGCCTACGTTCAGTATCGAAATGGTGAGGGCCTGGCTTGCTCAACTCTGGCAAGCGGCATCATGGAAGACGTTGGTTTCCTTGCCAGAGAGAGACACCTTCTCGAGGAGTTGCGTGCCACATCTCTACATTTCTTGCATGAGCAGGACCTCCTCGACTCTCTAGAGCTCATGCTGGGCCCACGAGCTTCTCTTGCGAACATCACCTCTGACAGGAGAACAACTGCAGCAGAGACGACTGACGAATACACCAGGCTCACTAGGGGTCACATCAACGACAGCCATGTAGTCGTTGGCCTGCGCTCAAAGCTGCCCCTCCTCTCGCCCATGAATCGTACTGGCTGGAACAAGAACCCACGTTTGCTGGTGTACCGCAACATAGAAAACCAAGACGAGACCAAATCCGGCCCTGCCACAGACGGTGGCCTGAAAGAGTTCCTGTCGTCGTGTGGCAAGACGCCGGAGTTGACTCGTTTGTTAGTATTGAGCTGAGGAACTGGTTTAGACAAAAGGTGGGAGTGCCTTGTACAGCGGTGGAAATTGTGAGTGCTGCTGGCACCGCTGGTTTGGGGAGGATGACGGCTGAGAAGCTAGCTGAGAAGCATCAGCAATAGTCATCATTGGACTAACATTATGCATTGCGTATTGAACTTACTAGATTGTATTTAATGTTGCACTTCCTTAGTTGGTTATCTAACGAAATGATATTACGAGCAGCTTTATGTAAATGTGTCTCTGGTCTTGTTAACTATTCCTATGCGTTTGTTAATGTAGGGTAGCCTGCCTACGCAATCTATTTTATCTCAAGAGGCTGATAAGATAAGATAAGATACGACACGATAAGAGACTTATCTGCAGATCGAGTCTAGCGCTAATGTCTGATAACTGAGGCGGTACCTAATATAGGTGCAATACTGCTAGCTCCACTCCACCTGAAACAGACATTTTGCAGTTAGCAGCTTAGAGGTTTACGAGAAGACGCAGAAATGTCAAGTCTTTAAGAACGATTCAGTTATGTCACTGCACACTGATATGAAACGAGCTATAAGTAAGTCTCTGTACTGTTATCCTATTTGGAGCCTTTGTGTGTATACATAGAACTAGTGTCCCTATCATCGATGGACTAAGTCTTCCCGGGATCCATGTGAATCCTGCGACGTTGCTGGCCTCTCCAGGTAGTGCATTTCCAAATCAACCTTCACGTGAATGTTTTCGCTGGATGAGCCCTCGCTGTTACCTAGCTGCTCCCAATTATTACCCACTTTGCTTCTGTAACTCCCACGTGCGGCCGGCACCGACTGCGAGACGATGATAGCTCTGCTGGTACCAGTAAATGGTGTCACGTGAGTTGGAGAGCTTCCCGTGGATGTATCAAAATGGAAACGGGAGCTGACAAGTTTGCGTAGTGGAGGCAAGGAACCGGCGATGATCCCAATACCTGACTCGGCCGTGGACCAGAGGACAATATTTGCGACATGATCTGGTCTCATTAGTATGCTACAGAAAGTTACCTTTGGGTAAATACTTACACAAGTAATCGTCAGTATCATAGAAAGCTTTTAAGTAGGGCAGTCGTATGATAGTACAGAGTGATGCCCTGTCCAAGAGTTAGCCTCACGCGACTGAAGTTAAATGAAGTACTTACATAGCAGCCAAGCCAAGAACGATGCTAACAGAAACCTTGGTAGCTTTTCTCATGTTGGACTTGTATAACATAAACACAGGTAGGATGGCACAAGTCCAGTCGGATATAACAGCGCTGATAGATACCGTATAGCCGGTACTCATTATCACTGGTAATGAACATATAAAACGTCTCCCCCAGTTGGCAGTAATAGGAACGCAGGCCGCAAAGCTCGCAATGACGTTATAGAGCATCGTGACTATAGTGAAGACGATAGTACCCCACACGATGGTGCGATGAAGCTTCGTGACAGCAATTCGCAACAAGGTGACGCAGATGGAGCATTTAAGAGGAATTAAGGACATGCTGTATATAGTCTGGCCAATCCACATCCACTGTGCGTTTCAGTTAGCAAACACAGGATATGAGGAGATATATAAGAATACCTTGCGTCCGTCGATTTGTAGGAACTCATTCAAGTTTTTATATTTCGTTCCCAAACCAGCGTAAATAGCACAAATACCTGCTGCAGTGAACGCAACATGTAACAGCTTGTATCCCGTCAGTATAACACACAATGAAGTATTCGTAACACGAACTTACCCAACCGATAAGCATGAGGCCATCATCGATGCCGAAAATATGATACCTCAATCGAACAAAACATCGCAGAATAACGACGACAGCAGTTGTAATAAGGAAAAAGATAAAGACACCAAGCAGAACACGCGCCAGACCCAGGGGCTCTACTGTTCTCAGGCTCTCATCAACCATGGTGATGCGAATGAGATGCTGAAGCCATACTCAGGAAACAGGGTTGAGAAACATGCGCAGGACAGGCATTTCAAGAGTAAGAGCTGTCCCTCCTTTTCAAAATCCAATCTGTCGGACATAACAGAGTTCGCGCCATTCCCCGCGTTTGACTCCCCAGTACTGAGTCTAGTGAACCTTATCGACTCTGGGTGGTGGGGCAAGAGTCCTGACTCGCAGCTCGATCGCGCTAGCGCTTAGAGTACCCTCATTGAGGTGAGGCGTTGTTCTGGCTTATTGGGCTTTCATCGTTTCTGGTTTGGAGAAGCGTCCCTGGCATACCTAGCTCAGCCGATGCGCATCACTTTGTCTTGTTTCAATTTCCACGTCGATCCAAGCCAAACACCTTTGTCAGTTGTCCCCTATGCTTGAGCTCACGGGTGTTAGGACAGGACGATGATTGTGTCAATAGTATCATCTGGGTCCTCTGTCGATTAGCCTTGGGCTGGTATAGGCTGATACAGGAGTTCGAGCTACTCCCCCCCCAAGCCATGTTATTGTGGACACTGCATTAGCATGTGACTCTTCTCTACTCTGCTAAGACTTGTGGTCTTTGAAATAGGTAAGCTTAGTAGATGACTTGCCGAAATTGGCGAGATATGTGACCTAGTGCTTATTGATGACATATCTCTTTGCAATCTGTAGACCGGCTCTGTGGTTATAAATTATCCTCTGAAGCCCCACTGCAGTGCTGCGCTTTTCAGGTCAGGTCTTCAGAAATTTGACAGCATTTGTCATGGGTGGTGAGACATCTAGACCAACCGACAAGCGACGTGAGCCTGAGGTTATATGCCTCGGTTACCAACGAACGGGTACCCTCTCAAAGGCTTTGGCACTAGAGCGGCTCGGGTACGAACCGGTGGCGCACGGTGGAAGCCAAATGCTGGGCAGAGAAGATGGCAATTATCTCGTTCGTTATTTGTTGACCTTTCTAACATCCAACACAGCATATATGCGCAAAATATGGGAGATATTCCAGACTCTCGAAGATAAAGAACGGACCCTGAAGGCACTACGCGAAGTGACTATCGGATTCGGAGCTCTGACCGACGCTCCTTATAACTTGTTCGCTGAAGAGCTTTATGAGCTATACCCAGACGCGAAATTCATCTATTTGACGCGCGATGTATCCGCCTGGTGGCGCAGTATTGAGCCTGTTGCGAAAGCGGCAAGGATGTGGTGGTTGAGATACTACAATATAATTGCACCGGGATGGCGGTGGTTTATTTACATTGGCGATGGCTTCGTGATTAGGTTTGTCGAGGAACAGCCTCACTACCACATCAACACCTACCGGCTACCTTTATCACTGACACTTAAATCTAGAAACCAACAGTTGGGGCTCGATTCCTGGAAGTTGAGTAAGTCACGATGATATCTTACATACAGTATCCCTCTGGGTATCCGCTTGATACTGACCTTATCAAAGAAACCTTAGAACAACACCGAGCCTACGTTCAAAGTCATGTTCCACCTGAGAAACTTCTTATCATGGATATCAAAGAAGGCTGGAAGCCTTTATGTGAGTTCTTGGGGAAGCCAGTGCCAAATCAGCCCATGCCACACGCAAATGAAGCGAAGTCAATGGAAAAGATTCTGCCGAGAATGCTAGTCACTGCTTTTGCGGGATGGATCGCAATCTTTGGTATTATTAGCTGTGCCTGCTATCTTGCTTTGAGGCTAGACCGGCAAAGAAGGGTACACCTATAACCACAGATATTTTCCTCTGATACTTAGCTCTGCTGTTTCTAATTCAGGTTTAATAATAAGCTGGATAGAGGACAATGCATATGTGATGACCAAGCTTATAATCAACGTTTTAGATATCTGATTTGATAGTATAAGAAATAGTTTATGTTACATTAGTAATAATTTCTAACCCGACCTGGTAAAAGACTAGCTGTATCATTTCCTACGGATCGAGTAAGACCTTCATTGCTCCCAAGCTGTCATTCCATTCCTACTAATTATGATCCAGAGCGTGGGACATACGGGAAGCTTAATGTCATCTCACTTTCTGACTCGCATAGACTCTTCCTCCTGCCATTGAAATATTTTGAAGGATGAAAGACATAAAGACCGATGCTGACGAGAACCATTGGAATGGCATCGAGAACATAAAGATATACCTCTTTAGACTGGAGTTCTCCGTTACGTCCCTCAAGGTACTCAATCATACGGAAGAGTGATCGGACAAGAATGAGCGCACTTGCAACGGAGATGATGCCCATGAACCTTTGCCAACCATAGGGCTGTGCTTTGGACTTGGTGAGAAATAGGAAGTGGAACGATGTTGCTAGCAAAATAAAAACAGTGAAGAACACGAGCTGGACCATTATGCCAGCAATTACAATGCTTTCTACTGTAGTTTCATTCTCTGCGGTATCAACCTTCGCGAACTTTCCGCCATCTAAAAGCTGTTAGTTATCGCTATTGTGGAGTAACATTATGCAGACGCACCGACCGCTTGTAGCGCAATTGATATTATGTCGCCAGCGAGGAAGACTTTAGCCAGCCAGTTTGGCTTAAGGAGCGAAAACCGCTCCCCTTCTAATTTTCGAATGTAGCGTCCCAGACCCATATAGATTGATGCAGAAAAGCATGTCGGTCCCAGAAGAAGAAGTGAATTTTGCATAACACAAGGAACAAGCGTATAGTTAGGAGACTCCCAGGCACTGATTGCGCGGCTTAAAAAGGCGATAGCCTCGACTGATGAATGGCTTGTTAGTCAATGGTCGGAAGGGGCAGAATAAAACAGCAGACTTACACAGCGTGCCGATTACAAAGGGTATAAAAAACCATGTTCTTGTTCTGATGGTTTGAAAGAGGTGGAGAGCGAATAACAATGTAAAAATGACTGCAAAGACAGTTGCTATGGGAAGGGACGGTTTATAATAATAATAATTGACCATTTTGCTATAACTAATCAACGACAGAAAGTGGGTATAAGATCCATGCAGACAAACGGGAGGTCCAGCCATTATTGCGAAGAGGCGTCCTTATGTATTTGAACAGGACATGGAGATGCCGCAGGCCCAGCCTACTTCGGGCATATTCTTTTGAAATTGTCTTGTTTCAAGATACAGAACTGTCAGACATTACGTATATCCCTGTCACGATAAGAACGGAGGAATATTATGATGCACATCAAGTGAGTGTATGTTTTATGACTACAGATGCTCTAATTGGTTATCTGAGGGTTACGTGATCAGAATGCCGCGGCTCTCGGCAGAAGTTACTTCAGTAGTCCATATCTGTTTCTTCTTCGCCCTTACCACTAAACAGGCACAGTCAAGCTTTAGGTATAAGCACTAGGCCCTTTGATCAAGGGTAGCTAAGGAATGTGTAATATTAGCTGTACTCACTAGTCTAATTCTGCTGTAATTGCAATCGTTATCTGAGATACGATACTGGGTATCTTTCGTATCTCAATTATACTATACCTTAGTTAGTTAGTCTAGTTACCAGTATAATACCCCAAACCTTCCCAGCGGCAAACTGCATCACGCCTACCTTCAATCCCACTCTAGCAAAGAAAAATAAAACTTGGAGTCTTAGATACAATTAGCAAAGTAATGTTATTTTTAGTCTTTGGCAATGCAGTTCCCTTAAAATGGTGGCCGGTTGATAATATTAGGCGTGCTCAGTGCTATTCCATCTTGTACAGTTGGTACTGAAGGCTTGTCCTTAAGGTATGCGTTTCTTCAATGGTGTTCGCAAGAGGGGATGTCCGATCACGATTTAGCACCTCATAAGTCGGCCCAAAGCTCGAAGCTTTAGCATCCATTTGCAATATCAGCGTCATCTAAATCAATATGTGCGTATACTCTATCTGTCTGCAAATGGTTATCTACGTGGTAAAGAAATAAAGGGTAGGTATATTTAAAGTGGACGTGTTTTATAGGGTAGAGAACAGTTGCAAGCAGCAATGATTTGGTAAACACATATCATTAGATGCGCTTCTTGAATGTACATTCTGTTCTCAATACCGAATCCCTTTGCTACGGTGCACGTCACTACTCCATATCATTTGGGACTAAATGGTGACCCGCCCGGAATTTGGTTGGCTCCGACCACCAATACCCCCTAACCTAACTTCAATTGATTGGTAATTGAGTTGTAAGTGTGGCACTTTACAACAATCACTAAATTGAAGAGAAACGTGGGCATTTTCAACTATATCTCCAAGTGTAGATAAAGATGTCGCTTTAGGAAAAGCCAACCCCAGCCGCAGTGCACATACAGAGTGTGCATGCCGCAAGGAAGAGGCACATGCCCGATAATCTAACGTCCAGTAGTCAAATGCGCTGGTGGTCTTCAACACTAGTGCGACCGCAACTGGCCCTGTGATGGCTGTCAAAGACGTAATGTAGCAGATTAATGGCAGTTCAGCTCGTTTGACTGCCAGAGTCCAGGTCAGAACAGGCGTCCAATTGATGATGGGCCGTACAACGAAACAAAGGAAGAGGAGCCTGGTAATGAGAGGCTGGGGAAGAAGTGTTCAAAGTTCTGAGGTGTGCTTTAGAATTTTTCTTCTCTAGGATTGATATTGACAAGTATTAGAAAAACTCGTCCGACGTTATTCGGAAGACCAGGAGATTGGTAGGGTTGAAGTCAACCCAGCCATCTACTTTCGCAGGCATCTATCAAGAAGCGTCTACATTGGATATCTTCGAATTAAAACACGAAATGTACTCACGACTCTGGTGTGTGCTTAGCACACGGGATTGAAAGCTACTTTGTCACTCTCTTATTTAAAATATTTAACATATAACATACAAATGTCTGTGCTGCTTTCGAGACATCTAATAATATGTAGAACCTATAGCAAAGTTGACCTGCCTGAGCTTACCCTTGAAGGCACCGTTCCATCACCAACATTACAAAACCTAACGTTACAATGGGAGCTTATTCGGAAGTTTTCAACCGGCCCGAACTCACCAGAGGTCTTGGTCTTGGAGCTATGCTCTTGCATAGCTTGGGAACTCATGTGCATTACATTTCGCAACGTGGCATTTTTGAAGCCCCAGAAAAACGATAAGTAGAGTTTAGTGATCAAGGCTCAATGTGATGGCCCCGACTGGTATGCTCTTGACCTTGTACTGTCTTGACAATCGGGCCGTTGATTGATTTCGCCTCTAGGATACCAGCCACCGCCTGCCGTGTCTCAAGAGTCAAGATTGGGATCGTGAAATTAAGATGGATCAGGAAAATAAACAATTCTTACATAAGCGATGTCTTGATTACCAACCAAGTGCAATAATTTCGTATGCGCATCTGGGACAAGCTTGAACTGAAGAAAGAACAGCGCGTCTTTGTTGCCGTTTTCAGCCCGGTGCGATCTTTAACATGTCAAACTACTACAGCTGCGGCCTAGCCACTGCTTGGTATTGAGGCATCGCGAACTTTGCCAAGTGAATTGCTCGAAGTTTCGGTCTTCTGAAGTATAAATTTATGAAGGTTTCCTCTTGTCCTCCTGTTCTTTTCTCATCATCAATCACCAGTTTACACTTTTATCCACTTATCTATAACTTTATCTCTTCATTGGCAAGATCCTTTTGTGTAAATTCCCTGAATTACTCTTGAAATGCATTTCATGTCTACTATTACGCTCTTTACCTCGGCCGCGGCTGCTTTCGGCTTAAAAGGCTGGAGAAAGCCTAATATCGACTCTCTTAAAATCTCTGAAGCCCAGGAAGTCTGCGGACCGGACACAACTGTCCGATGTTGCAACAAGGGCAATAATCCAAACAACAATAACAACAACAACAATAACAACGGCGGATTCTTCGGTCTGACCTTTGCCAATGACTTGAACCTATTCAACAGTTGCATCGATCTGAGCTTGGATCTTGTTGGAATTCTTGATGGTACCCTTGGAAGGAAGTGTAGTGGGAATGTTGTCTGCTGCCGGAACTTCCCCTTTGCTGTAACGAAACCTCACATCCTAGTCTCTACTGACATTCTAACATGTTACAGGATATTACAGGCCCCATCAACGACGGCCGACCCTGTATCGCTTTAAGCAACCTGCTTTAGGCCTTTCTATCGAGCAAAATCTGATGGGTGGATGATTCTAGCAGTAGCGACAAGATTTACATGCTGGTCAGACTGGTGCTTTAAAGGACAACGACGGAAACACTGCTGGCATGGAATTGGTAAAGACGTTCTCGCTACGCTGCTAGGAATGAGGGAATCTTGTTATTTTAAAAGGGGTTTATGAAGAGCTCTTAAATAACAAGCTTTATGAGGTGATGATATAACTGAAAGACTTGTGCCGTGCTTAATATTTCAAATAATTTAAGAAGGATACCACGCTAGTGGACCCTACTTTTGCTAAGCTGTACGATGGGGAATAGCTTATGTTACAGATACTTACACTAATAGATGTAGTAAATCCAGATATAATGTCACTATTATCTTCCCTATTAATACTTAAAGGAATCCAGACACTTAAACCTTCTATCTGGACTTGGAGGATAATGTCTAGCTATCTAGCTGCTAAGTATTACATAGATATACAGCAGTAGACTTCCTACTGCAGCTTATTATAAAAAAAGACACTTAAAGCTAAGATAAAACATTTCTTTACTCTTAGGCTAAGGAGTTACGAGTTAATCTAATACTATCTAACTACCTTATCGTGGGACTTTGATGATTCCAGTTCATAGGCGGATATTTAGGGTGTTGGCCCTTGGCAAGTGGAGCGTATTTGCCTTCAGCCTCCCTGCTGACCTCTTCAAATCGGTCGGGGAACGAAGGTCTCTGCCAGGTCAGATCGCCAGAATGACTTACAGTCTTTGCAGCCTTCGCAGCCATCAAGCTCAGCGAATCCCAAGGTGAGTGTCCATCACAGCTCAATTCACGGCCACCAGCTGAGACAATAGCACGTTCAACACATCCTTCTTTCATAAAGAAAGGTAAAGTGAACACGACAGATCGGGTATCTCCATCTTTCCAGTCCCATTTAGCAATGGCACCACATCCTTTCTCTTCGTGCTCGAGGCTGTCACCACCATCGTCGGTCCAATCCTTGATGTTGCTAATCTGGAAGGTCCAGTGGGCAAGGTCATCCCAAAAGTCTCAATCAGCGGTGGGAGTTGGTTCTGGTTCTGGCTCAGGATCCGAGGTTGGCTCAGGGTCACATTAAAGTGACCAGATTCAAGTTTATCTACTACATGACAGTACATGCACCATTGAGGTTTGGGTCATTGGAGGCTCTGTTCCATGGTCTATCCTCCAAGTCCTCCCAGTAAATGAAGTCTATGAATCTACTGCAACTCTCATTCAGGATCTGAGACACCATTATCAAATAGTCACCATCCTCCTTAACGAGGACAACAATAGTGAGACCAATTATCTTCTCCTTTTGCTAAAGTCCTGGCCGCTTATATGCCTCGCCGTTAACGGAAACGCCTCATTTGTGCAGTCAACTCTTCAGATTTGCTCAGGGTGACAATCATCCAGCAGGTAACGCTAAGATGTTCCAGGGTCGACATCACTCCGGTACCGATAACGTCTGTTATAATGTTTACTGTCGCTATGTCAAGAATATCGCGTCGAGATATTCCGTATAGAGAGCGTGATGCCGCGGATGTATATCCTTCTGGAGTATATTCTCCCAGTACGTCTTGAGAACTAATCACAACGCTTTTTTACCTGATATATTGAATGTCAGCTTATTTACGCACATACGAAGATCTAATATTCTTACCTTGTGGCAAGTAAATAGACTTAGGCTCAAACCAGTGAGGCTTCGAAAGCAACACATATGAATGCCAGATGAGTGCCGGTGCTAATGAACCTAAGAGCAAAATGGATCCGTTGAAGGTAAAACCACTAGCCTCCGGCTGCGGAGTTTGCCAGAGGACAATAGATACGAGGGCGCTCTCAAGGACTGAACATGCCGTGTAGGTTAACTTCCGCTTCGCTGCAGCGTCTCTGGAATCCGCTATAGACAAAACCATGGGTGCTGACATCCCAAGTGTTGCCGCACCGAAGAATTTGAATACAGAACTCGTACTGTCGGGAACTGACTCTGATGCCACCAAAGAGGATAGCAATCGGGCGGGGAAAAGAATACAACCGAGAGAGAAGGCAGTGTTAAATATTGCTTCCCCACCGAGAGCATGCTGGATAATGGACGGCATATTAGGTAGTTAATAATGTGAATAGAAAATATCTTTGCTTTCGATCTGGAGCGAACTGTTGAATTTGGATAGATGTAGGAATCTATGCTGCGGGTGACAGGCGGCTTTATATACCGAGGGCGTTGTTGTGCATGGGAGCTTGTTTAGACATAACGCTAACGGTGTGTACGTTCGGAAGGCCATAACGGCATAACTCTTCAGCATAACAGGAACAGGGAGGGCCCCACTATGATTACTCCAAAACAACTCGAAAGTCCGCATCCAACTGCGAGGAAGAAGAGCAATCCCTGCGCGGAGTTTGAACATAATAAAATATATAAAATATACTAGGGACTGTTAAAGAAAAAAAGACCACCCATCTTGCAAGTGTGAGGCTTAGTGTAATTGACTATAAAGGTTTTTCACGTCGTTTACGGCTTCTGCAATGACGCGGTTGAGGCCTTTGCATTCTCGTATTGATTTGATATATATATTGGGGACTTACGCCTCGGAAAAACACAAAATTAGAGCCCTTCGTATGCAACCACTCTTTAAAGACTTTATGTAGAAGCTCGAAGGTCTGTCTAGTTGATTTAGTCCTTATATATCCTCACCTTGTAGTTGTCTAGCCATTTGTCCTCGATAATAACGAGCTGAGAAGCCTGAACCTTTTTCAAGTACTCATCTTCCGGAGTATCCTTGTAGTCCTCCCTATCAATATCCACAAATCCCTCTTTCGCAACTGACCGAGGAGTTATCATCAAGGACCTCCCTATGATAGCTATTAACACGTGGAGAATTTTGATGGCGGACAGGCTTCTTACCGTTAATGGTCCTATCAGTAGCAATTCGCAACATGCAGCTAGAAACATCCTTCTGCTCCCCAAATTCGACGCCATGATCGACGAGCCATTTTTCATACTCTGCTGTTCGGATAGCACTCTTTATCCAGCATGGCGCGACATAGTTAATTCGGATGTTTTGCTCATGACTAGACCTTCGAGCTGTTCTCATGAAACCACGCAGTCCATATTTCGTCGCAGTGTACTCCCAGTTGCCCTGTCGTACGTCAATCAGCTTGCTCTATGAAATCTTGGTGGCGACTTACTGGGGAGTCTATCCATGCCACCATACTGCCTGTTATGATGAAGCAACGATCGCGCTCTTCATTGACTGGCTGCTTACGGAAGTAATGAACGGCTAGCTTCCATGTGTAGAATGTGCCATCTATATTGACCCGGACAATATTGAGGTCAGGCTTTGTTGGCTCACCTTCGGGATCTAGGTCCTTCTATCAGTGTCCAACTCATCATCCCAAAGTTGTGCTGAAACTTACCATCCAAGTTCCACAAACTGTCACCAGAGCTCCGACTAATGCCAGCATTGGCAATAACAACGTCAACGCTGTTACTAGGACTCAGGCTTTTTGCCTTCTCAAAAACTGTCTTTTGTTGATTCCAATCTCTGATGTCGCATTTCACGAAAGCGCAGGTTGTCCCGCTAGCATTAAGTTCCGCTTCGATTCCATGGCCACGCTCCTCGTTGACATCGGCAAAAGTAACGTAGGCACCAGCGGCGACAAAGTCTCTCACAAAGGCTTCGCCCATACCGTTGGCGCCTCCTGTTACAATGACTGACTTTCCACGCACATTCTCAAGTTGAGGAGTGGCTGTGTGATCTACGGGGCCATTATAGGAATAACGATTTACTGTCATGGTGGTGTGTGTGAGGATGCGATGCGGGGTGTGTATTAGCTTCGTGCGATAAACTGTAGAAATAATTGGTTAGGAGAATTGAGATTGATGGCAAAACTCCAACTAGATATAATAAGGAAGAACTAAACCTGCTTGCCTTTCATCTCTCTACAAGGACCCAAAGTCCGAGTTCGGTTACAAATTACGGGTATCGTTTGCCAACCCCGCACTGGGCCACAGACGTCGATCAGCGACCGGCAATCCCGATTGGGGTAGCCGCAACGAGAGCAAAGCCTGCGCTGATCTTATTGCCGGATGCACTCGGAGTGAGAAGTGAGAAGCTAACCGTCGGGAAACATGTCCGGCTATGAACAATGTTGTCGGAAGGAGAAAATAGCACGATAACCTAATGCGGCGTTTGCCGAACTGAATGGGACGTTGTTTAGTGCCGCTTAGCTGTATGCGACTTCAGAATGAGGGCCTTTGCAAGAATCTTCCGTCCACAAGATATAATGAGTAGCTCACTAGGTACTTGAAGTATCACGAGGAAACTTGACCAACCAACATATCGTCCCAGTCTACATCATCCGATTCAGCCCAATCCCTCCTCTTCAATTCAAGTTCACCATACTGCGACTTTTGGGGGAATCGCTTCAATTCGTCACCATGCCTGCTTTTATCGAGTCCCCCGAGACCAAAGCCCAAGAAGCTGTGGATATTTCTGGAATGCCAGCGACAGAGCTTCCAGAACTTGTCACGAAGACAGATGAGATCCGCAGTAGTACCAATGGCCATACCAATGGTCACATCACAGACCCGTTCAAACTCAGCCAGGAGTTTGCGTATACGCCACGCAAGATCAAGGTCATTACCATTGGAGCCGGCTTCTCTGGTCTTTTAATGGCACACAAATTTCAACACCGGTTCCCCGAGATGGAAGACATTGTAGACCATACCATCTTCGAGGCTCGGAGCGATATTGGCGGCACATGGTTAGCGAACAATTATCCCGGAGTTCAATGCGATGTTCCCGCTCATATTTACGTAAGTAGCCTCGACTCATAGACACGACTCTATCTAATCGTATCCAGGCATTTCCTTTTGACCCCAATCCCGACTGGGAGAGATTCTATGCTAGTGGCGGTGACATCCTAGCTTACATGAAGGCCACAGTTAATAAATGGAACCTCGATCGTGACTTGAGACTGAATACTCGGGTGATCGGGGCTGAGTGGCGAGATGACATAGGTCAATGGAGAGTGACGGTAGAACATGAGGGTGTTCAAAGAGAGGAATACTGTCACGTATTGATCTCAGCTCAAGGAGTTCTTGTGTAAGCTTTTACCATGGCTGTTATTCCATCCGACGCTAATTGTCCGCAGACACGAATCATGGCCAAAGATCCCCGGTTTAAAAGATTTTAAGGGCCATACAACCCACTCAGCCAGCTGGGATCACGACTTTGACTACTCCAACAAACGCATAGCCGTAATCGGTAACGGCTCCTCGGGTATTCAAATCGTTCCTCAGATGGTCAAACTACCTGGCACGGATGTTACCAATTTCGTCCGAGGTCCAGCCTGGGTTTTTTACCGGGCCCCTCCCTCGAAACACTTGGGTCGAGAAGATGACGACCCCAATCCTCGATATTCAGCTCAAGACAAAGAACGGTTTCAAGACCCGGAGCTTCATTTACAGCATCGCAAGGGCATCATCTCACGAACCAACAAGTCCTTCTATGTCTTTAGAAAAGGAGAGAACAATGAAGCAGGAATGAAGATGGCGGCTGAGCAGATGGCCGAGAAGCTTGGTCACGATCCAGTTCTGTGCTCCAAATTGATACCAAAGTGGGAACTAGGCTGTCGCCGCATAACGCCAGGTCCAGGATATCTGGAATCGTTCCTGAGACCGAACTGCCACCTTACAGATAGTGCTATCACGCAGGTGACAGAGAAGGGTATTCGGACTGCTGATGGTAAGGAGCATGAGGTAGACGTCAGTAAGTAAATTCTCTTTATCTCTCGGAAAGTAGAAATGCTAACGCTTGTCCTAGTCATCTACGCGACGGGTTTCGATGTCTCATTCCGGCCCCGGTATCCTATTGTTGGCCTCAATAACATCGACCTTCGAGAACAGTGGAAGGAAGATCCTGAAGCCTATCTCTCAGTCTCTGTGCCATCTATGCCCAATTACTTTATGATGATGGGTCCCAATTGTCTTGGTGGCCATGGTTCACTAGTAGAGTCCCTCAACTGGACAGGCGACTATTTTGTCAAGTGGATCAAGAAGATGGCAACTGAGGATATCAAGTACGTCGTTCCGAAAAAGGAAAAGGTTGATGCCTTTATCAAGTATTGTGATCAAGTCCACAAGACTCTTGTTTGGAGCGGTGGTTGCACGAGTTGGTACAAGAGAGGTAGGGTTGATGGTCGAGTCACGGCGCTTTTTGGTGGCAGCGCTCACCTTTTCAACCGTATGCTTGGAGACATTCGTGCTGAAGACTATGATATCACGTACAACACGTCGAATCCCTTCAGGTTTATGGGCAATGGGTTTACGGCTTTCGAGATGGATCCTGAGAGCGACCTCTCTTGGTATGTGGAGAAAGCAGAAACTCTTAGGTGTTAAGTAACCAATAGCTACGGTATCCTTGTTTAGTTCCCCAGCCTAGATAGTAGCATGTTCAGTGGTTCCTTTTGGTATTAAAGGTTCTTCGTTTAGCATGTGCATCGCGACAGTCTTGGCAGCTTGTAATAATCTGAGGCTTGTATTTGTAATTAAAGAATATTCAAGTCAATGGTTCCAAAGTCAAAGTTGTAGTCAACAAAAGGTTCCAGTAAATCGTGATAGCGATTAAATAAGTCTTCATGGAACACGGCATTCTCAGGCGATGGCAAAGCTGTTGTTGTGGTACCAAACTCATTATCAGCAAGGAGGCAATCCGCGATCCTGCTCGTCGACCTCGTCACAAATGGAAACAGAAGCACCCAGTCGAAATCGCGAGATGATGAGCCTGTATCCTCCCCATTACCACGGTTGGAAGTAGGCTTGGGTTTGCCAGCATGCATCATAGTTCGAGGCATTGCGCGGAGTCGTTCAAAGCCTTGTCTTATGACATTGGCAGAAGCCCACATATGCTGAAGTTGGCCAACGGCTTGATCCAAGATGTCCAAACCCTCTTCTGCTTCCTGCGAGAATTGCTTAATCCGAGTTGCTTGTAGAAGTGCAATAAACGCCGTTCCACAATACCAGCAGGTAATTGCCATGAGAAAACGCGCATTCCCGCGGGATAGAATATCTCTGAGAATTCTAGCGATGCATGATGCTGCTAGTATTGCTGGTGGTAAAGCTTGAGGTAGATCTGGGGTCGTTCTTTGGAGGTGCATGATGATTATTGCCGTGAGGTAAGGAAGATGCAACTGATGGACGTCGCGGTCAAAGGATTCTGTACGATTTGAACCAATGGGAAGTTGAAGGTCCGGTGGTAATGATTGAACCCAGTCAACGAGCTCCTGTCGGAGTTCTTCGGGGAATGGAGAACAGGTCGAGTCAACAGACCTGGACAGCGCTTTGGATATTTTACCCATGATGCCACATAAACGAACCCAGTACATGAATATTCGACCTTTCTTCTGAGATGCCGGATCGCTCGGGAAGTCAGACGGTTGAACTTCCTTGATGGTCATGTCCTCTGGACAAATAATACAAGGCTTACTTTGGCAGAGAGACGTCAGTCTCTCGCGCGCCTGAGAACAGTCAGCATGGTTCCAACCTCGGTAAAACAAAACGAGAGACTGACGAAGACAGTCCACCACAATCTCCTTCGTAGGCTGAGATGAATCTCACTTGATACGACGGTATCCTCTTTCGGCTCGCGATGAATGTTCATCTGCTGCGCATGTCTGATTATCACAGAAGTCCACCACCAAGAAGCATGCCGATGAGCTGTAGCTGGTGATCGCGGTGCCCACCAGTAAAACAGCGAAATAGCCTTCAACGCTGTAAGAATGTCCGGCTCCTCATCTTCATAGAACATCATTCTTGCTTTCTGGTAGTAGGCAGCTGGTCCCTCATGCGGTATCAACGGTGGCTGTATATGGCTCGCGGCAAGTGCGAGAGCATTCGCAAGCATGGGGGATCGCTCCAGTTCGGATGTGAGTGTCTGTCGGTCAAGGACAGGACACCAAGGATAGCAGTACTCGAAGTATGTCTCGGAAAAGCTCTGTTGAAGTTCTTGTTGTCGAGGATTTGATGCTGGGTTTCGAAGCTCGAGATTTGCTACCAGCTCTTGTTGTTCGGCTTCGAATTGGTTCTCTGGCCCGTATACTTGGAGAAATCCTGTATCAACATCTCCTGCATGACTGCGACCGGCACCTTCCGTTGGCGACGTGCTTGATTGTGTTTGATGGGTGACAGAAATGTCAGGACGATCCTCGGTGGGGGGAGCAGCAAATACCACGTGCGGTGTCGAGGCTGGTGGAGAGGCTGGTGATTCAATATTGCCATGGTATGCTAAGTCATCTTGAAACTCGATATTGGTAGTGTCCGGCTCTTGTCTACCATCATCCCCATCATGCACTTGATATTGGTACTTAGATCCGAGTAACAACAAGGACAAAGGCTAACTTACCGCCTGGGTTAGCTGTACCAGTCACAGCATCGCACTCTGCTTGTGTAGACCCTTGGCGACGCTGCTTGCCTCTTCTGGACGGCCGAAGATGACAGTCCTGGTCTTGGTTGTCGCAGTTGGAGCATCTCGCATGGCCCTGTGAGCTTCGGCTCTGTTACGCAGTTAGCACCCGGCACATCCATTTTCGGCAACTGAGAAACTCACTTGCAGATCGCACTTGATCTTCTTCGAATGGCAAAATAGACAGACGGCTTCAGCACGTTTACGTTTCGGTTGTTGAGCGGTAAAGTGGAGCCAATTGCCGACGAGTTCAGTCATTGCCGAGTGATGGAGTTGAAAAGTGAAGGTAGGGAAACAAATGGAGTGTTGCCGAGGTGTGCCCCATGTATTAGATTAAGGTTGCCCCCAAAGCCCACGGACCCAAGTTAAAAGGCCGAGGGCAACTGAGACTGATGGAATGCGGGGAAACCACTAGTCGCTAACATAGCGAGTCTCGGCACTGATAAGATAAGTTAGTGAGGTTATGCGTTCCATACTGGGTCTAGGGTAAATTACCTTGATGTACTTGAAATAAGACCTTTGCAATATACTGCATCTCCTAAGAGACCTCATTATCCAGTTAGTTAATCTACTACAGTTAGCGTTATCTGTTTCAAAGTTGACCCATTCATTTCTAGGAACTTCGATCACATCGTTCATTGGTTAATCACGATCGAATTGCACGTTATTGTGCTTGCATGCCTATCATATTGTATTTTCAGCTACGCAGTATCTAGATGGAAACCAGAAACTCGTATCCACGCCCAAACCCATCAAAAGAAAGGACTACAGAATGTAACGGAATTGCATGTTCTAACTTGCATGTAAGTAGTTGCTCAACGGTGAGGGATTAATGTACTGACCTTCTTGTCGGTGAGATCATCTTCGTATGCATGATCAAATCCCTCCATGATACCAGTTTTGTCGCGCTTCTTGTTAGTCCACATACACATAAGACGATATGCAATCGCCAGCAAGGCAGCAACAATGGCCGTGACAACCACGACAATAAATCCTGGTACATATCGAGGCGCGTCTTCCTTCTTAAAGCACAGAGGCCCAACAAAATTACCTGGTGAGATGTTAGTTGGCTGTTCCCAATAGACGTGGGTATTTACATACCCAGGCAGTAACCGATGTAGAGGCCAGAAGAAGCGACGGAACGCTTTGTATAGCCTGCTGTATTGGCAATTTGCAGACCCATAAGCACAGCATAGCCACCACCGACAGAGGGAAGGATATACACCGCAAAGAGAAGGGCACCTGTCGCCGATTGAGGCAGAAGCCAAAGAAGAAGAGAAGCCAGAATTGTGCCGAGCTGAGCAACGAAGATCAAATAAGTTCTGACGTTCTTGTATCGGTAGGCAAGGTAGGGCATGAGCAGTTGAAGAGTTCCTGCATACAGACCGCAGGGCATCATAAGCAGCAGTGAGTTAAGAGTGCTGAACCCAAATCCGTTGATGATGATGGGAACAAATGTAGAGATTGGTGCATTTGCAATCATTGACAAAAAGGCGATAGCGAAAACAGCCCAGAATTTAGTATCCAGCAGAAGCTCCCAAATCTGGGCCGCCTTGAGGTGGGTGTTTCGAACTCCAGAGTTGTTTGACTTGAGTCGAGCGACGAGGATATATCGCTCTCTTTCGTTGAAGCCCTTGGCTCGAACTGGGTCCGGAGGCAAGACGAAGACAAGTACGATACCCCAGAAGATGGTGAGAGAGCCGGCGAAATAGTACATATATTTCCAAGAAGAAACACCCCCATTAATGAGACCGAACCCATAATTGGCGAGGGGGGAGATGATCGAGACGTAGCCAGTACAGCTGTACCAGATACTGTTCTTCAAGTCAGTATGTATAAGATGCTGATAGATGCAAGTTCTTACCCCATTCGCATAGCTTGTTCATTCTTCTTGTAGAAGCTCCCCTAACATTATTAGTGCGTGGACAATAATCGATAAATATGCTACTTACGACGATCATCATAAACATTGGGCTAATGCCACTTTCCAAGAACCCAAGAAAGAAGCGCTGCGTATAGAGGGTCTTGTAATCCTTACAGACCACGGTCAAGATAAGACAAACTCCCCAGATTGTAACAATGCCAGAAGCAACTCGTTCGATCGGATATCTTTGGGCAAGCATCATGGTCGGATAAGCTCCCACAATGAAACCAAGGTAAAAAATTGAGGCTGACATGGCGTATCGATCTCCGCTGAGGAGACCTAAGTCTTGTCTCAATCCGAACAAAGCCTAGCAACCACGAGTCAGTGACGATCGAATTGTCATGCACAAGAACATACCGCTTGAGAAAGCATGGCCTTGTCGTAATACTGCAACATGTACGTCGCACAGAGAACAGGCATAAGCCTCCAATCAATCTTGCGACGCAACTTCTTCTCCTCCTCATCTGTCCACATCTCATCGCCTTGATAAGCCGCTAGAACCTTCATGGCTTCATCCTTGTGGACGGTATCAACCGTTTTGCTCGGCTGTATCTCAGCCATGCCTTCATTGTGGTTGATAGTAGGTCCTTTTTCAGAGCCGGACATTGTTGATCATGTGTTTGTTGATGAGTTAATAATTGTCGCATTTCGAGTGCCAGGGCTGGATACTTATGTCCAATCCTCGCAGGCTTGGGCTTGTTCAACAGGGATAACCTGGGGTAGCGCATTGGAAGTCCGGGGTATGGGGAAAAGATGGAGTTGTCGTGGTGTAGTTGTGGCTGGGCGACCTTACCCAACCAAGATTACCGAAATGTTTGCCGACGACCTGGACTTGGCGCTAATTTCCACACGAAGCGCGCCACCTTTTGATGCTTGTTCGTACTCGCGACTCTGCACTTGTTCAGTATCAATTGACAGTATTTCACTGCAGGATACAATTCTACTCAACGAGCTCTTAACTATCCACAGGAAAAGCATTATGAAGTTAAGCACACGTCTCGAAATCCCCAGTGGGGAGGCCATGCAAGCTGTCAAGCTCATTAATCCCGTTAACTTCGGCCCAGCAATTCTTGAGAGGTTCATGGCGCCTCCGGTCCCAGGTCTTGAGACATTCAAGACCTCGCCGTCGTTATCATTCCTCCTCGAACACAAGTCTGGTCGAAAACTCGTTTTTGACTTGGGAATTCGGAAAGATTATGAGAATTACGCACCGTCGATTGTGAAGTATCTTCCAACCACGAAATATAATATTAAAGTCGCAGGTAATGTGGCGGATATCCTGCAGCAGCATAATGTCTCTCTGGAAGACATTGAAGCTGTAATATGGAGGTCAGTAATCATTGGTTGACCGAAAACAGTCCAGGTTGTCCATGTTACTGAAGCCCTGTAGTCACTGGCACTGGGACCACATTGGCGACCCTTCCACATTTCCTTCGCGAACGGATCTGGTTGTCGGCCCTGGCTTCAAGAAAGCGTTGCTTCCAGGTGCTCCGGCAAATCCGGAATCGCCCATCCAAGAAAGTGATTACGCGTATGTTCATCGAATGCTCTGCCAATGAATCAATGCTAACAGATACCAGTGACCGTAATCTACGAGAGATTAGTTTTGAAGGGCCAAAGTCACTCAAAATTGGCCAGTTCCCCGCCTTTGACTATTTCGGAGATGGGTCATTTTATCTACTCGATAGCCCCGGCCATGCTATGGGCCATCTTTGTGGCCTGGCCAGAACGACTACTAATCCAGATACGTTCGTTCTCATGGGTGGAGATGTCTGCCATTACGCTGGCATCTTCCGACCGTCTGAGTATCTTCCGATCCCGGAGACTATCTCCCCACACCCATGCCGCCCGAAAGAAGATAGCGTTCTCTGCCCTGGTGAAGCATTCGCACGTCTGCAGAAGTCACGAGGAAGGAAGTCAACCGATAGTCTGTTTGACCTGACCTTCGGCTTGGATCTAGAACTCGCCACCAAAACTACTAGGCAATTACAAGAGTTGGACTGTAACGAGAACATCTTTGTTATTGTGGCTCATGACTCTACAGTCCGTGATGGTGTACCACACTTTCCGCAAAGCTTAAATAATTGGAAAGCTCGAGGGTTCGGCAAAGAGTTGAAATGGGCGTTCCTCCGTGATTTGGAGAATTATTGGAAAGCCGAAGGATTGATGTAGACAGTCACATATTTAGTTTGGAATAAACATTCACCAGCATCACATCACCTCGATTGATTAGTGCACGATTGTCCATCATTAGTAGGCTAGATCAAGTTGCCGGAGAGCGGACACGTCTCGGCTATGGTGCCAACTGACCATGAGGATGTTCGGCTATCCCGTTTTGGAAAGGCTTCGTCTTTCACGATGGGGTATCTCGGTTCCACGATGGACTAGTAGATCTTGTCCCCGGATCAAAGAACGCGGGGTTAACAAGGGTTTCGCGGGGCGTTTTATTAACACGAGTTACGACGACGCTGTTCTTTGCTTAAATCATCCAATTTGACACATTTTCTTCTGATTACAGAACCATCATCGTCTTTTATCGGTTTTGCTTACGCTGCCTCTTCGACTTTCCCAATCATATCACTTTCTACACAGAAGCTTCACAATGCCTTCAGCGCATCCACTTCGAGATGATGCTTTTGGAGCGTCAAGCAATGACTTGGATTATGATGTTCTCATAATCGGTGCTGGGCTCAGCGGAATCCTCAGCCTTTACCGCATGCGAGAGCTTGGGCTGAAAGCACGAGTAATCGAGGCTGGGTCTGCCGAAGGAGGAACCTGGTTCTGGTGAGGAACTTCATTCATCACGATACTCACTAACCTTGAGCTAACATCAATGCAGGAATAGATACCCTGGAGCACGGTTTGATTCTGAAAGTTACTCCTACATCTTCTCATTTTCGCAAGAGGTTCTCGATGAATGGAACTGGACAGAACATTTCGCTCCTCAACCAGAAACACTTCGGTATATCCAGTATCTCACCTCCAAGTTCGACCTTAAACGTGATATGCAATTCAACACGCGTATCAAGTCAGCAAAGTTTCAAGAAGATACTTCTGCATGGTTGCTGCAAGATGAGGATGGAACCCATTACAAATGCCGGTACCTCATCACAGCGATGGGTATCTTGAACAAGCCGACACTACCAAACATTCCTGGTGTTAGAGACTTCCAAGGCGAGTCCTGGCATACGGCAAGATGGCCCAGTGATTCTTCGAGTCTTATTGGAAAGCGAGTGGGTATCATTGGCACAGGTGCAACGGCCATCCAGACCATCCAAGCAATCTCTGACAAGGTTGGGCACCTCACGGTATTTCAAAGAACCCCCAACTGGACAGCCCCTTTGAGAAACGCAAAGATTAGTCCTGAGGAGATGCAAGAAATCCGCAAGAGATACCCAGAAATCTTCCGCCAATGTCGCGAGTCGTATTCATGCTTTATCCATGTGAGCGACCCAAAGAGCATCTTCTCTATGACAGAGGAAGAACGCCAAGAACACTGGGAGAAGCTCTATGCTTTGCCTGGATTCGCCAAGGTTCTCAGTATCTCGTCCGATGTATTCACAGACCACAAGGCAAATGAGCTGTATAGCAAGTTTCACGCAGACAAGATTCGCTCAAGAGTCAATGATCCTGTGGTTGCTGAGAAGCTAATACCGAAGAATCATGGCTTCGGTACAAGACGGGTCCCTTTGGAGAGTGGCTATTTCGAGGTCTTCAACCAGTGCAACGTCAAGTTGGTGGATATAAGGGAGGATCCGATTTCCCAAATCACAGGAACCGGTGTTCAGACAGGTGACGATTTTCATGAGCTTGACATTCTCATCTACGCTACCGGTTTTGATGCTGTCACTGGCTCTTTCAATGCCGTGGATATTGAAGGTCGTGATAACGCCAAGTTGAAAGACGTTTGGGCCGATGGAATTAAGACATTCCTCGGGCTTGCAGTCAAAGACTTTCCAAATATGTTTATGATCATGGGACCACATCAGATGTTTGGTAACATCCCGAGGTACGTTCAATCTCGACGCATATCTAGACAAGGTTACTGACAACTCCATTCTGACAGGTCGATCGAGTATGCCGCAGATTGGGTCGCTGAGTTTATCCGTTATGCACGCGACAATCAAGTCACTTATGTGGAAGCGACTAACAAAGGCATGGAGGAATGGACGCAGCACGTGCATGACTGCGGCAAAGGACTACTGGCTAATGAGGTTGACTCTTGGATGACCGGGGTAAACAAGAACTTGGCCCACAAGCAGAAGCGGTCCATGACACGATATAACGGGCCAGCCCCGGGATATCGAAGGAGATGTGATGAGGTTAAGGCGCGGGAGTACTCGGACTTTGTGATGAGGCATAATTGAACGTTGTAGAAACTTGATATGCGAGCTGTAACAAGTCTAGTTCAATAAGTAGTTGAATAAGTCTAGTTTAATTGATACTAGGACGTTTTAACTTCGAATTTCATAGAAGGCTCGGGGTTCGAGATTGCCCATTTGATTCCCTCTTCCATGACCTTATCCCATCGCTTTGACTCACTTATCTGCTCCCCATAGCGGCGAAAGCCATGAGGTAAGCCCTTGAAAACGTGGATATCCGTAGGGATCCTAGGATAAAGGTTATTAGACATTGGTTAACAAAAGATTAATGGCAATCTTACCCTGCCTCAGCCAATTTTTTTCCATAGAGCAACCCTTCATCTCGCAACGGATCGAGTCCACAGATACCAAGAACCGTAGGCGGTAATCCCTTTACTTGCGAAACGGTTGCATTCCCAGTGTTCAATCGAAGATCGGCGTCCTCAGAAGCAGAGAGCGGAAACTTGAGTAGTCCAGTGAAGAACTGAACGACCTTCTTGGAAAGAATAGGAGCATGTTCATTCTCGATGTAAGAGGATAATGAGGGGTCCTTAAGCTGTTCGAGTTGAGACTGATAATGTTCCGATTGGACCAAGGCTGGAATCATGAGGATTTGTCCAGCGATCTTGGGACTCGGAATTATGTCAGGAGAAGACACATTCTGTTTCAGAGCTAAAGCAGCTGCAAGTTGTGCACCTGCTGAGATACCCCCAACCAGTACCTGATCGGGATTACCACGAAGTTCATCTATGTGATTGTGCACCCAGTGGAAAGCATCCTCAACGTCGTTCCAGGCTGTGGGATATACTGCGTCAGGTGTGTGACGGTAGTTGACATTGAACACTATCGCGCCAGCACCGAGGGCAATTCGCGTAGATATCGCATCTTCTGACGACAAAGATCCGAATAAATAGCCTCCTCCATGAAGGTGGATATAAATAGGAAGACAAGCGTTTGTCGCAGCAACTACTGGTCTATAGCTGCGTGCCTGTAGAATAGTCCCATCTCTTGCCAGAATGGTGTGATCCGCGAGTCTAATAGATGAAGCCAGTTGTTTCATGTCCTTGGCCGAGATCTCCTCCCGGCCTTGGTTAACTGCCTTCTGTTGCTCGTAGATATCCGCGAAAACAGGAGGAGAAGGCAGGCTTGCTTCGACTGCGAGCCATTCGGCCGATTTGCCGCCGTATTCGGAGAAGTCGCACATGATGATTGTGATGGATTTACAAATTGAAAAGTGCTGAGGTGTTCAATCAGCATGTGCTGTCCTCTGATGCGGGCTTCTCAATCGGCAATAGTTGGTCAATCTATGGCGCAATCATACTAGCTGTACCTCGGCTCAACGGCATGACTTGAGGTCGGGGTTGGGTCCGGGAATGCCTAATCGGGATAACCGCCGAACTCGATCCCGAGGATCGTCATAAACTACAGAAAGGATACAACATGTTAGCAGAACTAGATGAACATTAATATTTATTGTTTTATCAGCTCTACCAATACTCGGACAAAATTGGACAGCATGGTGTCGGAAGTACCAATCGACCCTCCTTCTCGATCGCTAAAGAACAAAGTCGCCATCGTCACTGGTGCCGGTTGTTTTGGAGATGGCATCGGCAATGGTCGGGCGATCTCAATCATGCTGGCAGATGAGGGTTGCAGCGTAATATGTCTTGACATGAACCTGGAGTGGGCAACCAAAACAGCTGAAATGGCCAATCAAAGATCAGGTCGAAAGAATGCGATTCCAGCGCAAGGAGATGTCACAGTTGCAAGTGACTGCGAAAAGGCTGTTGCATTGGCGCTTGATAAGTATGGGCAACTAGACATACTTGTCAATAATGTCGGAATAGCAGGGGCGTCAGGAACAGCTGTTGACGTGGACATGGCTAGTTGGGCAACAGGGCTCGAGGTCAATGTGTCGAGCATGGTCTCAATGGCCAAGTACGCTATACCAGCGATGATCAACAATTCTGGAGAGATCAAAGGATCTATAGTCAACATGGGGAGCGTGGCTGGCCTCAAGGGCGGGACACCGCATCTTCTTTACCCGACTGCCAAAGGCGCTGTTGTCAACATGACACGAGCCATGGCGGCGCATCACGCCCCAGATGGTATTAGAGTCAACTGCGTCTGTCCTGGAGTAAGTGTTCTCGATCCAGAAATCACGACAGTTCTAACATTTCTAGATGCTTTATACCCCAATGATGTATGCGAAAGGAATGACGGACGAGGCCAGGGAAGCGAGAAAGGCACGAAGTTTACTGGGGACAGAGGGTACAGGATGGGATGCGGCTTGTGCTGTTGTGTTTCTGGCAAGTAATCATGCTAGGTGGATCACGGGAGCCATACTGCCAGTAGATGCTGGAACTACTGCAGCCGTTGGAACGAGTCTCCCAGCAAGTGCAAGTGTGAATGGATGAGAAAACATCGTTACCATAGCCTCTACCTATCAGATCATGCTATTCATAAAATAAGGCAACCCGTGACTTAATCTTGCCTTCTACTAGCTCTTTCAGAACTTGCTCGAATTCCACAATCTTTCGTGTCTCAACACGTGGTCTGATATGCCCAGCCGCAATGAGGCCAAGCACCTGCTTGAGGTCTTCCACTTGAGCGCCATAAGAAAAGATGAACGATAGCCTCTTTCTTGTGCCAATCTTCATGTGAATGGTGTTTTCTGTATCCAAGCTTCCGATGCAAAGTAGCTTACCGCCACGACGAACTGGATATGTTAATCAAAGCCATGAAGTAAAGAGGATCAACTTACCAATGTGTTGAGCATCCTCAAATGTTTGATGAGTGCCAACAAAATCCAAAACGGTATCGATCTTACCGGAAAGACCATTTCCTATGACAAAGTCTTGAGGGGATATTCCAATAGGAACAATATCTCTAGACGGAATGCCCAATTGCTCTGCTTCATTCAGAAGGTCTTGTCGTATATCCGAAATGATGACTCTTGCTCCAATGTACAACAGTATCTGGAGAGCGTTGAACCCAAGGCCACCTAGACCGAAAAGAAAGACAGTCTCTTCCTTTTTGACTTCTCCTCTTCTCATGATGGCGTGGTATGCAGTACTCACAGCATCTGTGGCTACAGCGGCTTCTGCTGGGGTGACGCCTAGCAAGATCTCAGTCACAAGGCTATCGGACATGTGCTCAAATACTTACCCTCAGGAACCTTAACTACACCTCGTATGTCCACCACTGCATAGGGCGCATAGAAGCCATTCTGACCAATCCCGGAGTGATGTCCTCGTTCACATAGTTGTGACAAATCGTGGGAACATTCTGGGCAATCGTCTTCTCCGCAGCCGGGGACTGCATGAAGAGCTACAATGTCACCCTAGGGACATGATTAGCGTTCGCATTCACGGCTTGTGTTTCTAGTCTTACCACTTTAATGTCATTAGTCCGCACCGCGCTGCCTAGTTTAATGACCTGGCCACAGCCTTCGTGTCCCTACTTGATCAGCGATGGTCATATGTATGCGTGATAAATCCATACCAGAATGTACTTCTCCTCAAACCAAGAAGGTTGCTTGTCTATAGTGAGGAGCGAATGATCACTCCGGCAAACTGACGACGATTAATTTTAGATCCATGGTTGGGGAGACGTTGGTTGTACCTCCGGATGCGAGCATTTTGCAAAGGACGTCATTTGGAGAGAGATTGGGAACAGGTACTTCTTCATAGATCTGAATAATGTCAGGAATAGAAATCTATGTTTAGCAATTCTTACTTACTGGTTTTGGGCATCCTCGATATTTTCTCCAGGCATACATCGTTGTTGGACACTCTGATGTTGACATTATAACACAAATGCAAGGTAGAAAAATGATGCAATTTTGTTTATACTGAATGCATTCTCAAGTACACGACTTGAATACCACGAAAACATCGGTGGTTTGTATGATCGCTTTATTATGGTAGTCAAGTTGATTTACTCGTTCCATGCCGAGGTAGGCCTGGGAATATGCCATTGGCTGGTAAATTTGTTCGAAATCGCGGGGAAAGTGGATTAGGCTCTCGGTTATCTATTTCAAGATTAGCACCAGTATCATTTATGGCCACATATCATCATCATCAAGCGGCTGCGACCTTCGGCCTTAAGCATTTGAACCCCGACGAAGGATTCTATGGGTCGTCCAATCTCGGCGAACTAGGCTGTTATGCGTGGTTTCTGCTCTCTAGCACTCTGTCAGTCTTGGTTCTGCATGCTGACCGTGCTGAACCGCAGCAGGTAGGTGGGATGCTTGATTTTGTGGCTGATGTTGTGGCTGTGGGTTGTCGATGTGGGGGGTGAAGCGAAAAAAGTCGGATCAAAGCAAGGGAGGGATTTATGCTATGCCTAAAAGCTCATGTATAGGGTAAGTTGAAAAAAAAAAAAGGTTCATGTTAGCAGAAGAGTTACAATGAGTACTTTTTGGAAAATATAAATATTATCGAAAACCTCATCCGATCAAATGGCAGCAGGTATTGACTTGTTGCCTATTTGCTTAAATATGTAAAACGATTTCTCGGCGACATCCACGATCAATCGCATGGAGAGGACATTCTTCCATTAGTTGTGATTTGCTCAACTTATCTCACACCTTGACATGGGAGTTACCATCGCCGTTAATGAGTGTGTCTACAGGAACCTTCCTCGACGCCTTTGTCATAGGGTCGAGCCCGTCTTTATATGTCGCTTGATAAAACAGCCATTATACTGCAAAACATGGTACAAACCGAACGACATCAGTCAAGTCCCACAGAATAAAGGATTACTCTAGTCCCCTGTATGCCTGAGGCCAAAGCTTTAGCGCCATGGGCATGCATCGCGGTTAACCTAGAAATCGACTTTTGCTTGCGTCGTCTGCTGGCAGATCCTCAAAATGAGACCTATAACGCAGATGTTATAAAGCTTCACTCTAGACGATACAAGTAGAAACCTGACACGCCAAATTCCCAATGAGTTCCTTCCTGCAGAACACACCCAATAATCCGAGTCATCCGAGCGACTCAATGAATCCAGTTGGAGACGTTCGACCAATAGATATGAAGAAAACATTGCGTGAAAGACAATTAACTCGTAATCGCAAAGCCTATTTACCTTGCCGAGAGAGGAAGGTCTGCTGTAATCATCAACAACTTTGTTAAACCTGCGCCAAACGCGGTCATTCTGACCTCTGCTTTTGTGACCAGCCACCAGTGCCGAGGAGTCCTAGGCGATGAATCATTCAAGTCAACCAATCAGCTACAGATCCAGATCACGACAAGGAAAACGACACATCGTCGGCAAACCTCACCGGCCACAATGATAGAACATCAACTCCTACTCCGTCCTTGCTCGGCGGCAACTCCATCATCTCAGTAGCACGACCAGACAGTGCCCAGACCCAGTCAGACAACGAGCGCCGTGCTGCTTTCGAAACAGGCATTTTCCCCTTGTTGGGTATAAGTGAGCCATCTGATAACGAACAAGGTCCTCGACCTGGGCGATCGGATCTAAAACTCGCCGATAACCACGAAATGATTGTGCTCTTTAGCCTCTACCGGGATCAAGCTCATTATTTCCAATTGGTCATTGATAATCTTGATAAGATAGCAAAGCTTGTGTACTTACTTGTCAATTAGGATACAAAAGTAGGGCAAGTGGATAACCATAGCCTCTGCCTCCTTCATACTATTTTTATAGCTGGGGTATAATTCTCTAACCTTAACAATACTACAGGGGTATCTAAGTCTTAATAAGAATATAAGTAGCCAACTATTTATATCTACTCAGAGGGTTACTTACACATACCAGTAAAGTCTACATTAGGGATCCTCGGCTCGTTTAACTTATTATGGAATCTATCCAAAAGACTTATCTAAGTACTACTTGTCCCCGGGTACGTCTTACAGAATAACATAATTCCCTGTGCAGCATAGATCCTAGGGGGAACTACTATTCGGCTGGCACTATCTATTAGCCTTAATCAGCCTATAACAATACTAAATACTCTCTGCCTTAAGCCTGGTAAGTTATAGCATCTGAGGTTAGTTATTAATCTAGCCTTCCAGCCTTTGCTTTACTTAAGCTAATGTGTAACTTAATGGCAGACTCGCTATAGTCTAGCAAGATACCCTTCTATCTTCAGCTTTTGGTCAACCGCCTACTTCTCAAGAGATGGACCTTGAATCAGACCTGCCAACGATATATCCAAATGCTCTTCCTGATCAAGTTTTAAACTACCGGCAAGCCATGAACTGGCTGTGTCATCTGACACTTAGACTTCTACAAAACTTCTCACAAGGACCCTAGTTGGAGCATTGTATTCACTTTTCCTGATATCTCCGCAACTTGGAGGCTTCTATCGCTGCACATTTAGAAGGGCGACAGGACTGCATCTCTATCCAAGAGCTGCAAGAGCATTACACCTCAAAGCTACACCATAAGTTTGTGCTGTCTACGTTCTGCCGACCGATCCTTTCAACAGACGCAAAGAGAATTTAATGACTTTTTATGGTAGCTAGTTAAAGATAATTAAACATGAGATTTTGAGAGAGTCTTCCTTCTCCTGAGGTAAATTTCTGGGGTAATTAGGGAAATGTAAGAAGACGCGACGCGTGCACGGACGACTCGGTAATATGCATAGGCTAGTTTTGGTACAATTGAACAGATTTCCAGCACGACTGTGTACAGAAGGCTGTAAAGATTCGCTAGATAGCTTGTTAACTATTTATATAGTTGCGACTCTCGCCAATGTTGCAATTGTCAAAAACGCCAGGTGCGGGAAGGCCCTTTCTCTTCATCGCGTCCTGCAGAAGCTTCGGGGGCTTGAGCACTTCCTCGAACATGAGAGCCCATGTGCCCCAGTGGATGCCTATTGCCCGCTCACACTTTGTGTCCTGAAAAATATCGACGGAGTCGTACGGATTCGCGTGTATGCCCGAGAATGCAACGCGCGGATAGTACGCGCCGATGGGGATCAGACCAAGGTCGAAGGGTCCGCGGTGCTCGCCGATCTGCTTGAATTGGGGGCAAACGGGGACCTCGGCGAATTCGGGACCGTCCGTATCTAGGTCCTCGCGGGGAATCGCTCGGTAGCCAGCGTCGCCGCCGAACCAGATCGACCTTCCGCCAGTCTGGACGGCCCACGAGCACCACAGCGTCGCGTCTCTGTCAAACGGCGTGCGTGCTGGGGCATGCTGGCAAGGAAGACAAGAAAAAGTGGCACTGATGATCTCGGGATCGATGCAAGCATCGTCTCCCTGGGGATTTCTCTCTCCCAAGTTCAGGCTCAGCTCCGAATCCTCCCATCAGTCCAGTTCGGTGACGTTCTTGAGGCCGGCTTCTTTGAACCAGCTCCCGAGCCCCAGACCGACGAAGAAATAGGCAGGCATTAGGGTTATATTTCTGGATCTCGAGAACCGAAGTATGCGATAGGTGGTCGTAGTGGCTGCGGCTAATAACTATAGCGTCAATAAAAGGGATGTCGGCGATATCGCAAGGCCTCTCGGTATACCGCTTGGGGCCTGGAAGGGTGAAAGGAGAGCAGAGGTCCTCGAAGACAGGGTCAAAAATGACGCCCAGGCCGGAGGGGAACTTAACGTAGTAGCAGGCGTGGCCAAGCCATGTCGCTCGCAGCTTGTTCAATTTGGTACCGGTAGGGAGGAATTCTGGGTTGACGACGTTCACAGGAGTCAGAATTTGGGACCGCGCCGAACTTACCATAATAGGTGCCTCGCGAAGAATGGGAAAATGACGTGGTAAGACGACGGATAAGGGTTCTGGAAGCCGACAGTTGCGCCGTCCTTCTTGACGTGATAGCTCCGGGCTGCGACATCTTTGGGTGCGCGTCCGAGGCCAATGGCCTTGGAGTTGGAGGTGTACCGGGCTACTCCCAGCGCAGCCATAACGGAAGCTGGGGTGGAGGCTTTCTTAAGGCGAGGCAGTACAGCCCGGATCTCACTAGACATGACAGGCGGGAGGGGGAGGGGAAATAGGGGGCAAGGGCTGAGATTATACACAAATGGGACCATTCATCCCAGGTATGGGACAGTGGGAAAGGCTGAAGTGGGAGCAGTGAGTGGAACTTTAAAACCACCCGAGCAAATCCCCATTAGATGTTGGTCGAACGAGGGTGCCTCTACCCCTGATGACGCTAAGGAAACAGTTGACAGTCGGGGGCTTCGGCGGGGGGCTTATCTCCGGGGCCTGGCATATTCCACCCCCGTGTTGCATCGTTGGAGTCCGTCAGTCTGGTGGTGGAGCAGGCAAGGTTAATGATTGGCCATTAGTTTGCCTAAGTGGGGTCGGATTCGTATCAGTACGGGGAAGCTTCCATGGAGTCAAAGACTCGGTAGGCTTAACCAGACCTCAAGGGCTAGTAGCAAGCTCCTTATGGGCTACGAGGTCACTGTCTTTTGGAAAGCTGCTAGAGAAGATCGCGACGAGGCAGGTGCTTCAACAGGACTCGATATATTCTACTTCATTCCTCATAGCCAGAGAGAATATTCATAGTAACTTAATCTAGTAGAAAACAAAGGTAACAGATTATACATGAACAATTATCTTCCCCGTGGTCCTCCCAGACTTAATCTTCTCAATCGCCTTGGGCATCTCCCCAAACTCAAAAACAGAATCGATGACGGTCCTGACTTTCCCCGCCGCCATCCAGTCAGATATCTGCTGGAAGGCTGCCCGGTTGCTCTTTGCAAAGTATGCCTTGAACTTGCCTCTCCCACCGCCCAACACGAATGGACAGAGCATGTTCTTGCTGAGTGTCTTGACTATCGTACCTGACACTCCACCAGGCACCATGACAAACATTCCCTTGTCGGTCAAGAAGTCGTCTGAAGCCTTATACAGATTTGTCTCCTCTCGATACGCATAGTCAACCACAAGGTCGAAAATCTTACCCTTCCCCTTCAAGACGGAGACCAGATCTTCCGCTCGATAGTCGATCACTTCGTCAGCACCAAGCTCCTTGCAAAGATGAACTTTGGCGGTTGAGCATGATACCGTCACCTTGCACCCGTGGGCTTTTGCAAATTGAATGGCAAAGGTTCCGACTCCTCCTGTGCCTCCATTGATAAAGACAGAATCGCCAGGTTTTGAATTCAGCACCAGGCTCTCATATGCTGTGACGGCCGCCGTGCCGATACCCGCGGCTTGGTCCCAGTCGGTCCCAGCTGGTATCGGCACGCAACCTTCGACTTCGGCTTTCGTGTACTCCGCCATGGAGCCTGGTAGGCCCTTTTGTGTGTCGACCCTGCCGAAAACACGATCGCCCGGGCTCATTGAAGTAACATTGCTGCCAGTCGACACGACTTCACCGCTGAAGTCCATGCCAGGGATTGGATTGGGTTTGACAAGAGCTCTTGCTGGCCAGCCTAGCTCGGCGAAGGTAGGGTCCGCTGGGTTGACACCTACGCTCTTGACTTTCACGAGGACCTCGTTTGGTTTGAGGGGATTCGAAGGATACGGTGCGTCTATCACAAGCGTCATACCCTTCTCCAGGGGCAGATTGGTCGAAGTGTGCATCCAGACTCGCATGGTGCTATGTGCAGCCATTATCTTGGGGGGAATCAATGACGAATGGAAATATAAGGATTTGCGTATAATATTTCATGAACTATACGTCTCACACAGCAGCCATTCTCGCGCTTTTTATATGGGAGTTGAGAGCTGAGGTGGTGCGGTGTTCCTCCGGAATCGGGTTTTTCCAAAAGCCCGATCGCGCCCGGCGTCATAAAGATGAAAGCTTGGTTCATTCCTGCCCCAGCCCATCAGCAAGTGCGCAACTGGGCGCTTGAACGGTGGTGTGTAAGTCCGATATCACCGGGCCGGGATGTCATTCCGCTTGTCCAGTCTCCACAACGGCCCACGATGGAGATGGCCAGCTATTAAGCTTGCCGGGGGGTGGTTGATACAGGAGCGTTCGGGCGCCTAAATTATTACACCAGCCGCTATCCTCCTTAGACTGAAAACCCCCCATCCCCGTCTATGAGCAAGACGCAAGGGTATTCTTCGAAAAGGAAAGACCAATTTTGCCAGTGAAAAGTTAAATATGCCAACAAATAGTCTGCAGTCAAATCACCCTTTGCAAGCGAGAAAGTATGTTGATTATCTTCCTTCAGTCGAGTATTGTCTAAATTACTTGCGAATGGGGTGTATGAATCATGTCAAGTAATTAATAAGCTCCTCGAATCACTCCATGCGTCCTCTCATTGTGCCTACTGCACAAACAACTGCTCAATACCATACTCCGGAACCAATCTAAACTCGTCCATTGTCTCCTTCCACAAACTGTCGCTCAGGTCCTGGCCCTCCTTCATGTACAGCAACCGAGCAAACGGCTTGATAGTCCAGTCACTGATGAAGCTACCATGACCTCGCTTGCCCTCACCCAACAATGCATGGATATAGACGCTTGCGCCTGCCTGGACCTTACGTCCCAACGCCTTAACAAACAGAGGAACCACATATTTCTCGGCGAAACCGGGGTTGGGGTTCCCGTTTCTTCCTAGACCCGTTCCAGCGACCATACCTGGGTTACAGACGTTGATAATTACATCATCCGGGCTGATCTGCCGAGCCAGTTGGCGGATGAACACCATCAGCAGCAGCTTGGAATCCATATATTGCCGCATTCTATCGTATCTCATCGGGTTGTCCATACGAGGAAAAACGGGCATATCGGCTGAAAACTTGCTGAGGTACATGGTGTCGGACCCGACGATGGTAAGGACAGGCGGTTTGATGGTTGCTCCAGTATGATTCTTTTCCTTCAACACGGATGCAAGCAGCATGCATAGAAGGACAGTAGAGATGTAATTGACCTGGAAGACCAATTCGTGACCTGTCCTGTTATGCCGCTTAAACATGCTACTCTGCATGGCGGCATTTAGGATAACGTAGTCGATGCGATCTAAGCACCGGCATTGTTTTTCGAAGGCATCAATGGAGCCATACTCTGCCATATCCAGTAACCAAACTTGTATATCGACGTTGGGAAATTCAGTGCGCAGTTTTTCGGCGGCGGTATCTCCAGATGCCTGTGAACGCACGGCCATAACCAGACGCGATAAGCCAAGCTGCAAAAGTTGTCTGGACGCTTCAAGGCCGATTCCGCTATTAGAGCCAGTAATGACGGCTGTCTGCCCGCTAAGTGATACTTGGGTATGGAAAGGCTTTGGGTGGACTAGGAGCTGCTTGCAGAGGATGCCGAGGATGCTGCTCTCCCAAGGGAGATCTTTTTCAAGGTCAGCGGACATTATCATTGTCCCATGGATTCTGGAGGAAATAATTTCGTATAAAAACAGTCGATTGTCGGTAGTTATTCAACGCAAGCCAGGTCCGTTCTCAAAGACGTGCGAATGAAGCTTATTTAAAGAGCTCACTGCCGATGCTAAGAATGCTGCAACTCTGTCTATAATTGGGGTACAAGAAGATCCGCCTCTTACGCTGAAGGGCGAGGCCGACATCGAAACATAGAAGGCTGCGAGGCGGTGTTAGGGTGATAACATCTCCACAACCAGCAGACGCTAAACATCATCAAACAAAGCTTTTGTACATTACTTGCTATAGTTTTATCAGCAGTCTGGGGTCTCGGGTGGATCAAACTCGTATCAATACGGGAGCCGCCAGCCTGGCCGCCGTATTTATACGACGACTAAGACCAGCTAACTTAGCTCAGCTCGGAAGATTCGAGCCCCACCTTAGCTCCATGTTAAGGCTAGTGCCGTGGGCAATGAAGCGCTTAGGTCCGGGCCAAGGCTCTGATAAATTACTACAGTTGGCCTCGTGTTGGTGATGACGACGACCAGCGCCATCTGCGCGTGGTGAACTGATATTGGGCAAAATATGGAAACAGGAAGCAGACCAACCCTCGCATCCAGAAAAGTCGAACACGCAGATTAAAGACCACGCTGCCCACCCGTTACATACATGCCAAGTTTTTTTTTTTTTTTTTTTTCTCCTGCGTCAATTATCACCACAGTAGGCTCTTTGGCCCACACGTTTTGTAAAGTCATCACGATATTTTCGCCATCCTGTTTAACAACCTCCAGTTCTGTGATCCAGCGAAAATTTATCGAAACATATAGCCGGCTGGAAGGCCTTCCGTTTCCAAACACATCACATCTCTACGTCCACGAAATAGTATTCCCAAAAGAGGGACCGGCCACCATAGTAGAAACGCGACAGGAGTAGAGAGCTCCTGGCTTTAGCAAAGAAACGCCGGCCAACCGTGATGCGGCATCCGAAAACGCAGAACGTAGGGAAGGATGTACGACCACGACGCCAGACGATGCTTATTCCACGGGGGTTAAGCTAACGCTGCTGCTGTTGACGGTATTCGTGAATATGTTCCTGGTGGCATTAGTAAGTTCGCCCCTTCAGCGTCTGACCTGTTGTTCAACCATGCATCCGCCGCCGGCCAGCTGACACCTAAGCCAGGACCGTCTTGTCATCTCCACAGCCATCCGACAAATCAAAGACGACTTCCATTCGGTGACATATATAGGCTGGTACGGCAGCACCTACTTGCTCACAAACTGCGCGTTTCAGCTGCTCTTTGGAAAGATCTACACCTTCTTCAGCGTCAAGTTCAACTTCCTATCAGCCATTCTGCTTTTTGAGATTGGTTCCGCGATTTTTGGTGCGGCGCCCAAGTCCGTTTCATTCATTTTCGGCAGGGCCATCGCTGCTGGCCTTGGGTCAGCAGGCATCATGTCGGGCAAGGTAAGAGAACAGCGCCTCCAGCCCTGTGACAATCAGTCAGTTCCAACGTGCAGAGGGAGCAACAGTGCATGTCTACCGAACCCTAGTGACTTGGTCTGCGTGCGTCCGAACCGTCACTGATGCTCTTTCTGGTAGCTTGCGATTATTGTCTACGCTATACCGCTGCGCAAGCGGCCTATGTACCAGGGCATCTTCGGTGCTGTTTTTGGCCGCTCATCTATCATCGGCCCTTTGCTGGGTGGTGTGTTTACGACAGAGGTTACGTGGCGGTGGTGCTTTTACATCAACTTGCGGTTCGGAGGCCTCGCCATAGTCTCTATTGTTCTCCTTCTCAACGTACCGGATCGAGATTCGACCAAGTTGCCGCTCAAGTCCAAGGTTTCGCAACTTGATCTGCTCGGAACGGGAGCGCTCATGCCCGGTGTCGTCTGTCTGCTGCTCTCTCTGCAATGAGGAGGCTCGACCTCTGCGGTAAGTTTGGTGCTTCAGGTCTACTCTCAAGATGCCTTGGACAGTACCACTGACTTTGTCATAGTGAAGTGCATGACGCGTCGTTCTCCTTTTGACCCTCTCCGCGATTCTCCTCGTCGCCTTCGTCGCCGTGCAAATTCTGAAGCCCGACACGGCAACAGTCCCTCCACACATCTTTGTTCAGCGCAGTATCCTTGTTGGATTTTACTCAACATTGTGTATCGGCTCACAAATGGTGATATTCATATACTTCCTACCCATCTGGTTCCAAGCTATCAAAGGCCTGTCGGCGATCGATTCCGGCACCCGACTCCTGCCCTTGGTTCTTGCCATGGTGGTATCCTCGGTCGCGACAGGCGTGCTAACGACCCGCATTGGCTACTTCACGCCATTCCTGATCATGGGCGTGTGCCTCATGGCTGGCGGCGCCGGCCTACTAACCACTCTGCAGGTCGACACGGGGGAGGCTAAGTGGATCGGCTACCAGGTGCTGTTCGGTTGGGGACTAGGAAGTTCTTTCCAAGCGCCGGGCCTTACCGCACAGACTGTCTTGTCGACGGCCGACGTCCCCATTGGGACGTCTCTCATCCTTTTCAGCCAGCTGCTAGGCGGTGTTGTCTTCATTACCGTGGGTTAGACTATGCTCGGCACCCAGTTGTTAGAGCGGCTCAAGGGAGTCCCAGGCTTCGATACAGCGTTTCTCCAAAACGAGGGCGCCACGACCATCACGCAGGTTCCGAACTTCATCAAGCCTTTAGTGATTTCTGCCTACAATGAGGCGCTCAGGGACGTGTTTCGAGTCGGGCTGATTATGGCGTGCCTTGACTGTATTCGGGACATTGGCGATGGAATGGCAGAGTGTGAAGAACGTCGGAAGAGAAGAAGGACGCTGAGGTAGCGGCTGAGGCGGCCGTAGAGGGAGAGGTAAAGGATGCGGAAAAGCCAAGGAAAAGCCACAAATGACTTGACGGATGCAAATGCGAACAATTGCTGCCGCTCTACATACTACTGATCTCAAATGCCCAAATATACCAGTCTTGGCGACGCTCTTACAATGAACTCTTCTTAGTAGTTATGTAATTTATTGCCTTGGGCAAATTCTCTCCTCACTCATCCGTCGTATGCCCATGGGAGCCTCAGTGACATCTGCTAGACCAAATAATACTTCTCCTTGTGTTTGCTGACAAAAGCGAATCTGAGTGGAGGGTAATTACCCAAACGACCTCTCGCCAACTCGGCCCACGGAGCTATATACAAAGTTCCCTTAGCACATTCTTGAGGGGCTTTTCAATTCAACGAGACTGGTGGTGCCCTCGCTAAGAGTCTGTATAGCAGGCGAAGTCGGATTGCGGTTGACAATTAGGATGCTGAAGCCCGCAGAGGAACGCAGAAGGCACCTCCCTGGCTTTTGGTTGCTGCCTGTGACCAATATGGCTCTCAGTATGCTTAATAGCTGAGGAATGACTATGACTCGCCAACGACTCGGGCTACGCCGGACCTGGTTTTGGTTCCAAATACATGGCCGCACTAGGCGAAGCGAGCCATGGCCGCAAGCCACCTCGCAGACCCCAGGTCATGTGTGGCCAGCCAAAATAAGTGCTGCTCAAGGGTGAAGAATGTGTTAGCTAGTCTACATAGACATCTCTATGACAGGTCGTTATGATTGGCCATGACTCGCTTATTGTGGACCGACCTCGTCGTATTTATACGATGTGGTGGACTTGTCGCTAGAGAGACAATGTTTTGCGCTAGGGAGGGGTTGGGGGGGGTTAGGGGGCGCCGCTTAACTCATCCAGGTGTGACCCGACCGATACAAAGTAAGGAGCCGCCGCCGCCACCGTATCCATACGACGGACGGCTGACAATCTCCGTCTTCTGTTAACACCGCGACGCACCTACTCATTCAATGTTCTACCCCCTCTCTCGAGCGTCCAGGACTCGCCCTTGATGAACAGACAGCGTAGAGCGCACGCCAAGTCCCGCGAGGGCTGTAAGCAGTGCAAGGAGCGGCATGTAAAGGTACCGTACACCCTCCCCTGCTCGTCGGAGATTCGAGTCGCCAGCGCCAGAAAGACCTCTAAGGCTGATGCTTGACACCAGTGTAATGAGGTCCATCCCCAATGTTTGAACTGCAAGCGGCACGACATCCTGTGCAGCTTTTCCGCGCCTAGTCTCACAAACACGCCGCTTAACCAGGATAGCCTTGCCGACCTTGAGTTGCTGGACTACTGGCACCGGCATCCCATTCCGGCCAACGCGTCAGGGCCGGCCAGGCGGCCAGAGCAAGACGCGGTCCGCCTCGGTTTCTCTCACCACTATCTCCTCAACAGCATTCTTGCCCTCGCCGCCCTCCAGCTCTTCGACGAGGACCGGTCCCAGACCAGATGGTACGTCAGGGCGGTCGCGCACCGGGAAGCCGCAATCACCCGGGCTAGGCCACACTTCCAGCATTTAGAAGAGTCGCAGCGACCAGCCCTTCTGAGCTTCTCTTTCTATACGTCGCTGTATACCTTGGCAGAACCTCTCCTCCGGCCAGCTCCCACTGGCTGTCGCCAACCAAACTTCGACCCTGTAAAGGAGCTCCTGCAGGCTATTCGGCTTGGTAGATGCTCGACTACCTTCGTCCAGCAACATCTCGCATCGGTCGTATCGTCAGATCCGTTCCTTTTGGCCAAATACCACCCGACCCGGCTTGAGGTCATTCAGGGTCTCGAACCAAGATTTCCGCAGCTGGTGTGGCTACGGGACTTTATAGAGCGTCAGTGCAGAGATCAGGACAGAGCTGTGTGTCTCGACGCTGCTGAGTCGCTCTTCCTCAGCATTGCCTATGCTGTAGACAATCCGCATGATCCAAGACAGACCCGGGCGATATGGGGATGGGCAAACAACATTGACAGCGCCTTCTTGGATATGTGCTCTGCTCAGAATACAGTAGCACTCATAATATTCGCCCACTTTGCCGGCCTGATGAGCCTGGGTGGGAACAATTGGTACCTGCGGGGTTGGCCGGAGGTGGTCCTGAGACATATCCGGAGCCTTCTAAAGGACGGGTTAGAGGATACCATACGATGGCCTGAGGAAGTTGTATTCGGGAATAGACCCCTCCTCCCCCTCGTTGCTTAGCGCAGTACACTTATCTTAATTTACTACGCCTGTGTTGGGGTCTAGTGCGGAAAGGTATTATTAGTCTTTGCTTTCTTCTATAGTAGGAAAATAGAGAACTAAAGAGTTAGCTTTATTAAATATATTATTACTATACTTGTTTTATATCCTTATCTATACCTCTAAAGTAAAGTCTCTATAGCTATTAGTTCTATTATAAGTATACTTACCTTATAGTAAAAGTAATACTTAATATATTAAAGTTATTTAATATTAACTATTAATAGAATTAGCTTATATTAGTATATATAATATACTAATTAGTTAAGCTTATATTATATAGATACTTTATATAAAGTAATTAAAATAGTATATTTTTTTCTTTAATTAATTAAAAAAATAAAGCTTTTAAAATTCTCTTTTATAAACTTTATTTAATAAAAATAGCTTAATTTAAAAGTTATAAGCTTAAGTAAAAGCTAAGTAATTTAATACTTATATAAGTATTAAAGCTTAATTAGCTTACTTACTAGCTATATTAAATTTAACTAATTAAGTAATAAACTAACTTTCTTAATTAATAAAAGTATTATAACTTTAACTTTTTTAACTAAGAAAGTAATATTAATAGAAAATTAATATACTAGTTAATTAATAACTTTAAAATTAATAAGCTTAAAGTATATTATAAGAAGCTTAATATATTTACTTTTTAAAAAAAAAAAAAAGTAAAAAAAAAAAATAAGCTTATTATAATAGTTAGGTTTTTAAATAAGTAAACTAAGCTATTTTAAGTTTTATATTTAATAAAGTTATAAAGTATAATATTAAGTAATATATTAATATTATATCTTTTAATAGTATATAAAGTATATTTAAATAAAAAAGGATTATTAATAGCTATTAAGCTAAGTATATTTAATAATATTAAATAAATATATAAATATTACTAATATATATAAAAAAAAATAACTTAGGATATTATTAATTTATAATAAAAGAAAAAAAGTACTTTACTTAACTAAAGATTAAAAGATTAATTAGTATTAATATAATATATTAACTTACTTTTTATATTAATATATAATAAGCTTTAAACTCTTTTAAAGACTTTCTTAAAAGTTATAAGTTTAAACTTTATTATATAGTTTTAAAATAATATAATATTAAAGTATTATTAATTTATATAAAACTATACTAACTTAGTATTTAATATAAAAAGGTTCTTATATAAGATTAATACTAAGTATTAAGTTTAAAGTTATTAATTAAAACTAGTTTACTATACTTTTAATAAGATAGTTTTATTAAAATATTACTACTTTACTTAATTATCTACTTATTATAAGTAAATTAAGACTTTATCTAAGTAGTATAAATATAAGAAAGGAAAGTTTAATATTACTTTTACTTTAACTATAGTTAATTTAAGTAATATATAAGTAAGTAGTATTATATTTATTTACTAGTATCCTTAGTAATAAGAGTCTTATTATAGTAAATAAATTATAAAAAAGAATAATTAAGTTTATTACTTAATAATTTATAACACTTAGTTATAATAGTATATAAAGCTAAACCTAAGATATATATACTTTACTAAGTTAATATTATTATCTTATAAAGTTCTTATATTTCCTATTTTAAGTATAAGTTATTTTAAATTTTAAGAAGATTTTACTATTACTAGGTAATATTATACTAGGTATTTATAACTTAGATTAAAAACTTAAAAATAATATATTATATATATTCTTCTGTTATTCCTTCTTTTATAAAGCTACCCTCTTTCTTTTCTATACCTAAAGACGTATACCTACTCTCTGTAGCCAGCGCCATCCTTTTACCTTCTTAGGTTTAACCAAGTTATACTGGCTGATTTTCCTAGCCTGAATAGCATCACGGTCAAGGTTTCCAATAGGCTGGTCTAACAAATTTTCAGTTTCAGGTCCATCTTTACCTCTATCATGAGGTAGTGTGCTGTTCGATACCAGACTCTCAACGTCTGTGTCGACGGCTAGTGGTATGTTGCCGTCGTGCGAGAATGCAGGAAGGTTCTGAAGAAACATTTCCCAGTCCTCTCTTTTTAAAATAGGTGAGGTCACCCATGGGGATGCTCGAGTCTCTGTTAATAGAGAGTCCAGGTGAGGAAGTAGCGTTCTCACGGCCTCTGCGTGAAGTTTATGCATCGAAGTTGTAGATAGTCTTTTAGTCTCGACATACCATCCTGGGTTTTGCAATATACATTCTGCCTCGAACAACTTTAAGGCAGCGGGCGAGACGAGGTCTGATGACTCTGCGGCTTCATAGGCCATACGGTGTCCGATTGCCGTAACGAGCGAACTACATCGGGGAAGGATGAGTTCGTTGAAGGCGTTATTACGATTACTGGCAGAGCTAATCATAATATTTCTAGAAATCCGAGATGCTTCTTTCCAAAGAGAAGCCTCATGTTGCGCGAGAAGGCCTTTTGGATTTTTAGCAGTCGGAAGTTGATATCGGTCTAGCAGCAGCTCCGAGACTAAGCCTGGATGTTTGGGTCAGCAGTTGAAGTATAAAAGGTTTTCTCGGCTAAAAACCTACGAATGCAAAGAACTAGCCTGTCGCCATCTGCTATTGAGATTCCTCGTATGCACATGACCATTTCGATCATTTGATTATGTGCGTAAAGCCCTTGCCAACCACATCTGTCAATGATGTCATGGTACAATGTCTCGGCTGCGGATGACACAGTCTGTTTGTAGACGCACGCCAATCCGGACCAGACTCTCGAATTTTCACTGCCGAATGATTCGCAAAGTACCCGCCCAAAGGCCTCGAATACTGAAGCTGATGCCAGCGCTGCTAGAATTGGTGTGTGCTGAGTTGAAAATGTGATGATAGGCACCCTTTGGATTGTAGTCATACCGGCAACTGTCCTTCTTTGACTATATCGGCCCGCAATGAACGCTATCAGACGTAATACTGGTATGTTCCCCATTGAAAACGACAATGTACCTATTGTTACGCGCTGAATATGCCTTGAGAAGTCTTTGCCGGGGTTTTCGGAATTTGGAGAATCTTCTAAAAGTGCCCAAGGCTCAAGGTACACATGGTGGAATGTGGTGACGGCATGATCAACAGGCTTGGGACCTGGGCGCGAGGGTAAGAGTCTCGAAACAACACCGGGAGACAGAGTCCCGTCGACCTGATTGGTCCGGACAATAAAAGGACGAACCCCACGATTTACACCATTAGCGATAAGTCGTGCGAATACAACAGCCACACGGGACATTCCGGCCAGCGGGGTAGTGGGAGGCATGATTTTTGCTGCGTGGGGGACTGGCGTGTGCAAGTCGAAGGACCCATCTGAACTCATGGTGGCCGTGGTCTCGATATTTCGTGCATCATGGCCATGACCTACTTCACTGAGCATGAATCCCCCCACAGACTTGAATTCCTGCAATTCTTGAAGTATAGACCTGACAGTGGGATGCGCATCTGGATATGAGGCTATGGTTCCTATGCAGAGGTTCCAATGTATCGTCAAAATAACATATACTGCCGTGTCTGCCGTCACCATGTCTGAATCGGTCAGCGTTGCAACTTCAGTATAGTGTGAAAAGTTCAGCTCACAATTCAGATGAAACCCCCAAAACTTTGGGCTTGGCCCCAGAATATCCTCAACTGTCATGCCGACTTGCTTGGCAAGGGACTTGGCACGAGCGTATGAGATTTTTATCTTTTGGGAGGCTGAATCATCAAAACAAGCTCGGGTCTTCCACTCAGGTGTGTCGGGGAGCCCGGCGTCAGTCGGGGTGCGGTCCATGGTCGATTGTATCATTTATAGCAAAAGATCACCGATTGAATGAAGAAAGTCTCTTCCATGTCAGGAATAAACGTCTAAACAGATTTGTAAACATGTCAAGGTTTAAAAATTAATTTATAGATAATACTAAGAGATAATACTTTCAATTTGGGACACATAATAATATACTTAATTGATCTACATTTATAGGGTAGAACATTTAAGGGCGTATATATTAGTTCCAATTCCAGTAAGTAGGAGAAACCGGAATCTCAATCTCGTAGTTATCACGTTGTTACAAGGATTACGCATGCTAGTAATTAGCTCCCTTACATGTTTGATTAGCAGAGAACGGCTTGATAGCAAGCCAAATCTCATACTTCCGTTACCCAACGGAAAAACCCCAAAGTAACTATGTTACTTGAATTACTACAATCAGTAGTTTCAGTTACAGGTTGGAATAGCGCGTATCGATGTAATCTTTTCTTTAGGGATAAATCTCTGATTAATAAAGGAGGGGTTGGAAAGAATGGGCGCAATTCTAATCTCAGAAATAGAGTCGAGGTCTTTTTTTGCAATATATATAAATGAGAAGGCAAATGACTTTTCTTATTTTCAATAATTCCACTATTCACTTCCCCAGCATCCCTGTAAAGCAGTAGGGAAGATGAATGCATGAGCCTGAAATTCGTATTGAACCAGAACTAAAGTGCACCTGTTAAAGCAACTCGAAGTCATATTGTATGTTTCTTCCTCTACCGTGTCTGCATCCATGTGCCGTGTCTCAGCATGCCGCGTCTCAGCGTGCCGTGTCTGAGCCTGCCGTGTCTCATATCCTGCGCCATCTTAGGTAGGGAAATATCATAATCAAATGGTATCTAACAGACGCAGTCAATGGTATACTTGATTAGAACTCGGTGCTTGTTATATAATAACTACTTGGACTTCCTCTTTTGTAATAATACCTCGGAGCATAAACAGTAAACCACAATTGCCTTTTAGCGCTTATCTGAACCTGAGAATTGCTGGGATAATTAGTCGTGGCTATACCCAAGGTAACGAGCAGTTGTTTTGCCATGCCATCTTGTCATCGGAAGATCGGGTTCAACCCGCGAGGGGGGGAAAGAAAAGACAGACCCTGAGACCAGTAAAATTTGGTGTAAGCAGGGACCGTGTCTTCTTTTTCCCCGAGAACCCGGCAAGGCCGCGCCACCAGGAAAAAGAAACAACTGCCTAGGATATCATAAGATAACAATACGTGGCAAATTAGAAGATGATAATCAGGAGGGTGAGTGTTAAAGCAGAGGATTGGCAGTTGGAGCTGCTTGTAGAAAAACGCGATCGATACTTCCAAATAGCTTCCCTAGCATCACATTCCTTGGAATGCAATATCACCTAAGCCACGGCCCTTTGCGTTAAGTGTGCATCCATCTTTCACAAGCACTCCAGAACGTACTAGGAATTAGTCTCGAATCGACATACTACATATATCTAAGGGGAGAGATCGCTGTGCTGAAATAAAGGAAAAGAGCAGGAAGGTTCAAGGTTACTTCTAACTTGATTTGTCTTTTTTCTCCATTTACGCATATTTTAGACCATAGAGTACCATTTCCAATCTTTTCCTTAACGTAAAAGTATGTATAGCTCTATTGTTCCATCATATGGTAGGTGCCCAGTCTACGTACATAGATTGCCTCAAAGAATCCAACCTTGACCTCGAAGGGTATTGAGGGGTACGAGGGTAATAGATGGTGTAAATAGCTGTATCTTAGCTAAGTATACCAGGAAATCTTTTCTTTTGCAACGAATGTAAGGGGTGCTTGTGAGGATCAAACTCAGACATGCGGCAATCAGCAAAGGCTTTGTGACAACGTCCCATTGTCTGTGCTCAGGACGATCCTGGTCGAGCTGATTTTCCAGGGGCCTTGTCCAGCCATCTCAGCCTCTGCTACCTTCCCTCCCATACGGAGAGTACCGGTGCTGTGGCTGATCTATAGCGCTGGCGAGATTATATATAGTAACCAATGAGGGATGATCTGTGCCATTTCGAGCAATGAGGTGACCCTAGTCGCATAGCCAAGGCTGATCGGGCTTTATTTCGAGACAGCCTGTTTTAGCTCTAAGAGCTATGGTAACTGAGCTGAGAGGGACTCGCTTTTTGAAGATGGTCTGGGCCCCCGCTATGAAATGAATTTGAGATCTAGACTCTCTTCCCAAGTTTCTGGTATCGCTGAAGAGCTGGATTTAAGTGCATGAGTGATTCACACGTTGGGTTCCGGGATTGATATAAGAACCTGTCACGACAACTTCGATCATCTTCATGCATACTTCCTTTGCCGCGTAAGAAAGCCGCATCACCCACCGGCCGGCCTAGCCATCATCCCTGCCTCCAATCAGCAGTCAGCATTGTCCCCTGCGTCAATCAAGAGCCTACGTCTAATCCCATTTTATGGTACACCAGATCGAGATCGAGATTCAGATCGAGATCGCACAACATGATGTCCCAGATTCCTGCACGTAACATGGAGCCTTTACAGGCTTACGACCAGCGGTGTGAGCCGTTCTGTTGTTCCTGTTACTCCTGTGCTCCCAAAGTCTCACTCTGTACCTTACCTTCATCATCTCATTGGTATTCAGCCGACCATATCTGGGTCATACAGACCCCTACTCCTTCTCGTAAGCCGTACGACCCTGTCGGCTGTCATCCAGTGCCATGTGGCCCCTTTCGACTACAACCCCGCCGCACCATCTCTACACCCAACATCAAGATTCAATATCGGGCAACGCAATGCACTAGTCTCGCCGTCGAGAACCAAGAGCAAAGCATCATCAATACCCGAGACCGCATCCAGACGAGCCTCACCAAGAGCAGCTGTACTCGCCCAAGTACCGAGTATAACAACAATGCCGAGTTCGATACCTGCCCTGCTTTGGATTCATCAAGTAGGCCAGGACCATCGATGTCACGCTGGTCTCAATCCACTTGCCAAACCTTTGGCTCCAATCATGATCATGATGACGACTTCGATACTGCTACAGAGGGTTCAGATGAGGAGGAAAACACTAATTCTTGTTATTTCAACGCTTGCCAAGTCGCATCACACATAATGCTATTAAGTCGGACTCAGGTTGACGTTGAACAGACAAGTCAATTAGATTCAGCTGATAAATATGCACGGGAAGGTTTTGACAGTTCGACTCGGTATAGAGAACATAAAAGATGGGGCACTGTGTTCTCGGATGAGGAAATCAACTATTTGAACTCACTGTCACTTATATAGATTCTATAGCGCTAAGTTATAATAAGTTTAGTTTGTTAAACTAGCACAAGCTGCAAGATTCTGCGCCTTAGGTATACTACTCTAGTATATAGCTATTGCAATCTTTGTACTAATCTTACTACTACTTTAATTAATTAAGTCGTCCCCGCCACCCCTGTTAGGACCGGATACAAAGTGCCAAGCTTTGAAGTGAAGTAGTGTTTAGAAGTTTAAGGTTGCTTACTTTAATGATGACAACGTTCGTGCTGTTGACTTCCTTCTAGAGTCTGAGATAAAACCTAAGAACATTTCCAGACTCCTCTATACCTTAACTTGTAGAAGTCCCGTCTCATGTTACATTGTCATTTTGCCTCTCTATCGCCTTCTATCAATTACCGTCGAGTAACGATCGTTTGTTCGCCACTGGAAGTATGTCACTGGTGCATATTCTTCATATCGACATGGCGCGTTAATAAGACACTGCAAGCCCACTCTTTACCACCTGCTATCCAACGTCACCTTGTCCTTGCACTGAGGCAAAAGTCTACACTCGTGTCGTATTCAGGAGCCTATGGCCATCCTTTCATCGGGATCTTCGCTCCGTCTGTTTTTCAATCTTACCTCCTCTATCTACAAGCCCCCGATCAAGAAGAACCCACAAATTTGTTCCTGTGGGGATAGAGTCACAAAGGTTACCAAGGCGGGTTGCAAATACCACCTCCTAGGTTCGGCGTGGCCACCACCTTAACACATTGACGAGGAGCTAGCTGCTGAGTTTGGGGCTACTCAGGGTTGTGCTTGTGACACATCTGGTGATCAGACTCCCGGCAATGCGTACCTGATAAAACAACACTTTGCTGAGTTTGAGGAGGCAAGTCCCAAAAAAGCTTGTATGCAACTACGGAGTGGGGACCAAATTCGTTGCAAGATGCTGAAACTCTTATGGAATTTGTCCAAGTTAGGTATACACGGACACTACCGGATTGCATGAGTTGGCACGGTATCACAAGGAGACCAAAAACATACCTTAAATTCTTAAATACAGCTTCTGTCCATAACATTGCTGTGTATCTCTATTACGTAGATACGGTGATATCCTAGTTTATTTTAAAGGGAAGGGCGGCACATTTATACCAGAAGCGGTTTAGCGTTACAAATCATATCTAGTGCAAGAACAATGGAACAAGCATTGATATGTCTTGGCGATTTATCCTTCTAGATGACATCATAGTCTAATGCGGAGGTAAGCACGAACAGTTCGTTTCCAGGTTATCCAGGTTTGTTAAACGTCCCAGTGGTCTCTTTGGCTGAGCTGAGCGCATCATATTTCCTGCTAAGAAAGGAGGGAAACGCTGGCATTCGGCCACCTGATACTGATTGGATTCTGAGACATTGAGTTGCGGGCCAACTTCGTTTAATTGGCTTATTGCACAGTAAGCGGCTTATTCGGCCTTACAAGGTTAGCTTGCAGCAGAGAAAAGACCCGAATGTGACGTATATTAGGCAAAACACGTCTTTATAAGAGATGATACAAATTCCGTTATCCACTACAGAATACAAATCTCGCTTCCATTAAATTAACTCTAAACAGCCTTTCACGATGCCTTTCGAGTGGAGGCAAACCTCAGCAAGTGCATTTGAAAACGAGCGGGGGACTTTCGAAGAGTTGTATTATTATACCCAAGGCGAATTTGGAAAGCCTGCTCCATTTATACTTTATACGACAGTCAAGTTCAAGAACCATCATGGCCTTGCTCTCGGTCACATGGAAACCTCTTTGAGGAACGCATGGTCACAGACGAGGCGAACGCAACCTCAGATCGCAGCCCGTCATGGCGAAGGAGGCAAGATCATCGAGGTTTTCCAAGGCAAAGCCCTCGACGACTGGCTTTCGGAGACCTTTATCGTTTGTCGGGATACTACCCCTGATGACGTCTTCCAGAATAGCGGCTCCAGGCGTTATCCAACCTTGTTCTACTTTCCCGCTACGGGGGAATTGACCCTTCAGATCAACCATGCATGGGTCGATGGTCGAGGTGCTCTATTCTTTTGGAATACTTACTTCTCTACCCTGGCCAATCCAAGCGACGCTCCAGTCATCCCTGAGGATATTAAGAACAATTTACCTCTCACAGTGGACACTATCCTCAATCTTCCTCGCGGAACCTCCCCGGACGTCCTGGGACCTGCCCAAAACATTCTTGAGCGCATTTCGACAGATAATGCCATATTTACACCGGCTGATAACCCCAACACACCACTCAAGGGCTTCTTCCGCCGCCAACGCAAGCTTAGCCCACAAGTCAGCAGCAATGTTATCGCTGCACTCAAAGAACGTGGTATTACAGTCACAGCTGCACTACAGGTCGCTTTCGGCATAGCCGTCCAGGAATACCAGCGCGAGAAGACAGGCAAAGGAGGTGATGTATGGGCCAGCTGTGCCAACATTGATGCCCGTCGGTTCTTCCCTGGAGAATACTCTGCCGAGCTTAAGCGAGTCGCGTGCCACTACGCGCTTCTTCCGCTATACATCCCCATCAGCGCCGAAACCTTCGTCAAGACCGCTATCGAGCTCTCTGACTACTACCGAAAAGCTCTCAATCATCCGGATGCAGAAGGTGCTCTTTGCGTTCCAGCTGCAATGCCTATCTATATGCAAACCATCGCCGAGGGCGCAGCGTTCCTTCGGACGCCGCTGCTTACGTCGCTGGGCATTGTGGAAGATTTTGTGGGCCACAGATTTGGAGAATGGGAAATTGAGGACTTTTGGCTTGCTAATACGGTGATGCCACCATCCGTGCAAATCTTCATCTGGACTTGGAGGGGTCAGATTGTGTTTGGTGGTTCGTGGAATGAGGCTATGTTTGGAGCAGATGTAATTGAGCGACTGCTGGAAAGGACTGAAGAGGTACTTTTGAAGGCTCTTCAGCTTCGTTAGTTTGATTAAATTCCCCTTTTGAGAAAACAATGCCATTGTCACCTATTTGCTTGTTGGTTGCATGAGATTGCAGGACAAAAGAGGCAGAATGGGCGCAAGCGATAACCAACAAACACTCCCAATCCTCGACTCGTCACACGACGCCAACCTCGAGTGGCGTTTCTGAACCACTCACGCGCCCCAACGTTAAGCCATCGACCCATTTTTCTCCCACGTTGAAACTTTAAGCTCAAGGTTGGAATAAAGAAGATGGCAGGCAAACTGCTTATCGCAGTCAAACTTGTCTAATCTGGGCATGGCTTTATCCGGGGAAGCAAACGGCGAGTCAGTGTCCACATTCAGCTCTCCTCGTCATCGCTGACCAAAACGTGGGCAGCCCTCCACACTCCTTTACAAGCTCTTTTCCCTGACTACATTATTTTATTCCACAGCGAAAACGACGTGTCGGATCGTCTGCCTCTCTGTGTGGAATAACCCGTCATGAATACATGTCCCGACAATGGCTGGGCTTCAACCTAACATCTGGGCCGGTGTAGCCATTCCCTGGCTTGCGGCGCTGAGCTCGCTTGTTATGCGTGTTTGCGCCCGACGCATGACCAAGATGAGCTGGTGGTTTGACGATTACTTCTCTATCTTGGCATTCATCTTTGCGACTGGATACTGCGGCATCATGGTGCAGTGTATGATTCACACATACGATTGGTCTGGTCTCTTATTGACATTCACGCAGGGACGTTGCACACATATCTTGGCGTTAAGATCCCGGACTCGATGCCGACCGACGAGAGAGAGGCCATCCTTCAACAAGCTCGCTTCCTTGCCTTTCTGAACTCCCTTTGCTATGCTTCATCTATCGCATGTTCCAAGATAGCGATCTTGTCGCTTTACTGGCGTCTTTTCAGCATTTCTTCAATTCGGATCCCAATTCTGGTTATGCTTGTGATGGTTGTTATATGGATTATTCTGCGAACATTTATGCTCACTTTCCGTTGTGTCCCTGTCCGGTCGCTCTGGGATTATACCATCACGGACAAGGTCTGCAATCTCGACAGTGGCCAGTTCTTCCTGGGTACTATCACGACTCACTTCATCATGGATCTCGCTATCCTTGTTCTACCAATCATCGAGGTTTCCCGACTTACCCTTCCCAAGAGCCAAAAGCTTGCTATTGCTGCTTTGTTCTTACTTGGCACTATGTATGATCCCTGGTGTCCTGGTATAGCTGCGTTCCTCACGCTGACAATTATTCTAGTGTCTGTTTTGCTTCGATGTTTGTTCTTGTTGTTCTTGTTAACTATGACAACGACACCACGCAAATGCCTTACGACTATGCCATGTTCTGTATTCTGGGTTCCGTCGAAGTCAACATCGCAATCGTCTCCGGTAAGCAACGAGATCAAATTTGTGCCCGTTGGTAACAATATACTAAATTAAATAAATAGCTTGCTTTCCTCTCCTCCGTCCCATATTAAATCACGTATTGCCCACCACCTTCCTCATGTCGTATGGAAAGAGCAGCCGGCGCATCAGTCGACCAAGTAATGTCATCAAGTTATCAACAATTATTAGTTCAAGGAAGGATAAAGAAATTGATGACTCAAGCTCAACACATCAACTGACCGACCTGGAAAACGGACTCACCTATGATCCAATTGATGTTCAATATCCGAGAGGGGTGCATACCGTCATTTGCAGTCGAAAGTCCGTGACTGGTCGGCACGATAATCTGTCGGGCATCTTCGTGCAGAATGATACTGTGGTAGAGGTTGACCACCTGTAATATAGAAGCACAGGCAAATTTAAGCGGAAGTCATTGAACCTCTTAGACAACTACATTTCTTGGTTTTGTGGTACTTGCTCCTCAATTGTGTGATCAAGATCTTCGTTGGATAAAAAAGTGTTGTAGTGGTACGGATGCTTTGCGCCACAGATGTGAGACATTTGTTGGGCCTAGACTCTCAGGTGGGTCGAAGAAAAAGCGAGACTTAGCTAAGGGTATCATAAAGGTTAGGACAGTTTATCCCGAGCTTAGTACCTAAGCAGGTCCAAGTTATTTTGTCAATAGACTTCTGCGTCCTGGTTATTTTTCGGACCGCCTGGACTCTCAACACCACAGTGGCACAGCCTAGATTAGTGGCTGGGCGTTGGTCCATTTTCGCAAACATTAATAGACCTAAAACACTCTCAGCTGATGTTTGCTCAATAGTTTAATCTCGCACATGATTGAGTCTTCTGAGTCTGACGGGCGCTTTTCGTGTATCCCCAACTGCCGTGATCGTCACCCAAGCTAAGACATTTCATTAAACTCTACTGGTCCGGTGCTTCCAGCGACCCGACCCGTGCTTGCTCTACTGGTAAGCGACATTACTCGAAATGGACTTGCGGGCATCAGACTATCTGGCAAACAAAGCCATTGCAGATTAATGGTTTCACGCATTGACGCGACACTCACCCGATGGTTCCGTACTACCTGACAGCCTAGCTTTTAAGCACGTACTTAAGACCCAGGTGCCCGTGATTGCAATGTTCTCGGTATCTTCTTGGTATCTTTCTCCGCGTCCTACAAGATGAAAGTCGAAAATCTCTTTGTCCTCTTTTCCTACGTTATAGGCTGTGCAGCCTTGGCCAAGCCCAAACTCGTGCGCGAAGTCGACGTTGCTATCGTTGGTGGCGGCGCGACCGGTGCTTATGCTGCCGTCAGACTCCGAGAGGACTATGGCAAGTCTGTGTTGGTCATTGAGAAAGAAAACAAGCTCGTAAGTGGCAACCTTCCATAGTTATGTGACATACTGACATCAATGTTCAGGGCGGCCATGTCCATGCATACAAGCCAAGCGCCAATGACAGACCCATCAATTACGGCGTGCAGGCATATCTGAACCGCGAAGTCACCAAGGCCTTCTTCAAACGTTTCGACGTCGGTCTGATTGACCCGGATCTCGAGAGCGGTGCTAGTCTTCTCTTCGGCACCAAGAACATTGACTTCAACGCCGGCAAGCAAGTCGACGTTGACTATGGACTTCCCAACGCAACCATCGCGTTGATCGAGTATGCTGCGCTGGCCACTAAGTATCAGCCTTATTTTGAGAACGGGTACTTCAAGCAAGGCGACATCCCCAGTGATCTGCTCTTGCCCTTTGGAGAGTTCCTTAACAAATATGGAATGGGAAGCTCCCTGGCGGTTCTCCGCACACTTATCTGGCTATCTGATGCTGTCAATACTCCAACTTGGTTTGTCATGGCCGTGGTCGGGCAGCCTCAACTCGCCGCTTTGGGAGGATTCGGTCTGGCTGGTCCGACTTTCAAGTATCCCGCGACATATTCTTCACAAACACTCTTTGATCGAGTCCTTGAGCTTATGAAAGACGATGTTCTACTGAAGAGCACATTGGTCGCCAGCCGTCGCAGCGACAAGGGCGTTGAGTTGGTTGTACAAACACCTGACGGCCAACAACGCGTCAAAGCCAAGAAGCTACTATTTGCAGCGACTCCATCTGCCGACAATGTTGGCCCATGGGATCTTGATAAAAATGAAAAGTCTCTCTTCTCCAAGTTCTCGTGGGAAACGCTGTATGTTAGCGTTGTCGGCAAGACCAACCTGCCATCTGACGTCCCTGGTATCCGCAACGCACCGGATAACGCGACCAATTTCTACCTCCCACGAGGTGACTTTGCCGACGCGTACACTCGTGCTGGCAAGACGGATTTCTTTACTACTCGGGTTCTCGGCAACGCTCGTCTCACTGCCAACAAGGCAAAGGACTTGATCAAACAGACCTTCACCAAGATTGATGAAGCGGGGACATATGATACCACGATCCCCGAGATCCTGGCGTTTGCATCGCATGGACTCACGGTGCCCAAGGTATCGTCTAGCGAGCTGAAGGCTGGATTCTATCGCAAGCTTTACGCGTTGCAAGGGCAGCGCAACACGTTCTGGACTGGACTCACTTGGGCGCCGGATTATACTCCGATCTTGTGGGACTTTACTGAGAAGCTATTCCCTCAGATCATTGCTGGTATTTAGCTATTCTAGTATCTTAAATATACCGGAAGGCGCCGGTACTTGGTATTAATTGAGAGTATCTTAGCAAATGCAATTCCGCAATCAATATCAAATATCTTCAATTGTTTTTATTAGTACATTGTATTCCTTAACTGCTATGATCTCGTACTCAAGAAGCCTATTATGTCGTGATACATGCTCGAGTTCCAGTATTGCTGGCACACTACGAACAAACAAGAACGACAGCAGCCATGGTAACCGCCGCAAATAGCTTCGTTATACGAACACTAAAAGCACCGTTGTCCGAGGTATCGCTGGGCATAGCCTCACCCGTGATTGTAACTATGTCATCTCCGCCAGCATCACCCGTTGTCCGACTGTTAGATCCTGTCAACGTCACTAGATCTCCATTACCATTGGAGCCCGTCAATATGATCACGTCATCGCTGTTGATGCCAGTCGACCTTCCACCCGATCCTGTTAACGTCACCAAATCTCCATTCCCATCCTCGCCTGTCAAAATCACAACGTCTCCAGTGATAGAGCTTGCTGGGGTGTCACTGGAGGTTGTTGCCATTTCAGCTTCCAAAGCCCTGGGAGCAGCTGTTTTTTGCGGAGCTGAGAGATACTTCTGGCCTTTGGTAACGGTAACGGGCACCCACGTAAAGCTTCCATACGAAAAGTCCTCAAAAAAATACGATTGAGTGGCGACAGTCCGAGTAAAGGTCTCTGTGTCTTTGACACCAAGATTGATCGCGGTGCAGGTCTTGGCGTCGGTCTTGCTCATTTCGCATTCCACAGAGTAAGTGAAAGGCACGTCATCGTCATCAATGGACATGGCCTCTCGCCAGACTCCAGTCGTCGGGGCTCCTGGTGCGGGAGTCTTGTCGCCCCATGGTCCCACAATGACGGTTTTGCTTGTGAGATGGCAATCCTGATCGTTCCTTTTTCTGTCGCAGTCCAGGACAAAGGTGGTTGCGGTAGTATCCGCGCCAATGACCTCAGCTACGGGATGGTAGTCGGCATATGCCGGCAGAAGTAGCGACGTGGTAGTTTGCAGAGCCATGGTTCGGTGAATGAAGGTTTACTGGTGATATTGAGTCGTAACCGACGCAAGCTCAGGAGGTGGCTCGGAAGGAAACTTTATAAATGCAGGGGTGCATAGATCGGCAAAAATAACGAAGCTACCTATTGGACGATTTGGTTCAGCCCCACCCACGTTTAATCTTACTCGTGTTGCCCGACTTGGCGTGCGTCATTGCTGAGACGTCCAGTGACATACCTAACCTGGAGTCTGCAATTGTTCCGATCAACAGCTGCCGTGGGAAAAGAAATAGACAGCATGTACAGACTTTGACGCGTCTATTTCTCAGTTGCCATCGTTTCTCCTCATAAATTTTCAATCGACTCAAGTTGAGCTTTAATCTAATTGACTTTGACAATGTGACATTGTAAGTTTGCATGGAATAGAACAATTTTAAAAGTGCCGAGAATGCCGACCGTTATACCCCATGCCAGGAAAGTCGCAAAAGAACCGACTCCAACTCAATCGTGTTAACTTCCTTCCAATCTCAACGTAGCCTGCCAAAGAGCAATAGAAGATGCATCTTCTCACCAGTCTCGGACTTGTCGCAGGGTTGCTGCAGCAAGTCTATGGATTCGGCTCGCGCCAACAAGCTTATTTCGAATCGAACTCAGACTCTCAACTTCTAGCACGACAGAGCGGAGATGACACAGCTGGTGTTCAAGATGGCGTATTCCACCAACTGGTCGACCACGACAATCCTTCCCTGGGGACATTCGAGCAGCGATACTGGTACAGTCTAAACTACGCCAACGGCAGCAGCCCGCCCGTCGTTCTCATCGCTCCGCTCGACGCCGAAGCTGAGCAAGTTAAGTTCTGGCTGCATGATGACTATGTCATTGGTGGCATGATTGCGAAGCGTATCGGTGCTGTCATGCTTATGCTTGAAAACCGATACTTTGGCAAATCTTCACCGTTCCAAAGTCTGACAACTGAAGATATGAGGTACTATACCGAGGATCAAATCATCAGAGACAAAATCCATTTCGCAAAGACCGCAGAGCTTCCATTCGCGAAGAGTGACAGCGCCAGTCCAGATCAAGTACCTTGGGTTCAGACTGGTTGCTCAGCGCAGGGAAATCGTGTCTTGTTCTCTGAATAGGAATATCCGGACGTGTTTTGGGCTTCGTGGTCGTCGAGCGCACCCCCTCAGGCACTTCCAGACTTTTGGAGGTATTTCGACGCCGCCAAGGCTTACATGCCCAAGAACTGTACGACTGATGTGGGCAAGGTCATTGACTATCTAGACAACATGATGCTTCAAGGTAAGATAGGGTGTATGGCGACGATGCGGATACTGATACAGTCAATAGGCTCAACAGATGAAATCCACAAGATCAAAGAAAGGTTTGGCGCCTCAGACCTTAAGCATAACGACGATTTCATGAATCTGCTTAGCTATGGTCCCCAAACCTTCCAGGGTGCCAGTTTGCGTATCCATGATACGTGGCAATTCTGCGATTATGTCGAGAATGCCATTGACACCACAGACAAGTCAAAGCTTCCCGGTGTAGAAGGCGTCGGCTTAGATAAAGCATTAGCAGGCTACGCTCGTTGGACTAAAGAAATCTGGATCCCAGGAAAATGCGAGCAGCAAGGTCCTTGGAAAGGAGAGAATAACACAGGATGCTTCAATTTTGGTGAGGCTGACAGTCTGGTTTATGCCAACAGGAACTTGGATGCTCCAGGTGTTGTCGACACATTGCAATTACAATGGCTGTTCTGCAACGAGCCTGAGGAATACTGGCAGACCGGGTCACCAGAGAGCACACCGACGTTGGTATCGCGTCTGGTCAACAAAGATTTCTTCAGGAAGACCTGCGCACGCTATTTCCCTCCTGGCCCCAACGGCGAAACTTATGGCTCGGCTAAGGGAAAGACGGCCGACTCATGGAATGCCCGTTATGGGGGCTGGAGCGACCCATCGGCGTACCTGAACAGGACAATCTTGGTAAACGGCTTATTTGATCCTTGGCGAGCGGCATCTTTCGCATCTCCTCAAAGGCCAGGAGATATCCTTGGAAACAGCACCTATGTCAAGCATTTTCTGAACTCCGTGGGTAATCACTGCACGGATACGTATCGCAACGCTGGGGATATATGGCCAGAGGTCAGGGCTATCCAGGAAGCGGGGATTAATCAGATTGAGAAATGGGTTTCAGCCTTTCCTAAACCCAAGGGAAACTAAGCTTGCTAAGGTCAGTTAAACTGGCTACAGTGTTACAATAGTTCAATACCATTCCTTACCCGACACAAAGCCGACTTGTCGTCCCCATGCCTCAGCCGGATCTCGTCCTCGGATCTCGTATGTGGATCAGCGGAGCCCGGATCTCGTCCTTCGGGGAGTTCACACACAATTTCCTGGGGTAAATCACACGCACAGTGGATCTAACAAGGATAGACCACTAAAACCGCCCTATTCGTCAATCAATCCCAACCATCACGACATCTTTCGTTTTCTTCATATAAGTCTTATCTCAACACCTACCTCCAACCCATCATGACAGGCCAGTCTATCCAGCCATAGTTTCCATCATGGGCATCTTTACAAAGTTCCGCTTCTTCAATCGCCGACTCGCGCTTTCATGCGTGCTCATCGCTATCTCGACGTTCAATTATGGCTTTGACAACCAGGCGTTTGCCACGACGCAGGCCATGGATGCCTTTGACAAGCAGTTTGGTGTCTTTGATGAGAAGACAGGCAAATGGATCCTTGAGCCCTCTTGGCTTTCGCTGTTTAACAGCTTGAATTACATCGGCTTTGCTGCTGGTAAGTGCGCTTCACATGATGGACTGCCCTTGCTAATAATTCTAGGCGTTCTTGTCGGTACCTGGATCTCGTCGCGATGGGGAAGAAGATGGTGCATGTTTATCATGAGTGTGTATGCCATTGGCACAGCGACTATCGCCGTCACATCGTTCCATCGCGAGCAGATCATGGCAGCCCGAATCCTGAATTACGTCTACGTAGGCATGGAGCTCGGCGTTGTTCCAACCTTTCAGTCTGAAATCGGTACGTAGCAAGATATCCTGAACTGCACAAGCCTCTCGCTAACGAATCAGTTCCCGGTGAAGCTCGTGGCTTCATGGTCGGATCCTACCAACTCAGTCTTGTAGTCGGTGGTCTTGTCATCAACAGCATCTGCTACGGAACATCCACACTTCCCGACAATCGCGCGTGGAGAATTCCCCTCGGCATGTTCTACATTGTCCCTTCGATCGTTATTGCAGGTATCTGGTTCGTTCCAGAGTCGCCAAGATGGTTGCTTCGAAAAAATAGAGTGGACGAAGCTCGAAAAAGTCTCCACCTAATTCGAGAGGGTGTCTTTACAGACGATGAGATTGACGCTGAGTTTTCAGAGTTGAGGGTCTCTTTGGATGAAGAGACAGAGCAGGGGAGATTCATTGAGCTTTTCCGAGGTATCAACCTTAAACGTACTCTCATTGTGATGGCCGTCAACTTCTATCAACAGGCCGGCGGTCAAGCATTCGTGTCACAGTATGGTGCCATCTACGTCAAATCGCTCGGAACCATCAATCCGTTTCTATTCAGTCTGATTACGTCGGCCATCAGTATCGTTACTATAATTAGCATCCTTCTATGGGCTGACATTGCTGGTAGACGGTAAGTACGGCTATCCAAGGATCTTTATTGAAGCTAACAAGATACAGTGTCCTTCTGATGGCATCATCCTGTACCATGTTTGTTGCCATGGTAACAATGGGTTCACTTGGTGTCCAATCTCCAGTCGATGATTCCAGGAAGAAGGGTGTAATCAGCATGATGGCTGTATTTTCCTCTGGCTTCGGACTGGGTTGGGCGCCTCTGGTCTACGTCGTGACCACAGAGATTTCCGCTCTTCGACTGCGCGATCATACCTCACGAATTGGGTTCACTACCAACGTTATCATGAAGTATGCTCTCAACCGTAAATTTGTACCATGCAATACTAATGCCTTTCTTAGCTTCGCTGTTAATTTCAGCATTCCTTATCTCATCTATGACAAGTACGCCGGACTCAACAGCAAAGTTGGTTTCATATTTGCAGGTATTATGGCTACTGCCCTTGTCTTTATCTACTTCTGCGTCCCTGAATGCAAGGGCAAGACACTGGAACAAGTAGACTTCTTGTTCAACCAAGGTGTTCCGATCCGGCAGTTTGGCAAGGTTGATGCTACTGAGATGATGCGTGGTGCACAGGGGGAAGTTGGATTGAATAAGGCATATTCTTATGGAGGAAAGGATTCTGTACATGTAGAACAACGAGCTTAAAATAAGCGCTGTTCTCCTCAAGATGGAGATGCAGATTTGGAAGACTTATATTTGATAGCTTGAATAGCTAACTAATACTGCGACGCGTTCGAATCAGTGTACGCGTTCATCTGCAGATCAAATGGATCCATTGGAAAGCCGAGTTCCTGATCCCCGAACACCATGTCGATAGAGTTGATGGAGTCATAGTTGATGAGTGGATATCCAAGTGACGATAGCGATTCAAAAGACGCATCACCAGTTGACCCCATCATGTCTTGTGCATTATCCTGAACCGTAAAAGACCATATGTCCTGACCTGGCGGGATCTCAACTGCCACTGCCTCAGATAACTCTTCACTTGTGCTTTGATCTGGTGGTCGAATAACCGGGTCTTGCTCTTCTTCATCCAGTGGAGCATAAGCATGTTTTGAACGACGATGCAGCTTCTCTTGCTGCCGAATCGTAGCTGAAGACGTGTTGCTAAAATGACTGTTAGCTACGAATTTATCCATGACGGGCGACCTACGGTGAATCAGGCGATATATGTCTTGTGCCCAATCGCGGTATAAGGCTTTCGATATCGATGAGCTGAGATAATGTCAGCTTCGTTCTTACAGAACCCTAGATAGCTTCTTACGCATGATCTCGTCCATCCAACCCCAGACCGACCTCCCGATACAACAAGCAGAATATCCACAAGGCTTTCTTTAATCGCCGGCAAAGATGTGTCCCCATGTAGTGGCAGCAACCCTGCTAGGTGATCAATTATCTTGACCACCTGATACGTCACCACAGCAGAAGTCGGGGTCCCAACACGGCTATTCGTCTCCATCTGTCTGATCGTGGACCACATATCTATGTACTTTAGTGCAGTTTGCAGACATCGCTGTTGGCAGTAGTCCATGTATTCTCTTGGCGTCTGGTTCATTGCTTCCGGCGAAACCGATTCTCGTATACCTGGGATGAGGAATCTGTGAAGATCGCAACGAGAACTCAGGACTAAAGTGTGCAGCATGATGTACGCACGCGCCTCGTCTGAGTGACACATTATCATGAGTCTGTTGTCGTTGAGTTGTAATTCATCAGGTAGTGACTCCTCAAATGATGATATTTCGATATCTAGTGCTCGTAGCTGTGCCCTGCTGTGATAGGGACTTGTTCCACTTAAGATAACCTGCCTTGTATATCTTGGCTTTGTCAGCGAAGGTCTGCATGTCGCCTTAAGTATCTTACCTGAGAACTCTATCGCGGATGTCATAAAATCTCATCAAGAATGCTAGTACGTTCAAGTCTGTACCACCCTCATCCTTACTCCGCAGAAACGGTGCCTTTGACCTCGACCCAAGCTGAAAGTTGTGTTGGCTACTCGGTAGACGAACATGCATCCGTTCCGTTGGACAAACAGTTAAATCCTCAATACCACCTGAGAAAACCTTGTCAATTCTATATATATACCACATCAACCGACGAAGGCACTCTTGTTTGACTGCGTCAATGGCCGGCCTTTCATAATTGAGTCGTTTCGTGAATGCGATTCTTGATGCGATAGAAACGAGAACCCAGACATCCCCAGTGAATTGCATTGAGAAAAGGAACTCAATGACCAGCACGAGAGACTGTAGCCTAGCTATTGAGATGTCTCCCAATTGATTAGTTAACTCATTTTGAACTTGTTTTATCCAGGTATGAGCGGGTGAGCTTTCGGGATCGTATCCTGGCGTAAGTCGCAAGGCGGAAGCGCAAATCGCTTTAAGCAGAGTCTTTTCGATCTTCCCTTGATTCCATTCTGCAATTGTGGTTGCCCGATGTAGGAATACGCAATCAGCGATGTCTGATCTGTCGAAGTACGTATCTAAATACGTTCGTATAGTGCTCTTGCTCTCAAGCTCAAACGCCCTGTATTGTTATTAATATTGAACGGGTATAGGCCAGGATACGGACATACAGGTTCATCTCGTCAGCTGCAGCGGGAGACATATCCATTGAGGCCTGACTGGGTACTGATCCATAGTGTGTCTGGGTAGTACTCATCGGAGATGGATGCACTTCCATACCAACATCTACACTAGACGGTGACGGTTCATTGCCGAACTCGCACTGCTGCCCCGACGCTTGACATCGGCTACAAGGACATGTTCCCGAGCATTTAGACTTGGCAATGCGACAAGTCGTACAGGCACGAAGAATCCGTCGCCTCTTGATGCCCGCCTGAGTCAAGTTCTCGCTGTGACTAGTAACTGATTCCTCGGCTACATCGTTCGCAACATAACTACACGTCAATTCTAGACGTTCACATCGCATGCACCCCGAGGTCCGACGATCGCATTTGACCTAACGATCTTGATTAGTGGGGAACCCCTCAAAATGTGGCAGCACCAACTTTTCTGGCCCGACACTGTTTACAGGCGAGCTGCAGGGGTGGTTTGGATGCATTCGGCGAACTGGCATCCATTGTGCGAGATCCGAACGAGTCCCTGGTTGATTTCGGTCGGTAACGTTCACTCGTCTTTATAATAACAAAAATCACATCACAACGGACGGTCAATTGCAACCCGCTGTGCGAACTGGGCTCACTAGACCTAGCCTAGCAGCCCTGGGTGGACCAATTACAGCACTTATGACACTGGTCTGAACTTTCCCCGCATTGCACCAGCAAGCACGTCAATGCACAGTGGAATGGCGAGGGGCGAGATCCGGAGTACGAGATCCGGGACTAGACATGACAGCGTTAGCCTATTACTAGATAACCACAGCTGAATTATCTCACGAGAACACAGAATCAGAATCGAGAATCGAGAACTTTTTGCTCATAGCAACTGACAATGTCGCAAACCTACAGTGTACCGCCAAAACCTCTTCCTTTGCAGGTCGACTCCAAGAATGGAGGTGATAGACCGAATTATGTCATCTTTATGCCCGATCAATTGCGATACGACTCGCTTGGCTGTACAACCGGTCCCAACTCGGAGATCAAGACCCCAAACATTGATGCATTCGCTGCAAGAGGAAGCCTTTTTACCAATTGCTTCACGCAAGCTTCTGTGTGCTCTCAATCGCGATGTAGTATGTTTACAGGAACATACCAACACGTCAGCGGCCACAGAAGTCTTGATAATCTCATCAAGCCTTGGGAACCCAATGTCTTTCGCAGTCTGAAGGAGTCTGGATACCATGTCGCATGTCTTGCACCTCGTGGTGACACCTTTGCGCCTACTGTTACTGAATTGAGTGTGACCGAGTACGGATTTCTGGAAACACCCGAGTTTACACCAAAGTTCGCTGGTGGTGGACGACAGGTTGATGAGAGCATTTGGGGTCGACTGTTCTACCGTGGAGTGAGGGATTCAGATAAGACTCTGGATTATGATGAAGCCGTTGTGAGATCGGCTTTGACTTGGCTGGACTGCCCTCCCACGGATAAGCCATGGGTGCTGTTTATGCCTCTTATCTTTCCTCATTGCCCTTTCCAGGTTGAAGAACCGTACTTCTCCATGTATGATCGATCCAAGGTCTCGGATGTCGAGGCCACGATAGATAAGAAGACTGGATACGAACCTCGGTACATGAAGTCGATCCGAGAGAAGTACGGTACCCAACGTGCCACGCCAGAGATTTGGAGAGAGATCAAGGCGACCTATTACGGTATGATAACACGGTTGGACGATCAGTTTGGCCGGGTCCTCAACAAGGTCGGCGAACTGGGCATGTGGAAGGATACCGTTACCATGTTCTTCACGGATCACGGCGAGTACTTGGGAGACCATGGACTCATTGAGAAATGGCCCTCGGGTCTCTCTGAGACCTTGGTGCACGAACCTCTCATCGTCGGTGGTGCGGGTCTACCAGAAGGAAAGAAGATCGATGCCATGACAGAAATGGTGGATCTCGTACCGACTATGCTGGAGATGTCAGGAATTGGAGAGTCGTTCGCTCACAACGGCCTCTCCTGGGTCCCTCTTCTTTGCAAAGATGCAAAAGAACATAAACAGTACTCATTCTCCGAAGGCGGGTTTCTCACATCCGAAGAGCCCATTCTAGAACAAGCTCCGTACCCATACGACCTCAAAGCCGGTCTCCAACACGAAGATACGACTTTGGTCGGAAAAGCAATCTCACTTCGCGACGAGAACTGGACATATGTATATCGACTGTATGAGCCAGCTGAGTTGTATCATCGACATAACGACCCTCATGAGCTTCATAACCTGGCTCAAGATCCTGACCATAAGGAGTTGGTAGATAAATATGAGAAGGCTACGTTGAAGTGGCTTTTGGAAGGGGCGGATGTCATGCCATGGACTAAGGACCCGAGATTTCCGGAGGTCAACTTGAAGAGTCCACGGGAGCAGATGGAGGAGAGATTAAAGAAAGTTCAAACTTAGGGCTATAAGCATATCAGAAGAAAGTGGTAATTGCTTGGATTTTCTCTTGCATGCTGTACGTGATGAAATGTCTTTGGCCGTTGGCTGAATGGGTAGATTACAAATTATCTTGGTATCTACAGCTTTTCTTACTGTGGGTTTCAGTGAACCTGGTTTATATGCCAAAGGTAGCACGGTTCCCGTCAAAATGTGTCAGGCAAAGAACATTCTTATCATTTCCATTCTTACTCACGGTCATAGGCATGGCATCTGAATGGACAGGATACGCTGTGAAGTCTAGACTCTGTTTGGACCCCTCGCTGACCGTTTCAGCCAGCCACAACCACATGTAAATGCAGTTGTAGCTGAAAGAGATATCAGTAACTTCCCCATCGGGTATTTAGCAAGCACGTTTTTGATCACTTGGCAAGTCGTGTTAAAGGGCTCTGTACTCCGATAAGTCACATGATTTATCGAATTGGAATGCACGCATTATTCACAGCCTTGATAAGATTGAAACCCTACACATCTAGCAATCCTCGCCATTTTTAACGGTGGCGAGATATGTGACATGACAAAATCAATTGCATGCTGTCAAGATCGCTAGCCCAAACATGCGATTTTGAAAATTCTCAACGAGTCGACAGACTTTTACACACACACTTGGATGACCTCAAACTGCTATTGACGCTTTCAGATGTGAAGCTCTATAGGAATAAACACAATTTTGGCCTTGTCTCAGGCATTTAAAAATTCCAGTGGGATTGAATAGAATGGTGTCACAATCCTCTTCAAGAACGTGCCATGGACGCCTTAAAAATGTGACAGGAAATGGTTCTTGCTCAATTGGTATCGGTTGGTCCGGGGCGGCCCGGAAGCGCCCGCAGCAAGCGCTTCAGCTTCAGTTCGCTACGCCCCTCCACTAACGTATTTTCGCTAAGACGACAACTTCCCCGCTCCACCGCCTCTCCCACAAAACTGTTTGAACCCGGACCAGAGTTCCTCTTTTGGACGATGGCACGTAGCCATGGATGTTGAGGTTACATGGAGGGAGATATTTTCTTAGCCCAGTGCTTGCACCTGAAAACTATATCCAGTAGTCGTGCGCCACTGTGACAATACGTCGCTTAGTGTACTAAGACGGCTACAAGAAAGCAGCATCACAATCTTATGCCACTATTGGTATGCCACCATTCTATTTCTGTCAAGTGAGCCGGCTGCAATTAGCATTCTGTCTCGGTGATCAACTCTCTAGGCTGGCTGATGCTACGCGTTGGGGATTTTCTAAGCTAAACAGGGCTCTGATGTGGGATACTTCGGAGCTGAAACCCAGAAACAGAGACTACAAAGTGAGGCTAGAACATATCCAGGAAGCCGCATCTGGAGTGCAGAGTAGTAGGCGCTATGCGCAGCAGTTGTAGATAGATCGCTGTAGACTATTGAGTTCCAGGTCATGCCTCTCTAACCGTCTTTCAATCAAGCCGAGAATCATCGTCGCGCTATACAGTTTATGTACAGATATTTGCTTTGCGATAAAAGGCCCATCAAATCCGCCTTCTCCAGTAAACAAAATCTCAGCAATCTTGTCCTTTCACCAACTCACTCAGTTATATCCAAGTCCATTCAGCCATACAACCATGGGAAAGGCTCTCAGTGCTTTGATCGCTCCGAATGAAGCGGCTGACGAGAATGAAAGGAAGAAGAAGGAGCAGCTAGAGCTCATGATGAAACTCGCAGACGCGAGGCTCGATACCTTCCAAGGAGAGCTAGAAAAGATGTTCTTGGATCGCGAGTCAGCTATGAAGACGAGTGTTCCAGGCAAGAGAGCCTTGCGTCTCGAACGTCATGTCGCTGTCGATGCCGAAAGTACAATACGTGTTCCCGTCTCCCATATTCACAAGTGGACGTTGATTACTTAACATGTAATTCTTTCCAGCCCGGCAAAGGCGTCGAAGATGCTGTTGACGCCTTCTTTGGTGCTTCCGAAACTGGAACCAAGGGTGTCCTGGATGGTTTCAAGTCTGTGGTCAAGACAGGCCTCTCTGCCATCCTTGGCGATGCATCTGCGGGTGAAAGCTACGATAAAAAGTTCTTTGTGTGCATGAAGCAGTATGTACTTTGTACAGCGGCGAATACCTGAAATGGAAAATACTGACAAGGAGAACTTAGCAATGCTATCATTCGCGTCGATATGTATACTTACAAGTATACATTTGGCAGCAAGGGAGTTGTCGATGTGCACAAGAACATTTTGGCCTATATCCTGTGTATCTCTGTTGTCGACCACAGAGATGTGACGCTCGATGAGCTGATCTATCTAGCTTCGGAATTCGCTGGCGATGGAGATGTTGGACCAGGATCTGGATTCGCACAGTACTTGGAAATGATTATGAAGACTTGGAATGCTCTCAGAGCTATTGATCCTCTGCCCGTCAGTAGGAGGCCAGCTGTGGAATATCCGGTAAACCTGCAGCTACCCGTCAGGGCTGCGACCGGCGCTTTGACTTAGCATCGATGAAATGCGTCCTGGCCGCAGTCAGCCAGCGGATTCAGACGGTCCCGAGAACCTCCGTTTCCTAGAATATTCATCTATAAAGGGTATGGATGGGGTCATTTGTGGTTTCAGTTTATCATTGAGTATCAGGCCTCGTAGGTCAGAGTATATTGGATCTGGTCTATATAAATGCAGAAACTTTCTTTGGCGAACCGCACTCTCTCTTCATCTCTAAATAAGATAGATGCTGTATGAAAACTCTTTTCTAGCATCGTCCATCTTCGGGGTCAACACTGTGCATCTGGTTAGTCTTTTTCATCACACGGGTCATGGAGGAAATCAACATACCGCCACCTGAATCTGCTGTTATGGTTTGTGCCTCCCTGTCGGCAATTGTCAATCATATGCTGCAGCCAGATCTGGCATTCCTTAGACAACAGGGTATAGTGGTGGGGCTGGGTATTCTGCATCTCAAAGAAGAAGTGATCGTTCTTGTTGGACTGGCAATAAGTTGTAACAGCCTTTCTTGATCTGACCCTGTCGGTACCTTCCGGAGCCTCCGTGACCAGAGCACCAGCGCCCGGCGCGGTCGATGGCCCAGTTAGTGTTGTCACCGAACTTGACGCCGCTTTGGTAGCAGTATCGGTTCTGACGCTTCATCAGATGTGCGGTGTTTTCAGAAACCTGTTCGAAGTCGAAGCCGTCTTCGGTGACATCGTGCTTGGGTGCGCCAGGGACGGGACCGGCAACAGTTGCTGCCACGACGGACAGAATGGTGAGAAGGCTAGCGATTTGCATGGTGAATTGGTCTGTAAAGACTGGAATTGGATAGTTGTGTATGTGATAGTGAGAGTTGGAAGATGCTGATGAGGGTGAGAAAGCAATACTCCAGGCCGAGAAAGTCTCTGCCCCTTATAGTGAGATATCCTTCCGTGATTTTCTAGTTCGCATGCCTTCAAGTAAGACCGTCATCACCGGTAAACATACAGCTATCTTAATATTGTTGCTTTCTCACCATATTTTTTCTAAAGATATCCAATGACAACTGTAGGATTCCGAGGTGACTTGAAAATTGCCTCGCCCATGGATGAACCCACTTGCCCTTTGTTACCATAGCGGCAGTCGTTGTAATGCACGGACATAATAAGCAGACGAACATTCTATCGAAAACAGGCGTTGTATTGGTTGGAGGGAAACTTGGCCTTGTTAGCTTACCTCTTATACTCAGGGCCAGCTCACGATAGGTTCGTTTATCAAGCGACCTAGACACGGATGGATAGACACGATGACGTTGGAAGGTCGTCCTGTTCCGCACTTACCCGCTTCGATAATTGGTACATTATTGACCTGCCGCATGCTCTCTGCAAGTAAATCAAGTGATAAGTAAGATACCTACCTAAATGGATAAAGAAATGTCAGTAACAAAATCTATGTTACGTTCGTTGCGAGGGGCTGTTTGGTCTACTGTTAGCGGCTTATCTAACTGTGGTGTTATTTATTCGTCTAGCTGTTAAGATCCGATCCGCGACAGACCCACAGCATGTCGAAAATTACCTACCCTGGTCCATGAAAATTCCTAACCTGGAGCATTTGGAGAATACATGGCTGCAAGTCTAAAAGTATCACGATCTACACCCAGATTAAACCTGCAATTGTTGTTCCCTTAGCGACTTCTGAGACATTCGGTTAACCCGGAGATGGTGTCCATGTTGTGATTGGTGCTCAGACCTCTTCGGCACGTGCTAAATTTGGGCCCCGCGTCGTTGTCCGACTTCATACCGCATCATATAATAGTTCACCAATTCAAAAGCTAACCTAGCAACTACGACTTGTTTCAACATTTGACAGATAAAAAGATAAATCGCGACAATGGACGGTGTCGACTTGCTGACACTTCCCTGGGCCCTCCACAGCGCCTCAGCCCATCTTCTCACAGGTGACTTGGTCGTGCACGACATTGAACGCTGGTGTCATAAGAAAGCTGAGAAAGGTGGCGTTAAGCCTGTCATGGCCGTTCTGTTTTTCAACACAGGCCCTGATGCGGTAGACTATGTTAAGATCAAGGCTCACGTCGCTGCACGAGTAAGTCAACAGTTTCTCCCTGATTCCAGAGCGTGATTGACTCATTGTGAAATAGGCTGGCGTTAGCTACTGGGTATATGAGATGTCCCCCGACGCATCTACATCACAGGTGATAAGCCAAGTCCAGAAGCTGAACAAAAACCCTCAAATCCACGGGATCCTTGTACAGCGCCCTTTGCCTGACCAGGTGAATGAGCCAAAGGTAATGGCGTCTATCGATCATGTCAAAAACATCGAGGAGTACACTAAAGGCCTGGCCGATAATATTGCTGCCGACGCTCTGGTTCGCTTGTTGACCAGGTATGGGCTGCTACGGTCGGCACAGCAGGCGAAAATCCGAATTGTCGGCTTTGGGAATGTCATCACGAAAGAGTTCATTCGGCAGATGAAGCACCAATTCCCTCATGTGAGCTGGTCTAAAGACTTCGATTCATCCTGTGATGCCGGTCAAGACGAAAATGAAGCTGTTGAGACAGAGGCTAAAGCACCGCGCCGGACCATCATCGTCTCGGAGCTACATCGCGGACCCGGTTTCATCAAAGAATCCATGATCAAGCCGGAAGTCAGTGTTTTAGTTGATCTTGGCTTCTACGTCACTGAAAAAGGCGTCATCGGCGATGTGAGCCACTCTCTTTTTGACAGAAGTAATCTGGCAATTGCACCAACACCCGGAGGAGTCCTTCCAATCTTATTATGGATCATGATGGAGCGAACAATCAAGGCCAAGGAGATAATTACAAAGGAAGGGATGCGAGGGTGCTGCTGCTTGACTATGTGAGACTAGTAGCGATGACTTTATCAATACACTTGATGTCTAGAGTATGCATTCAACCAGGTGACAATTCTGACAACGGACTAAGAGCCTCAGCGTTTCCCAAACCCTCATCTCTCAAGACAGACTTACCAATTAGATTATTCCCGCTCATAAATTAAATCGACCTACAGCCATGAACCATAGTAAGAAGTAACTAATTAGAAAGAATTCTATAAAAATAATATGAACAATGGATTTAAAGATACTTGAATAAATATTTACTAAATGTAGAAACCTATACTCATACTAATTACAGAGCAATGTTACTGTTCAACATCAATTTGACAGGAGAACCAGTCAGCTTGACCCATTGGATCGTTGGCTCGGAACCCAAAGTGTCAGCTTGGGATACGCCATCAGGTACCACAGCCCCACCGGGGATAGTCACAGGTACAGGAACAGAGCACGAGTTATTGTCAGCAGACAGTACGACATGTGCAATGCTCTTTCCATCCTTGGAGACACCATACGATAGCTTAGGATTACAAGCATCCAGGGCCTTGCGATTGAGGAAATACTGAGCGATATCGTCGTGCTTGATGGAAGTGATAGGCCAGTTGGTCAGGCGCATCAGCTCCTGCGTAACAGCCTCAACCCAAGTAGTCACCAGCGACATCTTAGAGGTGTAAGTGCCGATAGTCCTCTGGGGCATATCGGCGACACGCATGTTAGCCTGGTGGAACATGTAAGGATCGGCATGGAGTCCTAGCAGATGACGGGTGTTCTCGACTCTAGCTTGAGCTATCAAATCGTTGAAGTCGCCCTTACCACCAGAGGTATCAATCCACTCCTTAGTAGTGCACTCGGCGGTGTCGCAGTTGTAGTAAATCGTGGTGGCAAAGCGAGGAACAATGACGAGACCGTTGTAACCGTTGCTCTCAACAGTGCTGATGAGGGGCCAGAAGCCGTTCTGCTGGTTCTGGAGGACCGGTCGAGTGTTATCTCCAACAACAAAGGTGATCTTGTTGTCCAGCCACGCCTGGATAACATCGGCGTTGTGAAGACCAGTAATAGCAGGGGGAACCAGACCGTTGGGTGAATAACGAACAGCCTGATCAATACCCATCTGCTTCATCCATGCACGGTTGAAGTCAATTTCGCGGCTGGCATCCTGGTAGGTGGCGTTGTTCAACTCCAAATGGGTGAATGTGTGTGAGAGATGGGCGAAGTGGTTGAGGTTGTCCTTATTCAAAAACCAAGAAGCAAAGTCATCCAGCTTGGCACATGTCTGAGACCAGGGGTATTGTCCATAAACAAACTCATCAGACCATTTGTTTGTGCCTGTGCCGGGTGGCTTGACAAACTCAAGTGGCGTGTCGGGGGGAGAGTCGAAATCAACAGCTGTGTCCGGGACACAAACTTGGTCAGACGAAGTCTTGGAAACGGCGCTGATGATGTCACCATTTCCATTGTGGGCAAACTCCAGCCAGAAGTCGGATCCCTTGGGGAGACGAGCGTTGATGCTGTACTGCCAATCAACATGGGCGTTGAGGTCATCAGTGCGAATCTTGAACTCCTTCTCGCCCGAGACAGAGTAGTAGAGACCAGTGGATAACTGAACATCATCAATCTGAGCGTTGAGATGGACCTTGCGCTTGCCCAGGAAGACACCACGTGTCATCCAGTGGATGTGGGCGTGTTGGAGGAAGGCAGTGGTCTGGGACCAATCGTGCGCCCAGCCGAGGAACCACACGAGCTGCTCGCGACCGTCATCAAACTTGTTGATAATGGCAGCGACGGTGTCAGAGGTGTAGCCACCGCCAGGTCCAAACTTTGCAATTTGCTTAGCGATGGTTGCATTGGTGATTGTGGCAGGGTAATGGTAGATACCCTTGGTAGAAAGGGTAGCGCCTCTGTACATCGCGTTAACTTCATTCATAAAGATATTATGAATCATTTCACTTACGTCTTCAAATTGGCTGAGGGAAAGTCTGAATCGTCTGTAAGACTGACAAGCTGGGGGTCGACACCGTCTTGATCCGAGCAGCAGCCATCGCCGGCCGTAGTAACACCTAAGATCATGTCAATCCCTGTAGTGCAAGCCAAAAGCACCATATTACTTACCAAATTGTGGGCTGGGAAATTCGTTGATACGAACAAGACGCGCATGGAAGTGCAGCTGGTATTCATAGATTTGATCCCACATGTCAGTGGTAATGGCGCTAGCCCAACCCGACTCATACTGATACGATGCAGCATCAATAATAATGATAGCACCGTACTTGCCCTCGCTGGATGAGCTGTTGAGACTAGGCATGACAAAGCCCTCCTTCGGGACCAGGACCTTCTCGAAAGGAATGCCATAGCTCAGAAGGCCTGATGCTGCTGAGTCGCAAGCATAGTCACTCGTGCCGAGGATAAGAATGGTGCTGTCGACAGTGACGGGGGACAGGTCAGGTACGATGGAGGTCGCTGAAGGAAGAGATGCTGAAGAAACAACAGGGACAGAAGGAACGGAGGGAACCGAGGAAGTCGAAGAAACAGAGGAAACCGAAGTGGCGACAGTATTAGAAGGAGCAACAGAAACCACGGTAGCAGATGTTGTAGATGTGCTGAGCTCGACCGCGATGACGGCAGAGGTGGGCTTGACAGCTACAGTGGACTGAACGGCTGTAGTAGGTTTGGGAGGTGGCTGAACAGGTGTAGGCTTAGGTAAAACGACGGGCCACTTGATTGGGAAAGGGAAACGAATATTGGAGAAAGAAAAAAAGAGAGCATCAGTGCCGCCCACGGCAAGTGCCGCGACAATGGGAGTGCTGAGACGCATGGTGCTCAAGATTGAAAGAATGACTGGAGAAACGAGTGTAGACAAAGAAAGAACGAACAGGGACAAGTAGTGAAGTCCGCGATGAGGATACACATTGGCAAGACGATCTTCATAAGCATAATATACCCTTATCAGTCACATACTACAGGTCCTCCTCGCCGTTAACTCATGCATGTCGGGGCGCCGAACAATCTCAGCTGAAGTACAGCGACTAACAATTATGGATTATTAGTTGTGGCTCTCTTGGCGGTTGGTACCTGAACACCAGAAAAAGCTTTGCAGTGCTAAAATGGCGTTGATTAGCGTGGACAGAATCGATCAGGTCGTGGGATTAGTAAACACACCCAGGTCAAAGGTCAGAACTGTAAATAATGGATCGTAAACTTAGATCGAGACCCCTGCATGATGCTAGCGTAGTGGCGTCTCGGGAAATGACATGTTCGTACGGCAGATCATGACTCGCTTCGGGGGATTAACAAAAGTCGAGACTGGCTAGACTAATGTGTGGAGACAAAAGTCGGTCGCAGCGCCGATGCATTGCGGAAATTTCCGTCTTCTTCTTGCTGCAGGATCTTCTACACCAACACGTTTTTCTTATTCCCCTGAAATTGTTCAACTACGGCAAAAGATCTACAAGGATTGTCTAGGCCTAGACTTCAGGTACGAGTGCACGGGAACATCAGTCGTTTCTCAAAACAATCGTCTCACTGCCTCCTCGGTGGCCAAGAAGGCATTTGTGGATCTAGAATTAATCTCACTTGGCCTCGGACCAGCTACCATTATTTCCCAATTTACCAGCTCGTACACTGCCCCGCTGCTGATCTTTCCAGTGAATTATATCATCACCGCGATCTATCCTCATTCGCGCATCATGTCTCCCCCGGTACTATTATCCTCTCGCCACGCCGATTTATCATTCCCCATGAAATCCAATACCATAACCAAGAAGTTTGCGGCCTGGCCGTTCTGGAAGAAGCTGGCGGTCGTTGGCATTGTGCTGATCATCGTTATTCCTCTCAGTGTCGGTCTTGGCGTTGGCCTCTCCCGAGGCGGATCCGATGATGACGATGGTGGAAGCAGCGATGATTCAAACGAAGATACCCCGGGAAACACCCCCAACCGCACCTCTCTATGGCAGCCTGAAGTAGGTGCCTCATGGCAGATCATTCTTCTCAAGCCACTCGACATCAGCGATGAAGACAAGGTCACACCAGACGTTGACATTTTCGACTTGGACCTCTACGACAACGATGCTTCTACCTTTGCTACACTAAAAAAGCTTGGCAAGAAAGTCATTTGCTATTTCAGCGCTGGTTCATGGGAGGACTGGCGCGATGATAAAGATGACTTCGATGAGGCTGACTTGGGCAAAGAGCTCGACGGCTGGCCAGATGAGCGGTGGCTAAATCTGTCCAGCCCCAATGTACACTCCATCATGAAGAAACGTATCGAAATGGCAGCAAAGAAGGGATGCGACGCTATCGATCCGGATAACGTTGATGGCTTTGTAAGTTAAAGATCCTTTGGAGAGTCTGACAATGAGTGTTTACTAATCTCACTTGGCAGCAAAACGAGAACGGCCTCAAGCTCACAAAAGAGGATTCTGTCAACTTTGTCAAATTTCTGTCTGAAACGGCAGCATCATTCAACATGTCCACGGGACTTAAGAACGCTGGAAGTATCATTTCCGACGTCATCTCAGATGTGCACTTCAGCGTTAACGAGCAATGCGTGGAATATTCTGAATGCGACACATTTGCACAGTTTATTGATCATGACAAACCTGTGTTCCATATTGAATACCCTAAAGGTGCTGGAGGAAAGGTGTCTGCTAAAACAGCTGATGGAATATGTTCTGGCAAAGGGAAGGCTGATGGGAGTAAGGGTTTCAGCACAGTCATCAAGAAGATGAATTTGGATAAGTGGGTGGAGTATTGCAACGGTACGGTGTATGCGTCTTAGTAGGTGCGATTTACCCAGTACTGGGAACCGTTGATGGGCTGCCTCCTTTTGACACCAGTGTCAAGGGCAGTTTTTTAGGTTAGGTGTTAGTGTGTTTAGCTACTTTTGTGCGTACCAAAAGATCTAGATAAGCCAATTGAATTTTATAAGGTTTAATGGGACGAAAGAAGTCTGCACATGACATCTTTTGTAGGGTAGCACGACAAACAACCAACATTCACCACGAGTGACGTCTATCGCGAAGAGAAATTCCTTAATTGACGGAAGACGCCTTCCCCTTTTCTGGATCCCCTATTTCCAGCTGAAGTTTTCAAAATTGGTGTTTAACTAGCCGCAGTCAATTTAGGTAGAGGTCGAGACATGATCGAGGACTCCGACAAGATCAAGCCAATTTTGAGGCCACTGAGTATATCCTCCACCCGATTGTTCGGTCAAATAAACCCCACCCAAACCCATTTTGACCATGTCCTGAGCTAAGCTCTTGGCATCGCTGGAACACGAGTGAACGATCGCCACATCCTTGCTTCGACCACGAACGGGGGCATCTTGCTGCAAGTACCAGTTTCGCCACTGCTGCTCCGATTGCTCGAAAACAACAACCAGATCCACATCCTGGTAGAACCGTTCACCTACAGCTACGCCAGGGTTGTACACCACGGTCCCAGACTTTCCCGTGCTCTGGTTCCAGGTCGATCTCGTAAAGTGGGACAAGCTGGCCATCAGACTGACATGCTCATCAGCAGAAGGCACTTCATCAAAAAAGATGCCATGAATTCTAAACTGGGAATTCCAGCCCGCGTACAAGGCAATATCCTTCTGAATGTCAGGCGTGAGACGACTGCCATAGCTGCAATACACGTAGCCGAGAAGCTGGACGTTGGGGAAAGAACTGAGTCGGGCTAGAGCGTCTTGGTAGTTGGTGTCAGGAAGCGCCTCGACGCCAGGACCGTTGCAGGGGTTAACGACAACGATGAAAGAAACGCTGGGGCTACTGCGGGCCGCCTGAAAAAGTGGCTCCCAGGCACCAGGAGCAGGGTAGATATAGAGAGGGACCACCAGATAGGGTCGCTTCATGATCGATGCAGGGGTGACCGTGTGGTGCGCCGTGGCTGGAGATGGGTGACGGAAAGTTCGGATTGTCGATGACAGCCGGGCAAATGAAAGAAGAGCCATGGAGATGGGAAGAGTATGATTGGATGATAACAAGAAGAAGAAGTTGGCGAACGGTGGATTGGGAAATGAAACAGTCTAAATGCTCCCTAACTGTATTTCAAATACTTTGTCTAAATCCGTCCGTGATGATGCACTATATACCATACTGGCTAATGATCTCCACCCAAACCCACCAATCGTATCTTTGGACTTGGGAACCGCAAGTCTAAAACAATTATGGTTAATGATCATTGCTAAATGTGGCGTACTGCCTCTGAAACTGAAGCCACCAGATTCTCCACGATCGATCGGAACAGGGGTAGTTGGCTAAACACCAAATCGACCGTGATTAGACCGCCACAATCACGGACTGTGCGTCTGGACCTAAACCAGTAGCTCCACTATGTTTCAATGACGATTGTTTCATGGGTTAATTTTGGACTTGGCATACTAGAGCATTTTCGTGGAACTAACCGGCTTTTACCTGTCGGTCCGGTTAATCTCTCTACCTGAAGTCTTTTTTCAATTAGAGTCAGGGTAGCTCAGATTGCCTCCTGCTACCCTGGAGCGCAAAGTTATTCAGTCTTCCATCACATAAATTAAAGTGTCCGATATTGTTACTGGAATTTTCGCAGGGCATCACTTTAATTGGAAGAGTTAAATAAAACCAATTTGTATTAATTAAAAAACAGTTTTACTTAATATCCTGATAATAGTTCTACTTTTATCACCAAATGCTGCTCTAAGATTTCAAAACGGTAGGGTTCAAAACACGTATTATTTTCAAAATGTAAATAGATTGAAGAATTGATACAATGGTAACGAACAAAAGAAACCAGACTTTTCCCAATTTGATAATTACCGCATCTCATCAGGCATGGCCCAACCGCCCGAAAAGCTTCTTCTCTACGAAGCCCCAGATTGAGCTGGTGGTTGTTGAACATAATTCCACAAATCACTTGCACACTGCTGCAAAGTCTTGTTCGCTGTCCAACCAAGTTCCTTCTGGGCTCGGTCGTTAGCCGCAACACAGAAACCCACATCACCGACTCTGCGTGGCGCTAGATTGACTGCTATCCTCTGTGAAGACGCACACTCCAGACTGCGCACAGCCTCAGCAACTGTAGTGCCATTTCCTGTGCCAAGGTTGAACGTGCGAAACGGTGACTCGACATCTGCGCTAAGAGCCGCGACATGCCCACGGGCCAGGTCCGCAACGTGGATGAAGTCTCGAATTGCTGTACCATCCCTCGTATCCCAGTCCGTGCCAAATATGTCAAGCTCGGGTCGAGACCCTGTAAGAACCTGTGCGATGACTGGAAATAGATTCGTTGGGGTGCCCTTGGGATCTTCACCAAGGAGTCCTGATGGGTCGCACCCGATGGGGTTAAAATATCGCAGAGCAACAATACGCCAACATGGGTCGGCGTGTGCAATGTCTGCAAGGATGGCTTCACAAAAGTACTTGGAGCGTCCATAAGGCGACGTCAAGCCAGAAACCGATGGCTCTGCCAAAGTTTCGTTATTGGACTCATCAAAATACAATGTTTCGTGATGGACGACGTCTTCTTCCCTCAAGCGTTCGCCCTTTGTAGCCTTGGACCCATAGACAGTAGCTGAAGATGAGAAGACAAACTTGTGGATGTTGTGTCTTCCAAGTAAATCGACAAAATCCACAAGCCCACAGACATTATTGCGGTAGTACTGGAATGGCTTTTCAATGGATTCGCTTACAGACTTGAAAGCTGCAAAATGAATGACACCCGAAATCTTGGACTGGACTCTGATAGACTCTCCTGAGTCCGTGGAGGAGGTCGGCACAAGCGTCGAATAAGACTCCAAGAGGAACTTCATAGCCTTGCTGCGATAATCAAGCTTGTGGAAGTGCAGGGTTGGAAGTTTGAGTCCATGTTGGGCACAATGTTTTTGAGCGAGGACATTAATCTTGCTCAAGACACCATGGTAGCTGTTGCTGAGATCGTCCACGATGATGACGTTGTACCCTGCTTTCAAAAGCTCAAGCGAGGTGTGTGAGCCAATGAAACCGAGGCCTCCAGTGACAAGAATGAAGCTGTCACTGGTTCCCAGCGGAAAAACATTGTTTCCCAAGGATCTAGCTTCAGAGTCCGAGTCTGGGGTGGTAATGGAAGAGAAGGAAGAGTTGAGTGATAAGGTCGATGAAGACCGCGAACTTGAAAGGCGGGACATGATGAATATGTACAAAGAGAGCGTGAACTGCTGTAGAGACAATGACAGAATCTACAGTGAGGAAAGGGTGTGATCTTATACCAAATTTTGCACGCAACTATCAATCAAGAACCGTTTACTACGTTTGACTACTGCTGCTTTTCCTCTATTGGGATATCATATTGTTCCTGCCCATCCGTTTATTCATCCACCGTCGAAGAACCGCACAAGTCTCTTGCTACACTAATTGGTGGTCTGAAAAGTTGTCATCTGTGCTCAAGTCAAACGTCTCGACTCCAGTCTCGGCTCCACCTCACACCGTAACCATCGGCGTGTCCATTTTATTTGACCCCGTATCTTTGCATCGCGACATGGTCCGTTGAAGAAAAGTACCCCACCCGACCGATGAGCTGATTTAGACTGCACGCCTTGAGCACTAGACGTTTAAAAAAAAACTTAGATTAATAAACTCGACGTTTACCCCTGAGAAGCTGAACATACGCCTAGTCTTGGCATACCCGTCGGGCCGGTGCCGTACATTCAAGCCATAGCTGATGAAACAGTTTCAGGGACAGCTGGAAGTAAGTTCCAGGGGCGCGGAAGTCAAAGACGGAACTTTAACTGACCGAGGGTGGCGTCAAGCCTTCTAGACCCTCTTGGCGTTTCGGCGGAGGGCCGACAATGACCGGAAAATTATACTTGGTTAGTCTGAACGTCTAGAGCGACGAGTGACGTAGGAGACTTAATCGAGCTCCGAACTTCGAGTCAGGCTAACACCGACCGGCTGGCTTAGTGATCGCCCAACTTAGGCGCCATTGTGTTAGCTCGGATGGTTGTTCGTATAACCATGGAATATTCCGAAATTGCTTCCATTTTGTTAAGTTGTCGATTAATCGTCTTTCATTTTTATTTTATTTTTTATTACTACTACACGGGAAGAGATTTTACCCCTGTCTTGGTTGTGTTGACTCTTGCTGCGCACACCGTGATCCGTTCACTCCTTTCCTCAGATCGGCTCCATTGTGACCACTGTGTTATGGTCCTGGCCCTTCCTTCTTCCCGTCCCTCATTTTCTAGCCGTCGTTGACAGCGTTCACTTTATTGAAGTCGATCAATTCTCACACTCTTTTACCCTAACGCCATTACCTATTTCCTAGCCTAGTTGTAGTATACAGTCTTCATTTTCACTATCTGAGATACGCTTGGTCAGAACTGCACAAGCCTCACCCTCATTTACTTACCATGGCTTCATTCTTTCAGCCTGGACTACAGGACCCAGTCCTAGATGAATGCGAAAGCTCATCACCCTACCAGATATACTGCAATAGTATTCTGCCTTCGGCTTTGAGATTTAAGAGCCTGTACCAACTAGTTATTCTAGTTCTTGGGGCTACCTGTGTCATCGTTCCGCTTGTTCTATACTTGATACACCGTCTCTATGAGAGACGATTCTTCTATCTATTGTCGAGACAAGGAGCATCGAATACGTACGTCACCTCTCAATCTCAGCGTCTTGCTTTCATTAACTTGTGTTTAGGAGATCCAAGCCTCTCTCAAGCCCGAGTGCCAGGCATCTTTTAACATCTGCCAAGGGAGCGCGATTCGCTAAGCATCATGGCTCCCATGTCCCCCAACTCACTCCAAGTCTCCTCAAGCGACCAAGCACCCCTTCATTCCGTTCCACAAAGTCATTCTGTCTTATTTCCGACTCTGAAACTTCAACTATCCAAGAGCAAGTGCCAAGCTATGATCTTGTTATCATCCCCGTCACTATGGGTGATGGCCCTGGAAGTGCCGCTGCAGACTCATACTCCATCAATTCTCATCGCTCAGTCCTGAATGATGTACCGGCCAGAATGACACTCGCACACATCAAGATGGAGGAATTTGGGCATGAAGACTCTCAGCTCACCGAATCAGCACAATCGTTGGCACTACTCCAGACATTGAACGATTGGGCTGGGTTTGCACTGGAGTGCACCTCTACCGGAAGAACTGACCAGACGAACTATCTTCTCGCCTGTCTTGCAAGTCTCGAGGTGCCTGTCATCCTTCAATGTCACCACGACTGTGAGGCTATCGACCAGGTCGACTTGTCTCTGGCCTCGGGCGTTATTATCGAGAACGCATGTATTCTTTCTAATGGTCAACGGCGCGACTACTTCAAGGCTCGAAGACTCAGGGATATCATGGCTCAATGCAGCGTACAGCGGGAAAAGCGACCGGATTTCTTTGTCGGATTTCTGGATCGTTGGGTAACGCGACCTAAGCCATCTGTCGTCCGACGTGCTGCCAAGGTAGCCCTGCACTTCGATGCGGTCATGGAGCACGGCTCTGCTATGAATCCCAAAGCATATCCTCTAGAAAGCGCGACAAAGACGATGAGTGCTTTCGAGTATCTACGACGAGCAGAAATGATTGAGGTTAGTTATTGATTCAACAAGCTCGAATGAGCCTCTCTAACATATCACAGGTGCAGAAGTGTTGGACGTCTGGGGAGCGCAAGATCGATGTTTCCAACCCTTCCGAGAATCCCAACGTGTCAAAGCTCCCTTTGGACATCCTGGGTTCCATCATTCCAGAAGCACCAAGGCTTCTGGCACATTTTGACGAGTCATCAAATCCAGCAACTATGCGGGATGGTTGTCAGGCCCTCGAAAGCTTGCCGAAATCATCTCATAGAATGCCGCCGAGAACCAATGTGTGGGATTACGGTAATGGTAATATACTGCTTTCATCTCGAGGCTGCTTCCCACTTACTTGCGAGCCAACTGCGGACCACTATAATGCTGTGGTGCGGACCCAGGCTCATCTCCAGACTCTCGACATGCTGCAGGATCTCGAGGGCGTCGACAAACAGCGACTGCTCAAGTCGCTTCAACATCTGATTGACCACGAGGAAGAACATGCTTCTATGAGAAACATGATTCAGGAACTTGTCGACGGACTGCTCGCTCGAGAAATCCAAGTATTCAAGGGCCTAAAAACTGGTTTCCAGATTCCTCGTGCGGATGTCAGCTTTTGGGGTGTGTCAAGTGATAAACAAGTCGCACATGGGCATGTGACGGACATATACATCTCTCTGTCGTCGCCTTGTGACACCGCCGTGGTTTTGCATACCTGGCTCGCGCATAAGGGAGTTGCACGGGAAACGAGGTTCGAGGAAGAACTACAACTCGAGCGACAGAATCCTGGTCCAGCTGGAGCTCGCGTCCCTACCACCATCCGAGAATCCATCCAGGGAGCAACGTACGCTGAGCTTTTGTCTCTCACCCACAAAATTGGAACCACGCATACCAATGATACCTTACTCGGCGCAACGCAGTCACTGTGCCATGCTATGCTCATCGAGGAAACTACACGGACGGCTTGGAACAGAAGCTCTGCCCTAGCTGCCCTTGATGACTCTTCAAGTATGAGGCAGCTTTTGGAACAGCGACTTGGGTATTTGGTGGGACAAGGAGCCAAGAGACTTCCTAGTCTTGACAACCTTTGTCATCTTCACACATTGACACAGGTTCTTGCAGACGAGGCATTTCTTTCTGGTGACAAACGTGTGCTGAGACAGCTAACGCAAGTTCTTCAATCGTGTCTCAAACCCCAGCAAGGAGATCCCGCCATGGACGTCAATGCGGATTTATTCTCACTTATTGCCTTCACTGTCCTACGTAGGGCGGCGTTTGAGGACGTTTACATGGAAACCACAGATAGATGCCCACTCTTCCTCTCACAACCAGACCAAGCAGCCGTCTTTTCCGAACTCTGGATTCTAGGATCTCAGTGTGAGATCTACTTCGACCTCTTCCCTCGCGATATCGGAAACATCATCTACAACCGCTACCGTCTTTTTCTTGCTGCTGATCCGCCACCTGCAGACTACAGAAGAGGCAACGAGATCATGACCATGTATCCAACTTCGGATGAAGCACCACCAGACAGTAAAGACAGTGCTGATCCTGTCAAGCTTACAACTTACGAGAGAATGCAGCTCTGGAAGAAGAGATTTGCGGAAGCAGGCGCTATGTCGATATTCTGTCTCCCTGCAATTGTCGACGTGACCATGCTTACACTCCTTGGCCGTGGATGCTTCATGACGGCCTTTATGGATCCGGACCATCTGGAAGTAGCTGGATATGCTCTTCTCGCGTCCATGCTGCTGACAGCTGGTGTCACAGGCTGGGTGGGCAGCGTGGGCCACTTTTACATGGCTCACTATGCGTACGACAACATGATCTACTTTCACGTGCAGAGACTATCAGGTGGCTTTGTCATAACACTGGCTATAGCTATTTGTGGACTTATTGGCTTCTCCATACAACGGTCTGTCAGCGCAGGCTTTGTATTTGTCGCTTACGTCGTCTGTATCGCCACCTACTTCAACGTTCTGGGCGTCATGAGTACAATGCATCTACACGAAGCACCGTTGGCATCTGGACGGAAGGTGATTCTGCAGACCTTGCCCATCCTTCTGCTGTCTCCGCTCATATCGACATTTGTCAATGGCCATGACTTGGAGATTTATCTACTTGTCATGTACGCCTTCCTGGTAATCCTTCTGTTACGTTACAGACGTCTTTGTCAGCAATGGTCAGGCTGGATGCAGAATTTTCCCAAGTTCACGGAAAAAGACATCTTGGAATGGTTCACGATGAAAACTGTCGAAGAGTCAAGTCAAGAGTCTGAAAAGGCAACGGACAGCGATATGGCACGGATAGCATTCACAGCAGCAGTCGCCGCGTCCATGCGACGAACCGATGAAGCAAAGTCGTCAGGTTTTATGTCCGACGCTTTGGTCCGTCCCGTGTCAGAGGGGATGCCTTACATCGAATGGCTTCTCAAGAAGACGGCTGGCGGCAAAGCACCTCCGCCAAAGTTCACGACTGCATGGTTCACCCAGCTGACCGAAGCCGTCAGTCAACAGCAACAACTGAGACGCGGCCTCAAGGAGCACAGTTCATTCATCCTATTTCGTCACGCACGACACGACATCGGTCAAAACCTTGGCCTGTTCCTAATCGCACTGATGGATCGCTGGATCATGATGGTCATGAGCGCTCGGCAGCCCTATCCCAGCATGTATACCGACAGCCGCAGCAGATACGGTATTTGGCTCGCTATTGTGTACTTCTGCCTCTCTGCTATGATCCTCGATGCGACGCTACAGAAGTACTGGAGTCATCGCTATGAAGTGTCCAATGAGAAGATGTCGGGACTTGCAGATGCTGATCGCATTGAAAGAGAGGCCGAACGCAGACGCCAAGACTCTCTCGTGCAAGCGATCACGGATGTTTTCTCAAAGCTTACTGTTGTCTTTGGTTGCACGACCATTCTTCTCTGGCTCTTGGTAGAAAGCACCGAGACCATGATCATCTACTTCATGTACGTGTTTGGCTACTCGAGCGCTATCCTGTTTCAATTCAACCGCTGTTTTACTACAAACATTGGGGCGCATGTCACTGCGATGATGACTTCTGCGGCAGTGGGATTTGTAGTTGGTTGTTTGTTACACGCTATCCCAGCAACGGCAGGATTTCTGTACACAGACGTCTTATCACAGAATCTGGCTGCTTTCTTGGCTGCGCTAGGAACATCCTATTTTTCATGGAGAGACGAGACTAAGACTGATGTCTTCGCGTCCTTGAATGATGAGGATGAGGGACAGAACATCATTACACGGAGCAAGCTCAATGCTGAAGGTGCCGACGGAATGGAAGTGACTGCAAATGTTGTTTCTGACTTGGTTGTCAATTACACTATCCAACATGACAATGGCTCTGGTTTATCTGACCAACTGGAGAAGCTTTTGCAGCTCACCTCGCAGGATCCCAGCCATCACGCCAGCTCTGTCGAATGGTCGGATAGTCTCGTTCGCAGAGCGATGGATATGTGGCAGACACAGCAAGCCGTCGTCACGATATCCACTAGCGAGTCCTTCTATGATAATGGCCTTGACAAAATATCTTCTCTCAGCTACACCAAGTCTGGAATTTTGCATGTCGTCATTGGCCAACTGGGTGGGACAGACAGCATGCTTCCTGCCTGGCAGCCAACTGTTGCTGCCATAACTTGCGAAGCATTGCTGCACCACGTGGCCCGGTCGGAGATGAATCTGTCTCATCTGCAAGCTGTGCAGTCTGAACATTTTGTCCATGGTACTGACTCCCTGTGCAAGCGTTACCAGTTGGAGCTCGCGTCTCAAGACCACGACAGCTCGCGACGCCTTCTGTTACAAATGGAAGTAAGGTTGGTGGAGCTTCTTTGTCTGGATGTTGATGTCAACTCCGGGTGGAGCGATCTTCCTCAATTTGCCCGGGAGATGATCCTTGATCGTGTTTGTGGGAGTGAGCACTCGGTGTCAGCTGCAGCTAGTCAATGGGTCACCAATCAAGGCATTGACATTCGAAACATCGACTTTCACTTGAGGCTCGCACTTGACATACACAGGCAATGTGAGGAAATTTCTCGAAGGCCAGTTGGAGCTTCATCAGCGGAAGAGAAGACCCCTGCTTTTGCTGAGCTTAGGATCACCGCTCCAGCATCTCCCCAGAAGCAACACTCCGTACGAGCTTCCCTGAAGTGGCTCAGTCTGACTAGCTCTTCAATCGTCAAGTGGACCGCTATAGTCTCTGGAGGTGGTTCTAACATTGAGAGGGAATTATCATACCTCTTAGGCAAGACTCCTCTTAACAGTTTGTTACTATGGCTTGTTCTGCTTTTGTGTAGGGCCTGCCGTTTCATGGCGAATTTTTGGATCTACTGGTTCATCATTCATAACAAGCCTGCCCTCGTCAACATCGCTCGCCTTGCTAAGAAGGGAGAGCGAAGGAAGATCAAACTTAACAGAGGAGCTGTCGTAGTTGAACAACCACGAGAAACTCTGACTGGATTCGCATCTCACGGAGACGAAAGCTATATGACTCTCACCTTCCACAAAGGCCTACTCAAGGAACGACCACAAGGACAATCTCCAGCCTTCTTTGCAACCTATGATCAACACACTCGTCTACAGACTAGAGTCGAACAGGGACACTCTCGAACTGCAACGTACACTTATGCCGAGCACACAATGTCTCGCCAGCCTGTCATCGTTGAGACTACGAAGAATGGCGTTCTCACCTTTGGATACTATGACCAGTATGGAAGGATAAGCAGAGGAACGATCTCAAGCAACTCTGAGAACATTGGCTTCCAGTACCACTACCGTCTTCGACCCAAAGGCAACGCTGATCTACTGCGGGCCGACTACACTCCGACAGGCTCTTCAAGTGGAAACTCACTTTCTGTATTTTGGGGCAAGCCGGTCGACCCAGAACGCTACGACTGGGTTCCCTCCAAGTTTGTCCATCGGATCGTTCAGCGCATTGACGGTAGGATGTACATTACTGAGTACGACTACCAGCATCGTCGCGACCCTGTAGTCGTTTCATACATGCAGGGTGATGACGGCAGCAAGACTGCGATTGCCAAGCGACCGCAACTTTTCGAAGCAGAAGAGCAACTTTTAATCCGCCCCGAGAATCTATCCTTCGACTCAGAAGATGTTCTACATCACTACAGCATCACACAAGTGAAGCAGCTGCGCCGCAAGGCAAGCAACGCGCCAACCTGGTCGACCTACTTGAACCCCGTCTTCTGGCTCGCGCAGTGGAACCGACGTGTCTACAAGCGCGTACCAACGTGGCGTGTGCGCACAGAACTATGGAACCATTGGAAGAGCAACAATAGTCTTGACGCCTCCACAGCTTGCTGGGTTGACGAAGTCATCCTCAGAGAGGAACCGTCGCTTAGAAAGTATTGGCAAGCTCGAGATTCGGGGCGACTCGAAAAGGCCCGCCAGACGCTTGACGACAACATCAACCAGATTGTCTCGGCAATTGATATGCAGACGGACGTGGCCGAGGTCACTTTGCTAGCCATCAAGACGGCGGATCTCTACGCCATGGGTCTTGGAAACGACGCAAACCCAATCACTACACAGCCACAAAACTGCTACAACGATACCGACAGCCGAATCTCGGTCATCTTCAACGATATCGGCTGTTGGCCTATCTCACCTGGTGGTGTGTCGAATTGCCGACGTGACTTGGTCAACGGCCACAGCACCATTAGGAACCATGTGCTTGCCGAGTGTGCAAACGACTTCGGCATACCACGCTTCCAAGTCGAGAAGAATGTCCAGTCTATGAAGTTGCTTCCTCTCTGGGGTCTTGATGCTAATACTGCCAATCACGGCGTCATTGACAACTTGCTCGAGTCACAAGTCGATGAGAAGATTGCTGCAACCGATATCCAGGACGACGTGGTGGGAACCTTTGTGCCCCTTCTCACGGAGTTTGTCAAAGGTGCCAGGACAAAGCGATACTCGCGAGCGGACCTCGTCAAGTATAGCAATGTCATATTGTCCATGGGCAAGTTCTTCGAGACCAAGGACTACAGCGCGACCTGGAAATCCAGCCAGTTTCAGAGGGCTTGGATGAAGGCTTGGTTGATTCCTTACAATGATCCCAACATTGCTAGCGTTTCGGAATGCTTTGAGATGGAACGGCCAAGTATGTCTGACTTCAGAGATGCTCTGGGTATTTACATGGCATATCTGTTCATCTATGCTGTTCAAGTACCCGAAGACTGTCCTCGTGTGTTTCAAAGCACTCATCATGGCATAAGTAGTTTGTACGGCATGATTCTGCAGTGCAAGCAGGACGTCACTTTCGGTATTTGGGACCATGCTATTTACTGGCGCGAGACGTGTCTGAATATCAGTCCGGCGCAATGTGAACTACCACTTTCGGTGCAGTCTATGTTACTTGCTGGTATTAGCTTGGCATCTCGTCTCGCATATTTCCACGCCGATGTCATCATGCCTTGCGCATCTGTGTTCAACCCGTGAGTTACCAAATCGCATAGATGGAATGTCTACTAACACGTCGATAGTATGTGGGAAATCGAAATGGGCACAGATGGTGGCGCGATCGGTAGCAGAAACATGTTCAAGCGAAAGGTTGATCCAATCGTGAATGGTATCAGCAACATGGATCGCTTCACGCCGGCTGAAAAGGTCCGCACCGACAAGCCTACTGTGGTAATGCTGTCCAACGTGCAGTTCATCAAAGGAGTCAAGATCGCCATTCAAGCAGCTGATGTAATCATCAACCAACTTGGTTTTAAGGATTACCAGCTTGTTGTTTATGGCGCCAAGGACAGGCAGCCTAGCTATTGCATTGAGATGGAGAAGCTCATAGTTGAGTGTGGCCTGTCTGGTAAGGTTGTGTTGGCGGGCTTTGGTGATCCCAAAGTTGTGCTCCAGGATGCATGGCTGTTCATGAATTCATCTATGTCCGAGGGTCTCCCACTTGCCATTGGCGAAGCGGCATTGGCTGGAGTTCCGATCGTCGCAACGGAGGTGGGAGCAACAGCGTTAGTTCTTACAGATCCCAAGAACCCGGACCAACAATACGGAGAGGTCGTGCCACCGAATGATCCGATGGCACTTGCACGCGCTCAGCTGAGTATACTTGGCATGGTGGGACCATGGTCAAAGTTTACCGGAGATAACCATGAAAAGCCTCCTGTTCTACCCGATGAGATATTGCCAGAACATGTGGAATGGTTGACACGTCGGTTTTATGAAAAGGCTGACGATAGGCGGAAGTTGGGGCTGCTCTCGCGCGAGGTGGTTTTACAGAGTTTCCATGGAAGTCGGTATCTCAGGGAGCATGAGCAGATGTATTGGATTCAATGGTATATGTCCAAGATAAGGAAGGAGTCCGCCTTAGATGACGGATGTTTTAAGTTTGGGACACCGAGACCGTTACGCTATACTGATCATAGCACGGGGTAGGTCTAGGATACGGGAAAGTACAAATCTTAATAGCAATAAGAATAAAGAGCGTGTTTATTGTTTGACTTTATAATCTCGGGATAAGGTGGTGTACGGATGAATGATACATAAAGAGGGTAGTACTTACTGGCGCTGAGCCATCGGCAGCGTCGGTGTTTATGTGCAGTCCACAATCGTCTGATCAGCTGGTTTAACTTTGCTGAAAACATGATATGGTCTGTGAGCAGGCCTGCCTAATTCCAACGTTTATACAACAAAAAATAGAGTCCAGGTCGTACCATCCCAGCATGTGCCCGTCAGGCTTAATTGAAGAAGAAGCTGAAGTTAATGATCCTTGACATTTCAATGGTCTAGACTAGAAAGCGCCCGGATCAGTTTGTAGCCGTGACAAGATAGGAATTTGGATTTATCGCCAAGTTCTGCACCTTACAGGTTACGTAAGATCGACTTGCCATGCTCCAATAGCGTCTCTGGTCAAAATGTGCTGTGCCGTCTCTGCGTGTAAGATGCAGGCATTTATTGTACGCCAGAATGGAGAATGGTGGATTTCCTAGACCAATCAGTGCAGTGAGTTACCGAGTGTAACTGAGCTTTTTACTGAGCGCATTGGGGTCGGAAAAGTATGTAAGTTAGTGGCGGACCAGTATCGTTGCGTGGGGTGAGTTGTCGTGACCCTTGCAGCTCCATAGTAAGCGCCATGTTCGAGGGGATTGGCCCAGCGGTTGACTGTTACTATATCGAGGAACGCGCTGGTGGTTGCTTCGGGCTGTCCCGTGGCAGTTGCATAATACCAAGAAGCTATGTACAGCTCCCGACTTCCGCTGTTCCGCCATTCCGCACGATGTTCCGCTGGGTCAATACGTACATATTGGCCCCCATCTTATCCAGTGGCATCGCTCCACATAGTACAGCAGAAGGATTTCTGTTAGACAAGGACCTTTGGGGGCCATATCTTAGTTGTCGCGCAGGGCCATAGTTCTTTTCCGGCCCAGATGATAATTGATTGGCGGGGATCATGCTGCCAAGGTATATGATCGAGTGTTGAAAGAACTGGTATCTGACGAAGGGATATCTGAGGACTTCTAGACTTAGTCGATCAAATCTCTGCCGTCTTGGCAAGTTGTTTAGTATCGGTCCAGGCCACACCAGGCCCTGCAGGAAGTGTGATCAGTTTCGTTAAGCGTGCGGATAGGACGGCTATCCACCGACACCTTGCATGCTTGGCTGGCGAAACTGACTACTCCCAGAAAGGAACATGCCGAAGGATACGATAGTTAGGCTATCTAACTCTTGAGAATAACTTGCTGAAAGATATAAAAACTTTGACAAATACTCCAAATGCAACAATATTCTCTCCATCCTTCACAACATCATCACCCAAGTCTTCACTCAATATCCACTTAGTCCCAAAGCCTGCATACCCAATCCGACCTTGCAACATGCACGTTTCTAAGCTCTTCATTGTCAGCGCCATCCTCCTAGGGGCCGATGCCTTCAGATGCGCCGTTGGCCAGCACGGCTCATGCACCTTCGTTGAGAAGGATGGCACCCAGCACCGTTGTGCTATTAAGTGCGGCTACAAGGGCGGATACACTCAATGTAATTGCGCTCAGTATTACCCACGAAACGATAAGAAGTGGCCTTATGGAGGAAAGCATGCTTGTCTTTCTCAAGCCCAGTATGTTGGCCGCTTCAAGTGTTAGAGTGAGTTCCTGCGACACAGGCAAGTACATTCCCTACCTGAAGAGAGGACCAGAAGCTAATGGCATTACATTCTAGATGTGCCTTCCTCATACAACATATGTTTGGAAAGCTGTTCTTCCGTGGACTTACGATGGCCATCTTTCGGCTGGCTTGAATACTAGGACGCACAATTGGCAAGGTCTCGTCTTCAGTCCTGGCGTAGTTCTGGCAGGGGGGTAGGTGGGGGTTAACAGGATTACTTTTTGGCTATTAAAATTCAAATACTAAGCGGGTCGATTCTCCTTTCTCCACTTCCGAAGTCCGATCAAGTTTGCGTGAAAGCCAGTGTTTGAGATAATTTAGTACGATTCCATAGTTACCAAAGTTTCCAAGCTCAAGGCTCTGCTCTTCGCATCTTCTACTTATTTACCCCCTCATCTCAAGGTCACGAACGAGGGTAGTGACTAGCTCGCCTGCCCGAAACAGGTATGATAGGTTATGGTACGATAGGAGTTTGGAACTATGTTACTAATGCCCATTACCACGCTATTACATGCTGGGCCTGTTGTGTATGGAAGAGTAAGAAAGTGCGAGGCAGAGGCATGTCCGCAGTGCAAGCTAGTAACAGATGCTGCTGGTGCTACTTTCAGCGGATCTTGTAAAGCAAGCGACCTACGATCACAGGCACAAGGCACAAAAGGTGACACCAACCTAGGCAACGGAAGTCTTTCCTCTGCCACTGCCACTGAATTGGAGATCCCGGTCGATCTTGCTATGGTCTCAAATAGCGCTGGTCTCTATGAAGCAACTGCTGGCACACGACCAGAGTCCTCAACGATATCTCCAAAGTGACGTTGTTAAATAAATCAAGATCAAACTCAAAAGCACCAAGGCCACATATCCTCAGCTCCTAATCTGTCCAGTACATTACCTTTTGAAGAAAGTTTATATGAGAATTATAAAGGAGTTGACTTCAAAGTATATGAGGACTTAGAGATTTCAGATTGGGACGAGTTGTCGCTCAGTATGACGGGAACCCTAGGTTGAAGTCCTGTAGCTTAATACAATTACTACCATGCATATAAAGACTGAAGATAACACATTGCTTAGTCTAATTAACCTTATAATAGTTTTAAACTTCTCTGCTAATAGGGTTCCGGCTTATAAGCCTAGAATGAAGAGAGATCCACTTATCCTTGAGTTGTTTTAATAACAGCTTAAACAATCTCTGATATGGATCATCTTACGCCGTACAGCACTGCGCATTCCCACAATATAGTAGATAGGTAATTAGATTCAATCAAATCCACATTACGTAGCTGATAGGCTTCAGAACTTAATATTGAACTGGGATTGCTTTCTTGCTACGGCTATAAATTGAATAAAGTTGAACTAAAAGCTTATTATTGTTCTATTCTTGCCGATACTTAGATGATTCTTGCCATAGTGACAGTAGCTCATCAGAAACCCAGCGCTTTTGCTTATCCTTCTGGATCAACCCCCAAATTGGCGCTGCAAGTAGGGAGGCAGGCCAAAAGAAGACACAAACAGCCAAGATGAAAAAGGTGCCGATGACGCTGAAATTCTGCAACTGGCCACTCGATCGAACCCGCTGCCTTTGGCATTGGGCATCTAGGACTTGGCCTATCTTGTCTGTATCAAGCTGTGAATCCTTCAAATACAATGACGGGAGCGCCAGAGCTGACTTGAAATCGTAAGCAGCTTTATCACGTGAGGTCAACTTAAGATTTGCAAATTCCATTACTTGAAACTGGAACTTGGCCAGGCCGGTCTGAAACCACAAGCGTACTTCGGAGCACCAGTGATCGTCAGGGATAGGTTCGAGTAGTGGCACACCGGGACGAAGCAAGCCTTCCAAAATGAGTGCTATATGGGATTGGAGTCAGGAAATGATTATACAAACGTGCTTGTTTGCTGTTACGCACCTTTGTTACCAATTGATTTGATGCTATGCTCTAAGAAGTGCGTCTGAGCATAGACGCCGAGGCGCAAAGCGGTTGCTTGCTGGGCTATCTCAGCCTCGTCATCATTGATGAGAAAGGGTGCCATGATTGAACTGAGATTCGATGGTATGCCGTCCATTTCTGTACATTTCCCAGATCTGGGATTGCAAAACTGGTGCTCATCGGTACACATGATCATTGCGAAGTCGGTATCGGGAGCCCAAATCTTAGATGTGTCGCCCAATTGTGGAACAGAGACAGGAAGATAATTTGTTCCATTTGCCTGGAAGACAGGATCAGAGACGGGGGCAGAAAAAGCCGCGGCGGGCTTCCCTATCTGTATCAATGAAAGGTCGGCGTGAGGGAGTGTAAATGCATCAATGGGATCCCAACGACTGTAGTAACGACTCAGATTCGGTCGTGAAGCAAGTGCAGTCCTATTTGAGAGATTAGATTGCTTGAAATCCCTCAATACGAAATTCTTCTCCAAAAAATACTGACTGGATTTCAAAATGGGCATTGTTATTAGCAGAGTCCAATATGCGCCTAGCCATGAAAGTGTAAGGATTTCCATCACGTGGGCCAAAACGAACTTCCGAAAGAGCTCCGACACTCCACGAGTCCGTATTGTTTCCCGTGACGTTGTTTTCCGTGGCGTTGCTGATGATCTTGTAGAGCGGTGGTTCATGGCCATTCATCTGTATTGGGGTACATGTGGACCTCCAACGGTACTGAACCCGTTCGTCCTCAGGCGCATCAATTCCTAAATGAACATGAGAATCGAGTGAACCTGTATCAAAGGAGATGGCTCCGTTCGATCCTGTCTTGCAAAACTCTTCGGCGAATGGGCACTTCGCGGACGTGGTTTCGGTATAAGGAAGTTTTACTGCTGCAAATCCCTTCTGCAACTTGACTTTGAAGATTGCGCCATTGTCTTGGTCATTGTTATACCATTCTCTGGCATAGGTCCTGGCAGTCATTGTCTCCTCTAGATCTCTGGCAAAGACGGAAGACACGCGGCCGACCAAATTATCTTCCGAATTCAGCTCGGTTCGAAAGCCACATGATCCACCCTCAGAGAGCACGATAATATCATCGGTAACCTTAGTTACGACTTGTGGTGGAATAATGACAGCGGTGAGCGGGAAGAGAAGTGCGACGAGAGACAAAAGACCAAGGCTCAATGTAAGTCTTATCCGCCAGGGCCGTTGCTTATCCCACGAAAAGATAGCAGTTGAAAGGCTGATTATGGCTGCGGATGGAGAATCGGAATTGCGCATGACTGTCCATTGCTGGTGTTCAAAGGTTCCAGCCGCTGGAACACTTGATCGAGAAAGGTAGACAACAACGACGAAGAGCCTCCAGATACTGCCAGCGAGTAGTGTACTCAGTAGGAAGGCCAGTGTGGCTATTATATAGCTCGCTTGATTGTTAGTAACAGTAAGTGTCGCTCCTAACACATTGCCCTTATCATGATTGACCCAGAAGCCGGTATATACTTCATTGTATGCCATCTATATGATGAGCTTCAGTGTTGCGTAAGTATGAGATATACCACTTGTTAGGACAGTCTGTTGGCGTCGAAAAGTTTGGCTGCAGTGACGGTAATATTAGAGATACATGAACAAAGAAAATGCTGAAAACATGTCAGGAGATTTTGGTCTTGAATAAAAGGCCATTCCCCTGACATTAAGAGTGTCTAGACCTCCCTTGCGGCTGAGCATACATGGCGCATATAATAGGGTTGTCTCGCGGCCAGTGCAGCCAATTGTATCCTTTTACTGACATGCATCCATGTTAAAGAAGTCCAAAAATGGTTAAGTGTTCCAAACTATTGAAGTTGCCAAGGCAGTTTTTTTTTCAGCTCTTCTTGGCATTTAGCTAAATGTCCCCTCCAATTATATTTATACTAAGGCCCTGATTAATTCAATACGTTCGTTGTAAACATACGTGCAAAGTGGGGCAAAAAGGGACTTTGCATAATTTAAAGGTATCTTTATTAGGCCCTCTAGGGTAGCTAATTTACGTACATATAACATACATACAAGGGGCCCTGTATAACTAAATAAATATATGTATACAACTGGATAAATAGACGATAAATTAGGCCTATAAATTACCATCTTTATCTAAGATTATTACTCTGCTAATATTGCAGAACCTTAGTTAGAAAAGGTATATTGCATAACTCTGCGCTAGCAAATATACTTTTTCAGGTAGCCCTACCTCTATCTTTTACCCATTGCTTTATTATACATACCAAATTGATCAAGGCCTAAGTAAAAGAGAAGATACTTTGCTAGATGATTTTATAATAGCTGAATGCTATTAAATAGCAGGTAAAATGATGCTTGATTAATAAAGGCATCTTTATTTAGCTTCCTCTCTGTTTAGAAAAGAATCAAAGCAATACATATTGAGGATCTACATACCTAAGTGATATTGCAGAAACAGCTAATAGAATGTCTGGCGTGACGATCATCTCAGCCACACTTCATAGCTTTAAATAATGCAAGCCTGACTCGCTTATTGCTCGTGATGCATTGCTCCCTGTAAACTCCAAAAAGGTCGAGCGGTAAGCAGCTGGAAATCCTGCAGTTGCTTCTGGTAAATTACAAGTCTCTATCCCACCAGACCACCTGGTATCACGATGCATCGAATTTCTGCACTTTCGGGAGCGGTTTCTGTGCAGGGGTCTCACTCCTACATAAGCTCAAGGTCTTGTTGACCAGATAATGGTCAGTCGCAGAACCAGCTTACTTGTAATGAAGACCCTTATTCTTCTTGCTCTTGGAACAGGAGCTCTTACTGTCTCTGGTACTGACGTTGTCTGCCAGAGCAAGCTTGGAAGTGTCAGTGTTTCAGCTAGCAATCTTCCTCGGCCAACTATTGCAGTGAAGTACTATCTCCCACGATTCCTTCACATCATCAGACTTTCCAGACGTCAATCTGAAAGTAACAACTTCAGTTCTATCGTCATCATATCTTGTCAAAGTTAGAAAGCTCAAAGGCTCGCTTAGTTTAATCATTTAGGTTTTCGTTGTCGATATTGTTCTTCTTAGTTCAACTTGGAAGGTTTATGTGTGGGCAGTGGATACATTAAAGCTACCAGTTTACCACCTTGTTCTTATTATAGTCAAGATGCGGGGTCTCCAGAAGCCGAAGGGGGAGAGCTTGTACCTTTAAACCCTATGAAATAAAGGATCTCACTACGAAACCAAGCATGCACCGAGCTCATAACTCTGGAATTGACCATTTGACGAGCCTTGTTTTTTCTAACTAATTAAGGGGTAACATGCGCCGTTTTTATCAACTAGGGGGTGACCCCGCGTCACTCATCATCGATCAATCAGAGCCCCGTATTTGCTGATACATCCCAATTTAACTTTCAGATGGTACGTACTCGGTGTACAAACACCGCCTTTCTCCTGTTTCTATTTGCTGATAACTTCATTTCAATATTACCAACTACGCAATGACCATAGCATACCGTGCATTGGATATCTCGGACCAAGTAGCGCCAAGAGCGTATGTACGGAGGTCAAGTTTAAAAGTCCTTGCCTGCCAAGAAGTAATTAGTATTAGCCCCTATAAGCCCTAGCAGGGGTTATATATATAAATCTATATATAATTGTACTATAAGTAATTTTATCATTATTCCTTATTCCTTTAATATTAGTTAAAATAGTATATTATATAGATATTATAATATAGGTATTAGTAGTAATATTAAAATCTTTTACTAGTAGTAATAAGATTACTACTAAGATCTATAGTATAATAAAACTTCTAGTCTATACTATTAATAGTATATATACAAAGGTAATAAAGTAAGGCTTTAAGCTTAATAAAGTATTACTTTATCTAGTTAATAAGTTTCTTAAAGATACTCTATAATTAAAGTACTTAACTAAGTAGATAGCTAAAGCTAAGGATCTAGTTATTATATAGGTTAGTAGGGATTAATTTAGTAGAGAAAAAACTACTACTAATATTACTAAGGAACTTAGTATATAGGGACTAGAGATCTTAATATTTATAGTTATTTAGATCCTTAAGGCTATAAAATATAAGAAGATTAAGCTAACTAGGAAGCCTAAATTAACTACTTAGATATATAAGGAATACTTAGAATAGTATTTTACTTATAAAGACTAGACTTTAAAGGATTAGAAGGCTATAATTTAGTTAAATAAGACTTTTATTATCTTATTATATTAGTATAGTAATTACTAGATCTAAAGGAAGTTAAAAGAATATTTCTTAAGAAGTTATATTTATAAGAAATAGAAGGGCTTTAATAAGTTTATATTTTAAGTTACCTTTTTATATAATAAAAAGGGTTTCTATTATTACTAAACTCTAGAGACTACTAAGCAGAAGAAGGAAGCTACTATTGTAATAGATATAATAAATATAACTCTTAAGCTAGTTATAAAGAAGAAGTAGGAAATTAAGAATAGTATAAGAAGACTAGGTCTTTATAACTTACTAGGTAAGAAGCTTATATAGTAATAGAATAAAGATATTAGTAAGCTTATTTAAGAGGGAAAGAAGGAAGGGATTAATTAATAAAAGTATTAGTAGATAATTTTACTACTAAAATTACTTTCTTTTATAAAGGAATATATAAAGGAAAGATTAAATACTATTATATAGAAAGATTAGGCTTTTACTTATAAATACTATATATAGTAGACTATATATAATCTTTAGGGTATTTAGTAACTTCTTTAGTATTTAAATTTGCTAGATTTAAATACTATAGAGCCTGTATAGCTATAGATAAAGAGGGTAATAATAAAAAAAGGTATTCTAAAAAGTAGAAGTAAAGCTATTTATAAGTAGGAGGCTATATAGAATAATCTTTCTTAAGAGAAGATATAAGTATAGATATAGAGGCTACTAGTGTATATTAGGAAAATTATTAACTGTAAAGGAGGGAATAAGTATCTAGAAGGTAGAGATTATCCCTTAGTTAATAAAGTACCCTAGCTATTACCTTACTTTTAAATTTTTAGCGTTAGCAAAGACTTTTGAACTTGACCTCCGTATGTCTGTAGTATTGTTTTCCTTATCTACAATCTGCAAGTCTGCATGACCTTAATGAACATTTAACACTGGCTCTATGTGGATTGTCCAAACAATACCCGGATTTGAAGGGCAAGATTTCACTCCTTTCGAACTCACCGGGCCACCTCGCCATCACTGCGAGCGATGACACCGAAATTCTTGTCAACATTCTCGACCAGCGAGATTCATTTAGCTGGTCGTATAATCAGCTCAAAAGTCCAGGCTTCCCTGCAGGGGCTTTTGTGGATGCCTCTTTCGATCTTCCTTATCGACTGGTAGAAGGCCAGCTGGGGATTCCAGTTTTTGAAATCAATGTTCGTCTGATTGAAGGGGGATTGCTTCTTGGTATCTACGGCCATCATTCTGTTTTTGATGCTGGTCGTATGCAACTTTGGGACTCAGGCTTGCTGGGGACTACCAGGACGTATCAAGAAAGATCCCAACGAGGGTGTTGCACCAGACGCTATGCGCAGAGCCCAGGACGGCTTCGGCAATGGTGCCGGCCTAGTGTTGCCAACGACGGATAGCACTAAATTCGAGATATTGATAACTTTGGACGTTGATTCGATGGAGGCTCTGCGCACTGACCCCAGTTGGGAACATTGGGTTGAGCAAACCGTCATTTGATGTTGAGGCGGGATCGCCGCCGCCCCTGATATGTAATAAACGAGTGGGTCTCGTCATAAACAACGCATAGCTGAATTAGTACCTCGCTTAGACGAAACCAATCTTGGCCTGGACTCTTTCCTTCCACCATTCGATGATCTCGATGCTTGTTCTACATTCACAAGTCAGCATAAGTCAGTCAGTACCTCCCTCGAATTTCCCTTCCCATCTCCCTTCATTCCCATCACCTCGCGGGTTCTCTTCAGACATATTTTCGACTCAACTGGCTTCACAAGAATTTTAGCAGCACTTTATCGGGCTTCCACCACCTGGGTTCGCATAAAACAATGTCTCCAAAGGACATGAAGGCCTCCAAGGAGCTGCAGGCTCCAGTGAACCGCTACAGCTTTCTTCTTGATCATGCACCGGCAAGCTCACATGGCACCTACCTCGATGGTTCAAAAGAAGGAGTAGAGTCGTTGGAAGAGTACCAGGATGGAGGTTATCATCCCGTTCGCCTCGGAGATACCCTTGGACCTTTTGATCGATACAAGGTTGTTCACAAACTTGGTCACGGAGGATTTGGTACAGTCTGGCTTTGCCGAGACGCGGTGGGCGCTCGTTATATCGCTCTGAAAGTCTTGGCTAGTGAGCTGAAGTCAGACGATCTTCCCGACCTCACGTTGGCTGACTTGGATCAATCTCATCCTGGCGCGAAGTACATCACCACTCCTTTGGATCATTTCTCCCTGGAGGGACCCAACGGCTCTCACTATTGTCTGGTGCTGCCAGTCCTGGGTCCTTGTGTCTCACCGGATTTATGGGAACGGTTGGATAAAGATGCGGGTTCTGCCTTACGGAGATTTGCTCGTCAGAGTACACACGCGCTCGACTTCTTGCACCAGAACCAGATATGCCATGGAGGTGAGTTCGGACCGGAATTTGTGAAATATTGACTGCTTACATGAGTTATCAAGACTTCCGCCCGGCAAACATTTTAGTGAAGCTGAAAAGCTTGGACCACTTGTCTGAGGACGAGCTATTGGCAAAGATCGGACAGCCCACGAAGGTTTCGGTCAAGACAGAGTCAGGCGAGCTGCCCTCATCTTGCCCTGAGTACGTGGTCCCGCGTGCAGATATATCGCAGCTTGGGAACGAGTTCCTGACTGATGAGATTTCTGTAATTGATTTCGGAGAATCTTTCACATTCTCTGACCCTCCAGAGGGGCTTGGTATGCCGGAGAACTACCTCCCACCAGAGGTCCTGATGGATCTCCCGGACGCTGTTGGACCGGCTTGTGACCTATGGGCCCTGGGATGTACACTCTTTGAAATCCGTGAGCAAATACCGCTGTTTTACATGATCTATGACACCGATGAGTTATTGGCGGAAATGGCTAGGTTTTTTGGCAGGTTTCCCGATGAGTGGTGGAACAATTGGGAGGGTCGCGAAGGATATTTCGATGAAAGCGGAAAGTGGCTTCCAAAGGGAGAAGACTGGTCTCTAGAGGTGGCGCTCAGTAAACCCGTCGAAATCTTCGACTCGGGGGAGGATTACAAGAAGAGTCCCAAGAAGTCGATGATAACCCCCGTTCCAGAACAGAAGTTACTCGCAGATCTGCTTTACAAGTTGTTTCAGTACAAGCCCGAGAAGCGAATCAGCGCAGAAGTGACCCTACAACACGAATGGCTCAGGTGTTAATTAGTACTTTATAATACTATCAAACCTATCACGCCCATGATCTGGTATAACTAAAGTTACTGCGCACGCGGAAATTCATCTAGTTGTACATCGGGGTTAGGTTTCTTTATTATTGATGCCTATCGGGGAATGCAGTATCCCCATGTTTCTCTCTGCAGCGTAACGTGGAAGGGAGGCTCGCGTGGTTGTCCCTTTTGTCTCAGAACGTATATCATGACAGATTTGTTGTAACACCAGGCCATTCTTCCCAGTCGGTTACAATCGATCGGACCCCGCCACATGAGGGGTTTGTACTCATTACCGTCGTACTTGAAGCGTATTGGGTCAAATTGGATTGAACCAGCAGCTAAATAACGGTGATCACTTTCCTTGAGCCCTCGTAGGTGATGGAGTATCTCATCTCTATCATGAAATGTTTTAGTAGACTCGGTTTTCAAGCGATCGAGAAGGTCTCGCGCATCGGACCTGCTTCTTAATACCCAGTGCCTAGGATGGTCAGTCATTCCGGTGCCAGCTGCAGATGATAACATTGTCAGAGGGAGAAAGAGAGAGAGGATGTCCCGCCTGACCTTTATAATCATCTCTCAGTTTAAGCTTTAGGCTGCATAAGTACTAAATTGATTTGACCAGTATATTGGGGACTTACGCCTCGGAAAAACTCAAAATAATAGCATAAATACTAAACTTTCAGTGGTTCAATTATCGGTGTTACTTTGGGGAGACGATATTATCTAGGAAAATGTTACAGTAAAACCTTGCTAACTGAGATCTTTTCCTTTGCATTCTGCCTGAACCTTGGGAGCTTCCAATTAGTCTTATTACGTACATGCCGTACAGGCTGAGACAGGGCGACAATTCACACCCTTAGCAGGGCCTGGCTTAATATACTGATTTTTAACCATTTATATTCAAGATAAGCAGTGTAGACAGTTTAATTTTATTTTTCTAGCTTCTATCTTCATCTCTACTGAGCTCTTTAGTAGAGAAGCACTACGAAACTCGTTCTTCATGGCTGACCGGTAATGTTTCTTTACTACTAGAACAGTGCTGTAGAATCCAGGGGTGCTGTGCAACCTGATCGAGTGGCAATCGTTTCTCAGGATCTCGAACGAGGAGCTAACACCTGTTAGTATAGGGCTACAGTTTCTGTACCTAGAAGGAACATACGTTTTTGATAAGATGCTTTGCTTTTGAACTTAGAAAGTCCGGGATCTGCATGTCTGCTCTGGCGATTCGTCGTTGTGTCTTGACCGGTGTGTCTTCGAATGGTGGCACCCCAACGAGGAACTCATAGATCAGCACCCCCAAGCTCCAGACATCGACCTTTTCATCATAGAATCTGCCAAAGTCTGTTGAACCCAATCTTATCATCTCAGGAGGCAGGTAGTCCAGCGTGCCGCACGTAGTTTCCCGCCTTCTGGAGGGTGAATGGACACTCCAGCCAAAGTCGCTGATTTTCAGCTCATCATACATACCAATCAGAATATTCTCAGGCTTAATATCTCGATGGATGATGTTCTTTCGGTGCAAATACTGCAGCGCTGATACGACTTGAGCGGTAAATCGGGCCGCTTTTTTCTCTGTAAATCGATTTCCCTTTTGCAGATGCTTATAGAGCTCGCCTTTGGCCGCGAACTCGAGGACGAGAAAGATGCGCTTGGTATCATGGAAGTAGCTGTATAATTGCACGATATTGGGGTGACGGAGGTTAGTCTGGATCTCGATTTCTCGGCGTACTTGACTTTCCATTCGGCATTGTCGCAACTCGGCCTTGTAGAGAACTTTCAGGGCGCAGATGAAGCCTGAACTGCGCTCCCGTGCGAGATAGACGCGACCGAATTTGCCTTTTCCCATTGGTCGACCGATCTCGAACATGCCAAGACGAAGATGCTTGTAAAGCGTAGCACCTTTCGTTTTTGAAGCACTGGGTGTTTGCGAGCCAGGCTTTTGGGCAGATGAAGGTGATGGTGGATCTCCATTTGGTCCCTTCGGTGGGGCTTCTGTCTCTGACACGCCCGCTCCTTTGACAGGAAGTAAAGTCTTCGGTTGAGGAGGTCCAAGAACCGACTCTGGTTGTGGGATTTTAGTCTGTATATTGAGTTAAGCAGAGTTCCCAATTATAAGTCATAAATAGTGATGCGCAAACCTTGGGCCTGGAACTGTTCTGGCCATTCTTGAGTGTTTTGTTGATAGACAGGCGATCAAACTGCTCTTCTAGGGTAAGCGACGCGTTTCCGTCCATGTCAAGATTTTGCTGTGAAAGTTAAGGAAAAGTAAGACGATAGTTTAAAGAAAGTTCAAGTCTGATGGCAGGTAATGATGAAAGTAGGTTGCAGTACTAGACATAAACACACATGAGTAAAATGTTCACATTGATTGTTGATATTGTTTATTTATAGCGTGCATACAGGATCACGTGCCTATCGTGCAATCACAGCAGGGATAAGAATAAATGCCTGTTAATATGTAAAACTTGAGATCTAAGCTACTGGAAGATGGATATGTCTCCTGACAGAAGTCAATCAAGGCCATCTAACAATAATACAAAGGTTGTCCTTATTACGCGATGAGGTTCGTGATGAGAGGAAACAGAGAACGAGAGGAAAATTGGATGACCAGCAAGAGTGGGGATCAAGGAGTCCGGGGAGTTCTTTAGCGCCAAATCTCAACCGCCCTGGCAAGAGAAGAGTTTGCTGATTGGCGTCTCGATGATGATTAGCTCCACAACGTGGAATAACACCAAATGCAGTACAGTCAGCCTACCCCCCCTGTACTTAGACCAGATAGCCAAGGGATTAGCCTCCTATCAATGACGAACCGGAGCACGTTTCTGTTTCCTCCCGCCCTTTGGTCGCAGATCCGGGTCCTCCCGGCTGACACTTTTGACAGATGGTAGGGGTACATCTTTTATCTACCGTAGGAATACCTACAATTTAATGCTTACAGAAAATGTTTGTTAACAAGCCCTTGGGAAATGTCTAAAAGACGCCATGTTGCGCTCTGCCTTTTGTGGCAGGGGGTAAATACATTAGTAGCCTACTGTGGCTTGTAATACGATTACGTATCACGAATCCTGTCTGACATTGTGAAACAAGTGACGTGACTGATGCATATATACTCATGACATCGAGAACGCCCTTCAGGTTCAAGCCACCAAGATCTCTTTATGTAACTTCTCCGACAGGTGGTTGGCAGTCTGTCTGCACTGCGATAAATAGAAAACTATAACACATTATGATAGCACGAATTAAAGTAGTCAATCCATAACATATTAGATGACAGGTAGGAGAGGAGTGTCCGACCGTGTATTTCGCGTGATTATCTTAGCTACTTCTCAATTTGGGCTTGAAGCTACAACGTGTCTGGAATCATTGAACGTCTGATTCGTCGACCATTTAACTTACTTTTGTTAGCAAAACATGATCCAGGTAAACAGGGTACACTGAAACCTTATCGACTCAACGCGTTGTAAACGAAGTCCATCGGGGCTGTTATAAGCACATTATAAAGATGCTTCCTTAATTTCTGATTTTAATAAATTTAATTGGGCGCTAGAGCTTTCGACTATGTTTGTACAAAACACTGATAGATGGAAAGAGGTTAACAAGCTGTTAATATCAACGCTTAAGTTTGAGTCTTCAGCCAACGGACCAATAATATCCTCGATCCCCTTGACATCGTGATATTATAGATGGAGCAGTGTTCCTCGCTTGTTAACGAGGCCGGTGTTTGCGGACGGTCAGATCATAAAGGACGATCACATCCACTTATGGGTTGTTGATACGGACTTGTTACAGCGAGGGCTTAAGCGAAACCTTACAATGAAGTTTTGTCTGAAAGCAAAAGGTCCCCCGACAGCATAACAGACGAAATCATTTGATCACCTGATGCCAGCTTCGGCTAGCATTTAGACTACATTATTCCTGTAGCCGTCTTAAAGGACATTTCTTCTGACACCCACTTGGTCAGGTATTATGATGGCCAGGCTTCCCGTCTCTATGTACAGCTTTGCGTGACGCGTTTAATAGATAAGGCAGTTCAGATGACAATTGAATACTACATTACCAACTAACTGGAACCTCATGAACTGACGGCTGCAACAGGGTAGAACCAACAGGTGGAGCTACGAGCATGGGTTTTCAACAACATATCCAATGCTTTCCCTTAGAATACCCATAGTAACCCCGAGTCAACCCATTAACAGCCTCAGGGATCGTATCCTGCACTATTGAGGGATAAAAGGGCTCCCTTTGCCGATGCTCCTGGGTTTTGGAAAGTTCCCAATGACATCTCTTTCTTGACCTTTGACTTCCAAACAACATACTAGCCATCATGTACCATCTCGATCTTGAACCCTTTACTGCTGGTGGCCACTGCGCTGTGGCTATCTGTCTCGGAGAGACTCCTCTTGACAACCCAAACAATGTCTACGATCTTGTCAAGTGCCTTCAACAAAAGTTTAGCGACATCGTCTTCCTGATTTGTGATGAAATTCACAAGTATGAGATGATGATACCGCGTAACATGACCATTTCCAGAGCTCAACGATTGGCCATCAAGAAGGGCGATGACATGGATGCGATTGTGACCATCGCGTTTGATCGCCTCAGGCAAGATGACCAGCTGTCAGCCAACGTGACTATCTTGCGCTGGTCTCAGATCGAAGATCAGGATTACCAGAAGGTTCATGACATCATGTACCAATATCGAGACAAGTTCGACCAGGAGCTCCGCACAAGCTCTGGGTTCTACATTAAGCATTACCTAGCTATCTATTTAAGGTTCTTAAAGGTTAATTATTAAGTTATATAGTTTAAATTAATATAATTAAATAATTATAAATATAAACCTTTTACTATAAAGTTTAAATCTAAATATATATATATAGTTATACTAAGTTAATAGTTAATTATAATTATAATATATATTATAAAAGCTTTTCTCTTTTATTAAAATATTAACTATTAAATAATTTCTTTATATTAATATTAATTAAGATAATATTAATTAAATAGATTATTAGTATTTATAGATTTAGTAAGATTATAAATAAAGTAATATATAAAAATATTATTTTTAGCTTTAACTAAGTTCTAGCCTTTTATATTTAATAAGGTAATAATAGCTTTATAGTATTAATTAATATACTTTATAATATTATATATTATAATACTATAAATAAGTATAATAATAACTTTATTAATAAGTTTAATAATATAATAATTATTTATTTTATATTCTTTTCTTATAAAGCTTTTATTTTATTATATAATTAATAATATAGTAATTAGCTTTACTTATAAAGAGAAGAAAGCTTTTATAAAGCTTAGTAATATAATTAAAGAACTAAAGACTTTATAAGCTAATCTTAAGCTAATATTAATATCTTAAAAAGTAATAAAATATAAATTAATTTAACTTTAGTAATTTAAAACTATATTAATTAAAATAAGTTATAAATAAGTTATAAATAAATTATAAGATATTTAATAAAAAAGATATTATTTTATAAAAATTTTATTAATTTAAGTTTATAATATTAAAAGTTAAAAAGTTAAAAAATCTAGAGAAGATTTTAGAAAAAAGGAGAAAAACTTTATAATTTATAGATAGAAAAACCTCTGTATCCTAGAGATAGTTTAGAATTAATACGATTAAATTTAATACAATGGTTACCTAACTGTCGCCACATTGACTGAGGAACGACTTGAGAACTTCACCAAATACACCCTCGCTGAGCTTCCTGTCCAGCTCTTGGGGTTCAATCACAACAATCGCCAGTACACCACCATCTTCCATCCCGTTTACCCTCGAAAGAATGCCGATGGATCCGCAGGAGACGTCAACGTTGCCTATGTCTCGCCGATCGAGACGGTAGTAAATGCCTACCGTGGCAATGCAGATGTCGTAGGCGACATCTCCCGCGCGGTGCCGCATATGAAGGCTGGGAAAGTGACACGAGTATTCTTCGACAGACCTGTTCGAGAAGAAGTGAAGGAAAAGTCTTATATTCGCACTGAAGTTACACCATTAACAGAGTCAGCAGTTGTTTCGTAAAATAGCAGCTAGATAAAGGAAAAGGCTTCTATAGTTTACAGTAGCTACTGTAGCAAATAGGCAGAGCAATAGATAATACAATATTTCCTTATTATGTATGTTGTCGATTATATTTAAGCATTTTGCCAATAACTATAGTAACTGCAGATGCATTATGAGCATATGGGAATTAAAAGGGCTGGGCATTTCGGCACCGGCAGACGGCAAGCTGAGGCTTCCGAGGGTGTCGGCCTCAAGGACATAGTTAAGCTTCAAAATGAGCTGCATATTGGGAATTAGCTTGCGATATCCTTGCTAGAGTTAAATGCTTGACTGTTCTCTTCTACTGATTCTTTAGCAAAGTCTAGCCATTCGTTTGTGTCGTCACGCAAGAAGAAGGTGATAAAATCGGCGCTGTCTTGGGTATCCTGCATTTCATCACCATAATTGCTAACGGTATCTGTATGTAGGGCCTAAGGGCAAGGCTATGATCCTCCAAAACCATGGTCTTCTCACAGTTGGTACGACAGTCGACGAGGCGTGCTTTCTCATGACTCTCATGGAGCGGGCTAGCCAATGCCAGTTACTTGCGGAGGCTGCAGCGGCCAATGGTATCCCAAAGGGTCTCATCTCTGAAGCGGGTGCAGAGTACACCTTTGAGAATTCGAGTGACCCTGAGACGTTGTGCTGGGAGGGTCAGCTTGACCTGGAATACGAGGAATACATGTGCAAAGGCGAACACAAGCTATAAAGACTGATGTAGATAATGTTATAGCGGCTTTGTAGTTTTAACGTTAAGACGCGTTACCTTGAGATAGCAAACGGTGAAGAATACAAAGTGTTAGTTCACTATAGAAAGTTATAAGAAAGCTCTATAAATACTATTGACCTAAACAGTAGCCTGTAATCAGTCTAAAATTGAGATAAACATTTAATAAGAGTGCTAAAGAAAAAGGCCCTATCATATTAACAAAAGTATCTACAGACCGTTCCCAATTCGATGAGTTGCCTAAGTGAACCTATGCATTACAGATTAGTGATTAGTGAGTTTATATTTCGAGAATTCGGCAGATACTCCTTCTGACAGACTGCATGCGCCGTAGTTATAGTACTCTAAAGGGGAATGTCACTTATGTATAACAGTACTGTCTATCAGCTAGCTGCCCTAAACTCTATTCTCTAATTCAATTAGATCAGTCGAGATCAACATAAAATAATTCATAATAGGAAAAGTTGAAACCTTATGACTCTCGTGCAATTACAATCACCCAACAGTTATCTGGCCAGGCTCGCTTTAAAGTCTAGCAGCAATGTGCTTCAAAATCACGGACGAAGAACAAGAAAAAACTGTTCAACAAGCGCGTAGATGAGACTCTTCAATGTTACATAGTCGAAATTGTCTATGATCCCAGATCCCAACTTCGTGCGTGCCCGCTTTATTCCATGATAGCTGATTACGCAGGGGTATCTGCTGGGAGGACCTGTGACTCGCTGATAAAGTTGCCTCCTAGTCTAAACAACGTTAGCTCTCCTGGCGACGTTATTCAGCCCCTCTTAAAAAAGAGACTATCGATTTTCTCACCGCAAAACTAATTTCCAACATATGTACCTGAGCCCCTGCATCTCTCCCAATGCGCGTTAGCTGGTCAGGCTATTGATTGAAGTCAGTAGGCCATAGCCTGGAATAAGGTAGCTGCTTAGCATTGATTCGGCACCTTTGCCAGCCCACGGCATCGCTACGCCGACAGACCCCTAGATAGTCGCTAATTAACCCAAAATGGGCAGCATATTTTAAGCGAGTTCGGCCAAGAGCGATCTCTTTCCCATGTCTACTACAGAGGTCTAGAATCTGAGGTCCCATTATGATTGCCCCTGGTACATGCAGATGACTTTCTTAAATAGAATGCAATCTCCTCAATCCCGCCTATCTTACATTTCCTTTTTAAAATACTCTGATTTATATTTTCCTTATTACGAGTTCTTTCACGATGACGCTGTCAAATCGCCTCGGAGCCTTCACGATTCTGAACCTGACTCTCATCTCAAGTGCTCTGGCGTCTCAAACCTGTAGTCAATTATCCGGTAGAGATTACACCGACGGTCCTAACGGCAGAAACTTCGAGATCCTTTGCGACACCTCGACAGTTGGTGGGCATATCATCGCCTACTACTCTCAGGGAGATTTGTTCCAAGATTGTGCGGACAGATGCGATTATGACAGCACTTGCAATGTTGCATTGTATCTCCAAAGTAGCGGCGACTGTGCTTTGATTGATAGTTATGGAGGGACCAGGTCGTTCAATGGCAATGATATTGCTATCGCTCGACCAGCGATGATTCCAACTACGACATCGGCAGAGCCTTCATCAGCCGAAACTACTACCGCAGAGGCTACTACCACTGAGACTGCTACCACTGAGACTGCATCGAGTGAGGCCCCAACAGCCGAGACCACGTCCTCCGAGACCACGTCAGTCGAGAACTCAGCAGCAGAGTCTTCTACAACCGAGCCTTCATCGTCTGAGACCACTGCAGCCGACACTACATCAACATCAGTTACAGCAGCCGAATCTTCAACAATTGACTCGTCGACAATCCAGTCCTCGACAACCGAACCTTCGTCAACAGAGCCTTTATCTACTTATGAAACGTCATCAGAGACTTCATCAATTGTTCAAGACTCCACTACAGCCTCTACTACGGACTCGTCTTACACCACTATCGCCACCACCGAGGCTTCAACAGACGACTGCGAGGACGAGACATCATCTTATGGGGCTCCGACTACTTCGGTTGATTCCACTTCGACTGGAACAGAATCCGGCGTGCAGCCCACAACTTCATCGACCCAGAGCCTCTCAGGCTCCACTTCGATCCCTGAATCATCAGAACCTTCAACCTCGGCCTATTCGACTATACAAACCATTTCGGTAGGGTCCACTTCATTGACTACAACAACAGAGGCTTCTGTGCCAGTCTCCCAGTCGACCTCGGGTACAAGCCAGGAGGTTTCTTCCATCTCTGCATCTTCAAAGTCCACAACGACCCAGATTTATGCACCTCCAAGTCAGGCAACCTCTATGACCGGTTCTTCGTCTTCTGAGACTCAAGAGTCTGGCTCAAAGACGCTCCCATCCTATGGCATCACTACTATGAAGACAACAACTGAAGGTCGTCTCCCCACATATGCTCCTGCCTCCGACTGCGTCTGGACTGTTTACTTGACTATGGTGAAGTATGTCACTTGCAGTACCGGTGTAGTCCCTGAGACATCAACTACCGCCACGTATGTCACTGTTGACGGTAGCGCTGTGACTCACGGTCCTCCAGTAATTCAACTACCCAGCGGCTGTATCGGGGGTCACCAGGTAGATGCTGGTGGTCACAGCTATCCCGTGGTGCAACCTACAATGGGATCTCAAGGCTACCCATCGGGTGAGAAGAACCGGCCATCTGCTCGACCTTCACTGGCATCACCAGGTGGCTCTCAGCCTAGCTCTGGAAACAGTCAGTATCATGTCTCTGCTCCAACTGCAGGATCGCAGGGACCTCAAGTGCCAGAACAAGGTACCGAGAAGCCTTCTGTATACCCGACCCAGGGATCGCAGGGCAACTCCCACGACAGCAAGGACCAGCCACATGTTCCCGACCAAGACTCGCAAGAGCCCAACGGTGAGGAACCTCATCAAACACAAGGCGAGGCCGCTCCAACAGCCATCTCAGCATACCACTCTGGTTCCCCAGCGTATCCTTCCCTGGTGCCACCCGTCCACCAGGGTCAGCACAACACTTCAATGACCTTTACAGTCAAGACAGCTACCGCTGGAGGTGTAGGGGATCACAGGGCTACCTCGTCATCATCTGCGGAGGCACCATCTACACCAGTCATTGCTTCAGGATCAAACAAACATCAGTCCATGGTTTGGGCATCAATCGCTGGAGCCCTTTTAGCCTTGAGCATGCTGTCCGTATAGTTACCATCGGTCTGAACAAGTAATATTGTACTTGGATATATATATATACTTCTACTTATATATTAAGCTAATGGAACATTTACTACTTTTTAGTTTATTCATTGATCTTCCCCGACACCACTCAGTCAGTGTTTGCTCTACATGCATTGGACAAAAACTTAGAAAATGCGTGGAATACTTTCACATGTTGTTCGGCTTACTTGCTGAACAGCAAGATATTGTCCTTTTCAACCTGAATAGACTTAATATATAATTAATTATAAAAAGAATTTTGTACTTTGGTGTACAGCCGTTGAAGTATAGTCTGAACGGTCGAGGGTGTTTTCGGAACCAGTGCGTACTCTTGACCAAGCAGAAAGTAGCGGTAAATGTCGGAGCGACACAATCCAGGATGGCACGTACCCTGCGGTACGAGAACTGCGGGAAGCCACGGAAGTGGGAGGAAAATCGAAGTCACTACTTTATGCTTGAGTTAGAAATCTTAAAGCTAGCCAAGGAAACAGGATTGCCGTCAGCCTCGGTTTGCGATCCGCGCTCTATCGGCCCCGTCAATTTTGCGATACGAGAGGCCCTCTCCTAGATCACGAAGAAACACGGAGCCACCAGATACTGTCAATTTTGTTCCAAGTGGTAACCTCACTGGCAACGAATTCAATTGCATTATCTGAAGATACTTAGGAAGAGGTTTTGGGAGAAAACGATCATCAATCCGGCAGTTCCTTTCAATACAAATCTATGGAACCAATTAGAGTAAATTTTAAGCTTCGACTGAATTGAACCCGCGCCCATCTTACTGGAATGGGACCCGGTAAAGATCCAAAGATGTGCAGGGTTCCACCGGAAGATACACCCGACAGCCGTACCGGATCCAATGAGATCGTGTTTCACCTTTGCTTGTTAGGGATTCTTGGCTTGACTGACGGGATGCCGGGACTTTGAACGGCCCCGAACTTGCTATTAGGACCCGAATTAAGCCGACTTGCTCTATATCCCACCACTTGAGCTGTTAGCATCAATTGACAAGGTGGGTGAAACAGGAACCGCTTTCCAAGTCACCACGTACCCAGCGGCACTCAGAAATCTGTGCATTGTTTCCTTCTGGCTCTATAACCTCAATCCCGGATCTAGTCATCAGACCTTATGCGACGGCAACACGATGCAAGGCCATTGTGAGTCATGCGGCCTTCAATTCTATTATAAAGAAGGGCATAGATATTGCCCGGTGATTTATCCAAGGTCTACCTCTTACGAGTTACAACAACAAGGCCTTCACCTAGAAACTCTACGTTCTTCTTTTCTCCACCGCCTCGACTCAAACTAAGAAATATGAATATCGACTACTATGAACGCATCGTGGAGAGGATCCAACTGGACAACCCTCAGGTCATGGTGGGCTCCACCGCCTGTTTCGTCATCGGCTTTCTACAATATGTCTACGCGATAAGACTCCAAGTTCGGGAAGGCCTTGGCCCGATACCCTTCTGGATGCAATCATTATACGTAGCCCACGAGTTTGACGTTTGTTTACCTCTTCGCCCGGGCTGCGCCGCAATACAATTACCATTGGTTCTTAGTGGGAACTGCGTTTTCGCTATCTGTGTGGGCAACACTCGAGATATTCTCCATGTGGTATAGCATATACGATCCAAAAGACCGCGTCGCTACGTTTTCGCCTCTCTTTGGACGACAACCTGCCATTTCCTCCATCTTAGCCTACGTATTCTGGTTTCAGCTCGCAATGTTTGCGTTTATCTGGTCGTTGATCCAGTTCATGGGCCCCGGATGCTTCCTCCTCACTGGAGCGCTTACCAACGTTCTCATAATCATCGGACCGACACACGAGTATCTAGCTCGCGGCTCGCGGAACGGTCTTTCTCTTGGCTTTTGCCTTACCAATGTAGCCTGCGCCATATGGACATTTGCGCCGTTCAGTATGGGGGTGGCAGTGTTACCCGAGATCTTCGATCAGCCAGTCATGTATGCCGCAGGGTGTATTTTGCTAGGATACTCTATATGGTTGACGGCCGTGGTCGCTGCTTATTCTCCTAAGACTGGTAGGAAGGGAGACTCTACTCCGATCTGGTAGGAGTTGAACGGAGTTGGTGAGGTCACATAACGAACGCGACACATTCACTGTCCCACCTTAGGATCCACAGGCCCACAACACGTGTCAGGACAGCCTAAAGATATGAAGAAACATATCCCCTCTATTGATAATAAATAAAAGAAAATAAATCCTTAAATCCAATTCCGCAACCATGCACAGCTACACGATTGTTTCGGCCTCTTTTCTCTCGAAGTAAGATATTCAGATGTCTCAATGATCCAGAAGAAACGCCTGAAGTCGGTCTCGAGTGTCTCGGCCGGTCACGTCCCGCGCTGCTCTCAAACACGTTGATAGAAATCGGCTTCGTTCTCAGCAACATAGGATCCCCGATAATGAGCGAATACTTCATCAGTGGCTTCAACGTTATCTTGCCGCACATTTCTGAAGCTCTCAATAGCCCAAAATCCACCTGCAACGAAGTAAACTTGGGTTACTCCGTACTTACGGAATCTTTGGATTGCTCCTATTCTATGGCACATTTTAGTAAGTGATATACCTTCTGCTATTCACCAGTTCCTCAGCACATCGTGGACTAATCCCAGACTTAACAGCTTCGAGACAGCTTTACATACGATGCCGATTCAGACAGCAGTATTGTTCACACACTTGGCAGGAGGTAGCATCATACTGGCGATCTTGGGAGGATTTATCCTTCACCTTGTTCCCGGTAGGGTGTTACTAGTGTCTCCCGGCGTTGCTTTCATACCCTTAGTAATGCTTTTAGCCTGATGCTCGAGCGATCGGCCGATGGCGACCCCTCGAGGTCGTTCCTATACTGGGCTTACACCTTCCTCAGTATGGTGTGTGCAACTCTTGGTGTGGACACTATCTTCATTGTGACCGATGTCTTCGACACCACATCGATGCCAGGTCGCTTCCAGGCTGCTACAGGCGGCCTTATTACCAGCCTCTTGTATTTGAGCATTACCCTTTGGCTTGGTGTGGCTGAACTTGCTATTTCGACAACAATCGAACACCGAGGTGGATCAGAAAATGTGAGGCCACTAGAACAGTACAGGATCGCATTCTGGCTGGGTACTGGGCTTGCGATAACTTCAACACTTTTATTCCATACGGTAAAGCTTGGGAATGCATCTTCGACTCTCACTGCATACGAGAAAGAAGAAAGAGATCGTCCTGAAGACGGGATACTGGCATGAACGCTGACGTGCAGTTGACTCTGGAGAGGACTAGTCTCTTCATAAGCTGTGTACAGGATCTAAAGCTTGAAGTACAATCTGATCGAAAAGGCTTAGCGCCTCTTAGATAGCTTCATAACGGAAGGTATTATCGAGATCATGGACCTGCAAAAGCAATTAAGGGGGCGTGAAGTATAGCACTCATTCTCCTGATCGGTTCCAAATTTAATAATAGTTAGCATTCCCGACAATTCATCACTAGAACGAAATTACATATTGAGTTGGAGTCGCATACTGGAGGTGTATAGATCCGTTCTCATACTCTGCTCTCTGTTAATTGTTGCCTAGCTCCTACTGGAATGAAAAGATTTAGCGTATTAGTTACTGGTATGTACTACTTGTTAATATACTGTTCAAATTTCTGTCGCATGTTTTAGAACCTCCTTCCTGCTATCAGGCAAAAGGTGAGAAGTCAGAAATCTGTTCAGGCTGTACCACGTGATCATGTTGGCTGCCTGACATTATCCCCCTCTGCGGCATTTTACAGCTGACATTGCAAAGGTCGCAACAAACAAACTCCAATCTACCTTTGTCCACACAGCCATGCTTTGCCAACTTTGCTCTAGCCTTGATCTCGCCGCTATTATGCAGCTGAGACTTGAACCAGATTTCTCTCCCGCATGGTTTACGAGGTATGAACTCAATCCCAAAAAGCTCACTTATTTAAGCAATTGCGAAGCGCTTAACAATCTCATTCAATTTTTCCTCTATGATCACGATAAAGAAAGTTGTAAATATGAAGATTATTTTGTTCCGTACCATAAGACACTAGAAGATCTTTACCAGGCTTCTAAAGAATGCGGTCTCTGCTATGCTTTACTGCAAAGTGCTGCAGGCATGATCGAGGTCAGGGAGGCAATAGATGATAGTGAATGCCGTGCAGGGGCCGTCTGGGGAGGGTTTGTTCTTATGTGGACTTGGCAACGGTCAAGGGGTCCAGTTGATGGCTTTGGATCCAGACTCCTTCTATGCGCTGCTGGGAGGGGTTGGCTTTACTGTCGACAACGGTGAGTCCAGGAGGTAATATTATCCTTAGCTTTGCAGTATGTTAATCGCAAATATAGGTAGCGCCCTTGAATCTATTATCTATGGGCGTACTATTTCGAAGTCGCCACGGTCAAAAGATAGCCTTTCATCCGTCCGGAAATGGTTATCAACCTGTTCAGCTCAGCATAAACATCACATCTCTCACACACCGAAACCTTCTCGTCTTTTGAAACATGACCAGAACAGAGAGAAAGTATCTCTGTGTACTTCTTTTCCACCAGCTATAGAATATGCAGCTCTTAGTCACTGTTGGGGCTCCGTCCAGCCTCTCACACTTAACAATGGCACCAAACACGAACTTGAAGATGGATTACCTCTTGATGCATTTCCGAAAACATTCCAAGATGCTTTTTGGGTAATTCAGCAACTGAATATTCCTTACCTCTGGATCGACAGTCTCTGCATATTCCAGGATGACCACGACGACTGGGTCCACGAGTCAGCCCGAATGTGCCATGTATACGGAAACGCTTATCTCACTATAGCCGCTGATAGGGCAATGGACTGCTCAGAAGGGTTCTTAGGGATAACAGAAGGCCCTGACTATACATATGTTCCAATCCATTTGGACGGGGTACAGGGCAACGTTGCTATATTCCAGATGCCTCTTACTCGTGTGAACCCTTTGAACGGCATCATCGATCTGGAAGAAGAGCCATTATCAAAGCGTTGTTGGGCTCTTCAAGAACGATACTTATCCACCCGAACCTTGCACTTCGCATCCACCCAAATGTACTTCGAATGCAGGTCAGGCTTTTATCCGCAAGACCGGCATCTCGAACACAACAACAGCAGAGATGACTTCAAAATACATAGAATGGCGACAGCGAAAGATAGCACCAGCCTTGAGGATGCTTGGAAGCACATAGTTCGAAGGTACACATGTCGACATTTGACTGTGGAAAGCGATAAGCTCCCAGCAATCGGTGGATTAGCTGCCCGCGTGTTCTTTGAGCAAGGTTTCAACAATAACCCTGGCTATGAGTATCTTGCTGGCTTGTGGAGAAAGAATCTGCTTTCGGATCTAGCCTGGGAAGTCTTCCCTGGACATGTAAAGCGAAGCACACCAACGAGTTACACGGCACCAACCTGGTCTTGGGCTTCTGTCAACGAGCCTGTTGCCCTTCAAGGTGATCAAGATGCTCAAAGTCTTACTGTTGTGAAAGACGCAAAGGTCAATGTAGAGAACTCAGAAAGCCCATTCGGTAAGGTCACTGGTGGTTGGGTTCACCTTTCTGGCATCAAACTTTATCCATGCGAGGTGGATGATATGTATGGCTACTTACACTTTAGCGACGGAAACGCGAGTTTCCGTGTATCTGCACACATGGACTCCACGGGATTTGATATGCCCGAAGTTCGTTTAGCTGACTACGTGGACAAGAAGTCCGAATTGGTGGTTGTACCGTTGTCGTCGAATGTCGAGGTATTCAATCCAGACTATGATACCGACGACCCTGTCCCGGGAGCTAATTTTCTGCTTCTCATAGCATTTGGGAAAGGCCCGATCGAAGGCCTTCCTTGTTTTCGGAGAGTAGGGCTTGGTCGTTCGTCCAGACTGGGACACCATATCGAGGACGTTGATGGGAGGAGATGGCTTCTAGACAGATGTACGGAAGCAATAGAACAGGGAAATTTGGAGGATATCATTATAGTGTGAAAAGAACGTGAACAGATGTTGTTTATTCACTTCTCAATTCAATACTGCACTAGCCCATTCAGAGAACTCGACCTAACAGTTGCGGACTATTCTAGACACCTGAAGTAGACTTCAGTAAATTGTGAAGAAACGTGGGTTTTCGAGGTTGGAAGTAAAGCCGTTATAAGCACTAGGCCGTTTCGAGATTAAGTTTTAAGCAATTGCGTCTCTGGAGAGTCAGTTGCGCCCTGTAGGGCTGACATTTGAGTGCAGTGCGGTGAAACCCTCGTATTTGACAACCGTTCTAGTACCAGCCTTTCCTCAAAAGCTGAAAAAAAGTCAGCGGAGCTTATCCTCCCAAGGTATAAGCGGCGACCAAAAGTGAGTCTAGACCACGGTCCATACTGAAAGATGTAGCCCTGTTTAGCAATGCCGTCAATCAGAAGTCTTGGCGTAATCCACACTGATGGTAACCGTGGTAAGAGTCGACGACCAACCGGCCAAGTGGGTGACAGAAGAATTGTCCTTCAAGGCTTAGTGTACAGCAATAAAGTAACCTAAACACTCACCTAAAACGGCCTAAGGTGACCAAATTATTTCGTCTCTTATTCTCTCGGTTGCAATTGTTTTTTCACACTCTGACGCCGACTTATAGTAGCGACTTGTAGGATTGTTTGATAGGCTACTCAATAAACTTACGTCGTATCGTATGACAGTTGACAAGGGTGTCAGTCGAAATGAATTAATAGACCCAAGACCCTCAAACTCCGTTACCTGTTCAATGCTGATTTGTTAAGTATTACAGTTCTGTAACAATGTCGAAGAGTCGAAGTCTTCTCTTTCTCACCAACAGCGACTACGGTCAAGCCAACGTCGTCTTAGCGACGGCGCACGCAATAGGTCTTGCGAATCCAGATGTCGAAATTCACATCGCCTCATTCCAAGAACTGGAAGTCGGCGTCAATGATGCCTCCAATTTCATGCAATCGTCAGCCGTCCAGCAGAAACTGCCAACCCCAAAACCCTTCATCTTCCATAAAGTAGAAGGAATCAGCTGGGGACCAGCGACAAAACGTCCTGGGACAGCCATCTTTGACACGTTAGAGCTGACGCCTGGTTTCGTCAATTCGGCTAAAGGCGTCGCTACTCTGCCGGCTGTTATGGTTCCTTGGACACCGGAAGAGTACTTGGCGATTTATTTGGAGACACAGCGAATTTTTGATGAGGTGAAGCCGGACTTGACCATCGTCGAGCCTTTGTATACACATGGCTTGACCTTTTGTCATTATCGCAAGGCCAAGTGGATGGTTCTGTCACCAAACACAATAAAAGAGTTTGCCGTTCCACTTCAACCAAAACTTGCTGCACTATGGAAATATCCGATGTGAGTGATCAATCAGACATTTGGAAAATCTATGGAAGCTCATTATCTTAGGGCTTGTTCAGCACTGCCATATCCCATACCTTGGAGTCTCGTCCCAGTCGACATCGCCTTCAGTTTTGTAGCCGGTTACACCTTGATCACCGATAAACGTCTGAAAGGCGCAACTGAGATTCTACACAAAGAGGTCGATAGGTCAATCCAGCTTATGACCATGATGGAGCTCGGCGTTCTGAAGCCAGCACCACCTAATCTCCCCATACTGGTGGCGAACAGTCCCGATATTGACTTCCCATTCAGTGTGATTCCTCCTCAACTCACCTCTTGCGGTCCCATCGTACGTGCAGCACCGCGCCTTGCAGACGTTGACCCTGATTTAGCTGAATGGCTGAGCCGAGGACCAACAGTATACGTAAATATGGGCACACATCACAAGTCAAACCCAACTGAGGCGTATGAGATGGCTAGAGCTCTCAACGCGGTCTTGGAGAAAGACGGGGAGTGGGGCTCTACTGAGAAGCCTCTCCAAGTGTTGTGGAAAATAGGACGAAAGTCAGATCAAAAGCCTTGTAACGCTGTCGAACCAGATTCGTATCTTGGCGAATGGCTTTGGGTGACTGATACACTGCAGAAGTATATCAAAGAGGACAGAGCACGTGTTACAGATTGGCTTGTGGCTGAACCGAAGTCTGTGCTTGAATCAAAGAACATTGTATGTTCGGTGAATCATGGCGGAGCTAACTCTTTCCACGAAGGTCTATGGTAAGAACCGAAACCCAAGGTTTTCTCGAATCTGCTTACACAATATGTAGTGTCGGTATTCCACAAGTACTTCTGCCCGCTTGGACAGATTGCTATGACTTTGCCAACCGAGTGGAGCTTCTTGGCATTGGACGATGGGGAAATAAGAAAGCAAAACCCCGTTGGACCGAAGATGAACTATCGGAGGCGATTCTAGCTACCCTATTTGGACCGGAGTCATTGGACATACAAAAGACTGCCCGGGAGGTTGCAAGTCGTCATCCGGAATGGGAAGGTCGACAGAAAGCTGCGGATGGGATTCTCAAGTATTTGCAAAATGCAGATTAGACAACGAGTGGCTGCTCACTTTCAACATTAAAACCCCTAGAACTGACAACTGAATTGGGATTTATATGTCTTGGCTTTGTTGTTTCGATCGGGTTATGGACATATTTCTTTCAGATATAATAGATAATGCCTATGTTATAATTCTCTGCACATCTGTTGGAACCACATGTTAGGCCCCGGGTGTTTACTTTATTAATGTCACTTCAGCGTACATCGAAGGTATTAACACTTACTTAGCGATAGGTGAGCTGACGACTGCAATAACACATATTTCTGGCCACATGTTGCAAATAAGGAGTGTATTGCGAGATGCCTTTGCAAGTACAAGAGCCTTTAGACAAGGCGTCGCAAGATGAATTTAAGTAACCTCATCCAACCTTTCTAGCATATAGCAACTATCCTAGTTTATACCATTCCATGCTTTACGGTAACGAAACTAGTGGGGTGAAGATCAATGGCTTTTTAAGGCAGGAGCTGCAACTTCCGTTATAGTAAAGCTAAGCGTCCGGTTGTTCACCCTGAGGAGGATATGTTCCCCCGTCCTTCTCTACCTGAGGCTCACAAGTACACCAGCTATCCTTGGGAATTTCCGACATAACCTTCAGAACATGATTACCACAACCCCACCATGTTGCTTTTTCTATATTGAAACGACAATCAGTTATAGCCTAATATTAGGTGCGTAAGCCTTACTGCAAGAATTGCATGTTGCCTTCTTACACATTGTGGAGGTAAGTTGTCTTTGCAAAAGAATTTTATATGAAATGATCAATTGTGCGTTTGCAGATTATATGAATAGAGGTGGATGGTTCTTTAGCAACAGAGAGGATGTAACTATTTATATGCATCATTTGGTTTGTCCTGTTTTTGTAAAAGTACTGGAATGCAGCCGGCCACCCGCCCGTGATCGGCTGATTTTCTATGCTGTTTACAGCTTAGTGCATGGTCACATCCAGTTCAGTCTTCGAGTCTGATTTGTGGTTCTAGTCCCCGATACCAGTGTCCGATTCTAGTGCGCGATTCTATTCCCCGCCCGACGACTGACGTTAACGCCGGTGCCCGCACCATCAATAAGGTTTCAAGCTCTGTAAGCTGGAATAAAGGCTTGTACTAGCTTCTGGAAGCTTACGAACTAAATGCTAGATTTATCTTTATATGCTAAAACAGTTTCTTCTTCTTGACCTGTTTATAGATAAAATGATACTTACACACTCAGGCCCTCATCTATTTAAGTACCGAACCGCCAGTTCTTCACCTTTATTATTATACTCAAATCGCACGTGTTCAACTTTTTAATTATGCAAGAACATTATCTACTTGACCAGCATAAAGAATCCAGCAACAGAATCCGCCATTACCTCTCCGCTACCTTGAACGTGGACTTTCTCCTTGAAGTTCAACTTCTGCTTCTTACCTTTAGCACTGGTATCCAGGATGCCGTGAGCTACCCCGATTTCAGATGCTTTGCGTCCAACCAGACCGGCAATTCCGTCGTGCTGGCTGTGGGTCTTGCCGGGCATGATGATTCGATATTCAATTTATCCAACGTTGGCATAAGTCTGGGGATGTTCCTTGCTGGAGCGATTATGACAGGACAGCTGGCAAATCTTGTTGGGCCGTGCGGTCGTTTGTGGTTGATAGCCAGTCATTTGATCCAGACGCTTTTCACGTTCGTGGCCGCTATTATACATCCTGTCTACTCTCCATCTGGCAATAGCCCTTCATCGATGGGTTCGTTGGCCTTGCTCGCCTTTGCCTCAGGTGCTCAAGTAGCCTCCATGAGACCTTTTCGTATCCAGGAGATCACAACAGCTATGGCTACGGCAGCATGGGTTGACCTCGTCATTGATCCAAGGCTATTGAGGCCAGGGAATCGTTCCCGAAATCGACGTGCTGGGTTTCTGATAGCGCTAGTGCTGGGGAGTTTTGCCGGTGCCTTTATGCGAACAGGTATTGGGTCATCCAATGCTTTATTTGTAGCAGGAACGGGGAAGGCACTGGTGACGTTTTTGCTATTTCTTAACCGTGAACAGACACCGACGGATCAGTCTTCCTCCATAGGTGGATAAGCAACAAAATAATATAATGTTTTACCCACACCGTATTTTATAAGTGATTCATTTATCTTATGCTTCTCTTAAACGAAATAGAATTTTCTCTGAATCTCAGAATTAGCAGACTGTTTTCAATGATCGAGGTCGCAAGGTTTCCCTGGGATCATATGCGTTTGTTCAGTACGTTATGTTTCTCGCTGTTTAAACTTCTACGCTAAAAATCACCACGGAGTTTGTCAAGTCACCGCGGGGTATCAAACTAAATTACCTACCTACACGCGTTCATGTGATTCACGTCTGAATCAGCTTCAATTCAAAATTTGTACTAAAATCATCTAACAGAATGAGTTATCTATAAGTTCAAGACTGGCCCTACATGCTGCGGGAAAATACAAAGAGCCGCAAACAAGCCACCAAGTCACAAGACATATATCTTCCATTTTTACAAAAGAAGTCTGGGTCCATCCATTATTTCAGCATGGAAAATCCTGTTATCCATCATCTTTATGAATCTGTTACCGGTACATGGCAGTATGTTGTGGCCGACGCTGAAACATCTTGTGCTGTTGTTATCGACCCAGTTTTGGATTTCGATCCAGCCAAAAACCTAATCTCAACAGTATCGGCTAATAAGCTTCTGGCCCTTATTAACCAGATGGGCTATAAAGTCGACATGATTCTTGAGACACGCGCACATGCCGACCATCCAACAGCTGCATCCTATCTCCAGGCTACGCTTTCCAAGAGAGGGAGCAGACCCAATATCTGCATTGGTGGTCGGATCAAGCAAGTGCAAAAGTTATTCGGAGAACGTTATGGTATACCTCCGGGGGAGTATGAAAATGCGTTCGACAAGCTTTGGGATGACGATGAGCAGTTCGAGATTGGCAATCTCAATACGCAGGTTTTCCATCTACCAGGACACACGCCTGACCATATCGGCTATAAGATTGCAGGTAAGAACTCTGGAGTTTTTTTTTTTTTTTTTACGTTTCTCAACATTTTATTATATCTCTGTGTGCAAATCAAGATTTCTATGACTAACATCATCTTATTCAGATAATATATTTGTGGGAGATTCAATTTTTCACGTGGACATTGGTTCTGCGCGCGCTGATTTCCTTGGTGGCAGCGCCCAGGATATCTACCAATCAGGACGCAAAATACTTGCCCTCCCTGGACAGACTAAAATATGGATTGGACATGACTATCCACCGGATGGACGACATGGTCCGGTCCCTTGTGTTAGTGTGGATGAACAGAGGCGAGAGAATAAGCATCTGAAAGACAACATAACAAAGCAGGATTTTATTGCGATGCGAAAAGAGCGCGATGAGAAACTGGCTGAGCCAAAATTACTCCATCAATCTTTGCAGATTAACATCAGAGGAGGAAAGTTACCAAAGGCTACCAAGGATGGGGACAGATTTTTACATCTACCGCTTGGTATCTCAGGAGGCCCTTGGTGATAAACATTCAAATTATTTTTGTTTCCTTGTCCTAAACAAGCGTGTTGTTATCTCAATTACTTCTGAGTGCTAGAGTACACCACCCAATGTATTTGTTTATGTAACACTATTAAAGGCGGGATATTGTAGGGAAGGTTGATTTCTGACTGTTTAACTTGAAAGGCACATTGCAGCCTTGCAGCAGTTCCACCTTTAGATCGCACGTACATCATTGTAAACACAAGTACCAAGTGCTAGAAAAGAGTTTACAAATAGTATTAGATATCCAAGAAAGACCTTGTTGCATTGACATCTAGGACAGAACTCAGGCTCTATAGAAATTATATGGGAGTTCAATTGCTATTACACCTGTAGGGGCTATTTGCTTACGAAGCTGGTACACCGTACACCTCAACCTCAACTTTTCCCCATACTCCACTTCGCCTTTAGGCAATGCGCAAGGACATTCCATGACTGGACTGACAATTCTGGTTCACAAGCCAACGGACAATAATAGCAGATACCGTTCTTCATACTCCCAAACCTTTAGTTTGTAGGCGAATTATATCATACGACATTTCTATGAACATTTGTGTGTGCGGTGACAGAGATCGCCCCGGTTCATGTGGACTTAGCTGCAACTCCAGTGATTGTTGTGTTACTATCTATCACAATGTACTATCTGTTCCTCAGTCGAACTAATGCCTGAGGTTATAGCTCTCTAAGCGTATGTCAGATAACACAGCTCGAAACCTTCATGTCAGGTCCCGCATGTGTGTTTAATTGATGTTAATTACAGATTTGCTGAGGCTATCCGCCAAGGGACTAGCTACCCGGGAGCAGCACGGAAGACTTTTGGGGAACCTTGGCTCTCCAATGAATCAGCTTGGAAAAAGCTTGAGCACAAGAACTAGCGCTGTATCCGGTCTAGAGTGCTCACGATAACTTATCTTCACGTGATACTGGTCCACTCGGTTACCGGTCTGGGGTATCCGGTGCTCAGACTGCGGTCCAGTGATTCTCAGACCAGTAGGGGTTAGCGTTATTACAAAGACACAAGTAAGCTCGTCTGTCTTTGAGCTCTGACACGATACCTTGGAAAGATTGTAGATCAGAGAAAAAGCGAGTCGTGAAGGGTTCTTGGCGTTTTGATCATTATTCGAGTTATCGCAATGGCATAAAGCCGTTTGCCTGACAATGACCAGGTTGGGACACGAGAGCGGAGCTTCTTGAACCAATGAACAAGCAGCTCCCCGCTGTAATTAATAACTCAGAATGTCATTCTGTTGGCGCTAGATCGAGGAAGGCAGGCATATATGGGGCTGACTCGGGCTCTCTGGACGTTTAATTCCGGATGATAGACAGATAACCCCCGACGGTCTCATATGAGCATGGGTCTAGGGCTGACATCAACTAGAGGATGACAAAAAGGATGACACTCGGGGAGGTGGCCGGCCACCAAAATCTGATGAGGGCGACAGTTGACCTTTTCTTTCCGCTAAAAAGATCGTCGTTTGAGCTTGACGCTAGATTCCACAGCAAGTTCCAAACTAGCGGGAATAAGTATAGTTGCGCTTGGACCTGCAGACAAGTGACGTGAATTTATGAGACACGTCGTAAAATACCTCTGGGAATAATTTGCCTCCCCATTACTAGATGCTTATCCCCTGAGAGGTCTCACAAGGGTCTTGAAGCGAGATTTCTCGCATCCACGATTTCGGAGCCGAGGGTTTCACGATCGCTTTATGTTTGTCAGAATTACAATACCTGTTCGGAATATCATTGGCCTGTAATGATCTGATACGAAACTGCGTCGTATAGATGAGTCGCATGAATTTTTCGTACGGATATAGGAGCCACAAGAACAGGGTATTGCATTTAGCGCAGATCCTACCCCCCATACAAAATGAAAGATCAGCACTAATTAGATTCTTCAACAGCCAGTCTTATCATGTCTGACAGGGGTAGGAGGAAATCGACCGCTTCTTTTCCTTCCATGCTGGAAATGGGGCTCGCTAGCATGGCAATCGGTGCGACGATCTCCTGCAGCAGAAGCAAGACTTGCCCACATTCTGAATCAGCTGCCCCTTTCTGCTTGTATCTTATATGGAACTCAGCTGCCATCTGCCGAGTGCGCATTCTTCTTTTTGTTCATCGCTTTGTTTGGGTTGGCTTGTCTATTAGAGTTTCATCATGGTCAGTTCAACAGCAGCATCGGCCATCAGTGCCATTGAGCGCACATGCTCTGTACCCAGTCTTTTGGGCTCGCTGTTTATCATTGCCACATTTTGTTCATCCAAGTTGTTCCACAAGCCCATCAGCCGCATGCTTTTTTACGCCTCTTTTGGAAACATGATGAGTAATGTCGCTACACTCATGTCCCAGGATTACACCAACCGACCTGACTCTGCCGGTTGCCAAACGCAAGCTTTCCTAATTGAGACGTGAGTGCTTCCGATACAACGCCAATTACCTACCTGGTCGCTGATCATTTGCCAGATTCATGTTTGCCGATGTCTTTTGGGCTTTGGCTATGGCTGCGAACGTCTACCTCACCTTCTATTATCGATTCGACGGCACCAGACTACGCAAGCTTGAGCCACTTTACATCGCTCTCTGCTACGGCGTCCCTTTCACTATCGGCATTACCTTTGTCTTCGTACGAAACAGCGAGGGACATCGCCCATACGGAAATGCGAACTTGTGGTGCTGGCTCACTGTAGAGTGGGATGCTTGGCAGCTTGCTACTTACGGACTCATTTGGTAACCCATCCCCGCTCTTTAGTTCCTCACCGACAGTTCTAATACTATACAGGCTTATTATCCTTATGTGCTCAGCTATCTACATCCGTGCCGGCTTAACTATCTACAAATGGAGGATTCGCCTGAACGACTTCTCGAACTCGAACGATTACAACACTGGATCCCAGGGCGTGCGTACACAGACGCGAACACAGACGCAGACACAGAATGACAACTCAGATATCACGGGTATCGCCAAGACTACCAACATCACCATCACAACAACGGACTCTGCCCCGCCCCAGCTCGAGTCACCCTTCAGACCTGCCACTAGACCCGAGCCAGTTCATACAGCAAACATCTACACTGGTCCTGTTACCGCTCCACCCGTCGCAAATCCATCCGAACAACAAAACATCAGGACGCAGCAGCTGGAACGCCGAAAGCGCAGCCCGAGTGACGAGGCAGCTGTCACCTACGCCAAGACCGCCCTGTTGTTCTTCACTGGAATGCTCATCACTTGGATCCCCGCCAGCGCAAACCGTCTGTACGTTCTCATCGATGGCCATTCATCTACAGGCTTGGGATATCTCAGTGCATTTGTGCTGCCTCTGCAGGGTTTCTGGAACGCCTTGATTTACTATTATACCTCTCGAGCAGCGTGCAAGCAGATCATCAACAGTCTCAGAAATAGGTCTCACCCTCTCGACGACAATGATGTCAATGGGTCTAGCTTTGCCGAGAGAGGTGTTGCTGCCAATGGAAACAATGAATCGGGCTTTCAGCTGGACCGGATAAGATCTTCCAGCAGGGAGGATAGCTTCGGGGAAACAGAGAGCACAACGTCGCTGACAGCGAAGGTCTAAGGATCTTTGTTCCAACTTAATTCTGTACTTTGTATATATTTTATAACTCTAATAATACCCTTACTATGTATCATCTCTTTAAGTATCGAGTACCATTGCAGGCGAAGAATCTCACCTGGAGTAGTTAAACTGAAAGGATTATAATACACCTCGTTCTAAAACATGTAAAGCCTGACATCTTAATCCTGTTCTATTTGTTCAGCCTTTGTTGCTAAACCCCGACTTTCTTGAATCACGGAGATCATGTACCTGACTTGATGAATGCCAGGATGCTTGTGCTGGGACTCTGTTGTAGTGAGCGCCAAGACTGATCTCAATAATTCTTCAGCATGATCGTAATGACCTTGACTATGAGATGTCGCTGCCAGGTTACAAATGCTCATGACTGTGTCCGCGTGTCTTTCCCCAACAGTGTCCCTCTGCAAATTTATTAACGACAGAAAGATCTCCTCAGCCTTGCGATACTTGCCCCGCATGCCATATGTCACCCCGAGAGAGCTCATTGTCCACATCGTATGAGGGTGATCTGGCCCCAGGATATTGCGTCGGAGCCGGAGCAGATCCTCCAAAGACGCTTCGGCTTCACCATATAATCCTTGTTGATAGAATGACGAGGCAAGATTTCCCATACTCCACAATGTGTCAGTATGCTCCTTACCCAAAACCTCGATTCTCAGTTCAAGGGCCCTTATCGCTACTGCCGCCATATTTTCCCACAAGCCATTTCTTGAGAAGTGTCCAGAGAGGAGATTCAGAAGCCCCACCGCCATGTCTGTTTCCTCCCTGGTCTCAGCCAACTTGGAAAGGCGTAATGTGTGATTTAAATACTTTTCACATTGCGTATGCGTTTCCTGTGTTGCTTTGTTTAGACAACATTCCATGATTTCCAACGCCATGCGCAGGAAGGAGACGTTGGTGATAGCGTTTGTTATGTCATCCTGTTCTCCGCTTCTGTCAGCGCCAATATTGACAGTATGCAAGATCAACTTTGGCTTCATCGCAATACGCGCCTTTGTATTTTTGATCCCGCTAGAAAATGTGCCCTGGGTGACTTCCTGAATAATTTTCGGCATTTCAAAATTCAACTCGCCACTTTCTTCCGCTGCCATGTTTAGGAAACAGTATTTGCGGAGGAGGACGAGAGCGGCTTCCATTTCTGGCTTCACAGTACTTGCGCATCTTCCATCCTTTGTTATACAGCTATAGGTAACTGCTCTTATGATGCTTAACGATATCTCCTTGTTCGAAAGATTGGAAAGGACGTGCATAATGTTGTAGGCGATCCAGCTCTCCCGTTGAATGTGTTTTATCGAGATATCAACAGCCTTTATGATGCGATGAGGGACGTTAGGCTCTGACTGAGTATCGGCTTCGGTGAAACTGTTGATGCGTGGGTCCAGGTTTACTCTATTCAGCTCCAAAAGGTATTCGTTGACTTCTGTTGACGTTTGCTGTGCATACATGCCTGCTTGGAGTATCGCTAGAGGGTGGTGACCAAGCTCACTGAGTAGAGCCGTAATACTGCCTTTCTCCATCTCATCAATCTCTTCGTTTCTGGCGATCTCGAAAAGCTTCAATGACTCGTTGCATGTCATCTGGTGAACATGGATTTCCTCCTTCGGGGATCCTATAATGCCCAAAACGTTTCGATCACAGCTAGTCCAAACAGTTGTTCCTGTGCCGCTGTGAGGAACGTAATCAAGTAGATTTGTTTTGTTCTTCGTAGAGTCGGAGCCTGGGTTGCTACCAAGACAGGGGAGGTCGTCGGCACCGTCAATAATAAGTACCCATTGTACTTTTGATTGGATGCTTTCACAAACTGCCCTGAGAAGCTCCTTGCCCTCAAGGTGAGTATTCAAGCCCAATACGATACTGATTTTCTTAAAGTCGCGCAGAAACGTAGTCCGTCCAGTGGCACAGACCCAGAAGACAGAGCACGTAGGATCCTCGCATCGTCGGTAAGCAAATTCGAGCGCGATTTGTGTTTTCCTACTCCAGTAAGTATCTCTTGTCGTATCTCTGCGTTTGGTGTGATGTTTTGGAAAGACTCACCCGAATCCACTACTACCCCAAAGCGCAATACCGCGACAGGCGTGATGTGTTTGAGAGACAAGATTATCCAACTTCGATGCTATTTCCGACCGGTAAATTGAATTCAGATTACGCAGATACGGAATGAATTGATGCGCTTGGTGTAATGGTAGTGGGACTGGCCTGGATAGGCTGTCGGACCTAACAGAATTGCTGGCCTGGTCCTGATCCTCGTTTGAGGGGGTTTTCGGACAGCTTTTCATCATGGATTTAACAATAAAGGAACGATGTATTGATTTGTGCAACTTGGGGTATGAAGTCAGTCTCTTAACTACTGCGTGGGTGTAGCAAGTCGAGTTCTACCAAAGCTGGATGTGCAATGAGGGCAGTCTTTAGCACCTGTCATCACCAGGTTATAGCAAATGTCTTAGAAAACTTGAGTACCTCTTCCAGTCACATATCAGAAACATGGTCTAGCTCACGTCATTCTGATGCCTCGAGAGGGACTTCGCGTCAAAGAACGGATTGTGTCAGTGTCATCCGTCTTGGCATTATTTCCTGATATAATTAAATTAAAAAACTTGAAAGGGTATGCCAAGTCATCATTCTGGTCGCAGATGTCACTACGGAGGAAGCGATAAGCGGCTACTGGGTAGGATCACGGTACAAGGTCCGAAGTCTATGACACGTAGTACGTCAAGCCTAGCTGCGACCTGAGGCATAAAACTTCGTCATGAGTAGGAGAGGCTACATAGAGGCAGGATGTTTAATGGATTACGAAGATATATCGTAAAGCTCTCCCTGGCTGACCCAGATAAACGCGCATTGCATTGTCTCGCAGTTTTCGTTTATTTTGGAACTTATCCTTAACAAAAATATTCATTGTTAGCGAGCTTGCCAAACCGTCGCGTGAAGCAATCATTGATAACCTCATTTTCAACAGTATCCTGACCAACTTGATTTCTATCAATGACTCTTCTGCATTTTAACTTGTCTGATAAGTCATTAGCGTGGGTTACCAGAACATTAACTCAGCCCCGTATTCGTCAATATCACCTCAACAATCAGTACCCATTTTTCACAGTCGTCATTCCATAGTCATCTAACTTGATCACAATCCCTGTCATTCTCTTGAGTGGTTTTTATTAGCGTAAGCTCACCGATCGCTTATCGATCGTAGTAAAAGCGTTCTGTTAATGCTTCCATTGGTCAAAGAACGCAGGAATATTTCATTGATCACCCATCCAACATCTACCCATGAGAACGTAAGATTACTTCATTGTAGCTTTCCCACACGAGAGTATTGACCATGATTACTGCATGTCCACGGTTTGGGTCAGGTGATTAGGGTATGCAAGCTCGATGGTGCTAAGATTACACCCTGTATCAACAATAGGGATCAAATGAGACGAGGTTAGGATGCAAAAGTACGGACATACAAACTGTCGTCGCCCACAGGAGATGTAACAGATCGCTACTACCCGATGACCCTGCAACCCAGGCCCGATGCACGTCGCATTTGAAAATTCCCGATGCTTTGCATATACGCGCCATGGTGCATCATGGGTCCTTGCTCAAAGCGACCAATGGCAGGGTCAGATGTGCTCTGAGACCCCACCAATTACTTTTATGCAAGGAGCACTCTTCATCCAGTGTTGTGTGTAGAAGTACGTCACACACATCTGCATGATTTCTACGAAGAGTGGTAGCTTGCCGATTGTTGAGAATGCTCCCGCTCAGCTAGCCCCTTCCTACTTGCTAAAGCTTTCGCAACCTCGCAGGTGTATTCTAGATGAAATTTGTACGATCGGATACCTTGACTTTACCGCGAAGAATCAGATGAGGGATGTTTCGTCTAACACAATCTTAGACAAGATGTACACATCCTTTGACACTGGCCAATAGGCGAAAAAGACCCTATCCTCATAACTCAGGGGTCAGAAGTGGTAAATCTGCTGCTCATTGGTGCCCTCTTTGAATTCTACCTCTTATTACAGGCCACTAACGCTGGCAATCCTAACGATGTCGATTCACATTCAGCTGTACCTAAACTCCAATCTAAATGATATGATTCAACTCCTAGCCTACGTCAAACGGAGCAAAAGGACTTTAAAAAGCGACAGGATACTCGTCTCCGTCCTTTAATATATGAGAGAGAAATAAGCTCCTGTAAACTACCCTTTTAGCTACATCTGAGTAGCTTATAGTAATTATCTGATATAGATGACTGCAGATCTTGCAAGTATTATAACATATTAATTTTGTAGTCTGACTCTATTTATGTCGCTGACAGCGAAGGTCTAAGGATCTTTGTTCTACCTCAATTCTTTAATTTGTACATAGTATCTACAATGATACCATTTTATTTATTATCTTCGCAGTTGGGTAACAACGTAGTGATGTGAGGCGTTCATCATCAACTTACATCTCGGAAGCGCCCGTCGCTACCGCCGATTGAATGGCGTAATGAGTCGGCCGGACTGACCCGGGGAGGTTATTTTTGAGTCTTTTCCAGATGTAAGTCCCGAGGTATACCTATAAAAGCAACACAATGAACCTAGGGACATAGACAACTACAATTCAAGGCCCCTATGACTCCACTGCTACCACAGAACCTTTCTTTCCGCGCGGTCTTGACTTTGGGCTCCTGCTGCTGCGCAAAGTGCCTTGCTTCATCTAGTCTTTGAACGATGTAGGAAATGCAAATCTTATTTAGTGTTCCATATGGACAATTCCTCACATCCTGACAGGTCTGTAGTTGCTACTTACTTCAAAGCCTCTACACAGAAAGGGTTCGCAGTAAATGTACCATTTGGATCATACGCCTTCCTGATCTTCTGCACCTTTTTATACGTCTCAGGATCGTAGTAATGCTGCCAAACATTCTTCATGTTCCAATCACCATATGATCCCCAGAGAACACGTCGATCCTCCTTGCTGAAGTACTTCGCTCTACCCTTGTCATTCTCATCCTGCCATTTTGCAGCTGCCTCCCTCGTACCCTGGAAGAACACATCCCAAGTTCCACTAAAGCTAGCATCGCGGAAAGTGTAGGCTGTGCCATTGCCCTTGTTTCTGCGAAACATGGATTGCTCGCCACCGTAGACTTGCAGTTGGGATGAGACCCAGAGGCCATTGTTCTTGTCCTTGATGACCTCGTTGACACGGCCGGCGAACCAAGAAGACCAGCCTGTCTTGGAGAGCTGGGTTGAAGCGGTACTGTTGGTGCGCTTGTCGTAAGGGTAAGGAAATTCGCGAGGGCTTGTGAACAGCCACATGGACGCGATGTAAGACATGGGAGTCTTATCGGGAGCTTCCTTGATAATCTTGAACTCATTCGGTACGTTCTTGATCTGATTGAAGAGATCGTCTGAGTAGGGCTCTTCATGGAGGTTGACCCATTGGGCGTAGACGACAATCATGGCGTACTTGAACTTGAGGAGGTCGGCAATGTTATCCTTGCCATCGTGAATCCTGTCTGGCAGCTTCTTCTTGAGTTCATCTTCGGTACCAGGGAAGAGGTCGAGCAGGTTGGCTTGTCTACTGACAATATTGACAGTAAAGTCATAGCCCCGAGGGAACTTGGGGTCTTCACCCTTCTTCACGAGAAGATCCAGAAGGGTCTTGAGTGTCTCTTCCGAATAGCCGAAGCCGGCCCACATGCCCTTGGAGCCCACGTGGTTGTTGTCATCTTGGACTTCGATCTTAAAGTGCGTCAAGACGCCCAGGTTGCCAGGGCTGCCTCCGAGAAAACCGAAGAATAGGTCCGGATGGCTGTCCTTGGTGACCTTGAGTACATCACCCTTGTAGTCAACAATCTCAAGCTCGCGAACCCAATCTCCGAGAAGACCGAAGGATCGAGCAAGCATGCCGTAACCGCCAGTCTGAACATGCCCACCAAGACAGACAGTAGAGCATTGACCAGTCGGCATGAAGACACCGTTGTCCTTGAGAAAGTCAAAGATCTCGGTGAGCTTCCAACTGACACTAGAGCGAAGATAAACCTTTCCGTTCTCCCTCAGGATATTGAGGTCAACATTGGGGCGACGGAAGGTAGGCTGCAAGTCTATCTGGATACCTTGAGGGCCAGTTGAAGATGCGCCACTGTATTGATGACCTCCCGATCGAATGGCGAGAGGCTTGCCCATTTTGGTGGCGGTCTTGACCACCCAAATAATGTCCTCGATGCTAGACGGCTGAAGGATTTCTGAGGGGTTCAAGTTGCGGAAGTTGGGACCTTTGGGGTCTTTGGTGTCATTGTAAGTGGAGGAGGAGTAGATGTTGTTTGCACGCGCGTAAGAGAGTGTGTTAGGAGCGAAGGAGTTGCCCTTGAAAGAGCTCCCTAATTTGGCGGTAATAGTCATCGTTGAGTGGACAAGCAGCTGCGGAAGATGAATTGCTACAGAACATAGAACCAAGATAACTGTCATGAAGCCGCCTCTTTATACTGGTTTTCCGACCCTTCATGGAGACTCACTCTAGCATGTGAAATGCCACGCGGCTCCCACAGATGGCTTAGATCACATCTCTTTAGGAAAACTCTGCATTCCAATATTTTCAGCTTCAGTCTTACATGCTGACAAGAAAACCAATAGTTGCAAGGGAAAACAGGCGGAGTTGCCAATTCAATCGTTAGCAGGTATGTGATGGATCATCGCGGCGCAGTCTGGACTCGCCGGGACGAGCCGTGACCAATGACCTTCACGAAAAGTTCATTCTGTGAAACAGAAATAGCTGTGCCGTTGCGGGGAAAGTCAGCCACAAACGTTCAGCTTGCCAATTCAAGACTGTGGCACTTACTAGATGTAAGAAAAGCGTCCCCGAGAAGTTCACCGCTTTACGCAGCCACTTGTAAATGTGGCAGCTGAAAGAGCCGGTCTGCCGGTCAAGCAATCCAGTCTTTGGCCTTGTCTGAGAACGTCAGTGGTAAGCTGACGAAATCCCTTGCATTACCAGACGTTGAGCTTCTAAAACATCGAAATGAGGTTATTGGTGCCGCACAAGTGGCGTCAGGGCTAATCCAAAAGTAGGCGGACGATGGAGCCATTGACCACGAATCATCAGCTGTATCCAATCAAGGACTTAGCCTGTTGTCTTACTAGGCAGAGTTTGAATCTATTGAAGTTACCTAGTGAGATCCAGACTTGAGATAAGCCAGCAACTCTGACTGTGGCTTGTTGTGGCCACCTGAGCATACCGCATTGAGTAGACGACCGAGACAAACTGGTCCACCGATGGTCGAGACTTATTTATTGCGCAATACTAAAGGAGACCGGATGGCATGCAAAGGGTCAAAGCTACCACAGACCAGGAACGGCGCACTTACTCCATTACCTAAATGTTGCATAGAGGACAAGGGTATCTCTGAGCAACAAGGCTAGGATAAGTTTTTTCTCTAAAGTATTATCAATAGTAACCTCCAGTAGGTTAAGTCTCAGTAAGGTCAGGTGTGCAAGTTACATCAGCTACTGAACTCTAACGATAATAAACATAAACAGCTGCTAAGCTGTACGCAAGGCAACTTCTTCCTCCTTCAACCTTCATTCAACCCGACATTAAATGTAGCATAAGTCGCTTGGGAACTACATTTAGGGACATTTTGCAACAGCCTTATACAGCCACATCATTACCACAAGCATTCTCAATATAAGATGATACGTTTCTTTATGGTAGGCGGGGTAATCCATTCAGCCTCCGTTACTATCCCAACTCTGAATCCGTTATTAGATCACCTTTTTTTCATCTCCAGCAACCGTCATGGGAGAAGTCTATTCCCAAGCTTCACGGGTACTCATCTACCTCGGCAAGATGGACGCCTCCGTGGAAGGTGCCATTGAGAAAATTCGTCGAGACGATGTTATTTGGAGAGGTTTATTTGCGATAAATCCTCTCCGAGCCTTGTACGCGGGGCCTTTCGTCTACTGGAGAGGAAGGGACTGGGACCCAGAGATCAATCTACTCCTTCGGCCTTGGTGCCAGCGCACTTGGGCCTTCCAGGAAGCTGTATTAGCGAACCATGCACAAGTGATTTGTGGTGACCAATCCGTTCCTTGGGTGGTATTCGAGAGGTCAGTGGAAGCCATGATTGCCTCAGATCAGGCGGCAACGATATTCCTGCCTGCGAGCTGATCGATTGCATCATACCGGGTATATCCCTCATCGCCTCAGCACGACTAGTCCGGTCCGCCGAGTCCAAGACGTTTTTACCGAACTTGAGGACGTATCGAGCCCAACGGAGGATGTATTCGCGAACCTCCATGCTATATAGCAAATTCAGCCTTAATTTGCTGGACTTGATCATGGACAGCCGTTCGCTTTTATGCACAAAAGCCGAAGATAAAGTCTTCGGCATACTTGGTGTGACAAATCAGGACATCGGAAGCGACTATCTCAAGAGAAATCCCTTCCTTACTCACGGAGATGTCTTCCGCAATTTCGTTCTCTGGGATATTTTTGACAATGAAAGCCTTCGAGCACTTGGTAGTAGCTCAGACAAATCTAGTAGGCAGTACTCTTCACCATCTTGGGTACCGGACTTCCAACGGCTTGATCCTCAAAATAGTCTCACTGGGATTAAGAATCGGGAGAGATTTTATGCCAGTGCAGGCTTGCCCAAGCAGGTATGGACGTCCGACGAGAACACTGTTCTTCATGTGACGGGCAAAGTCATCGATACACTCCACACGGTCGGGAGGAAGTTGCCTATTACACCAAAATCTTTCGCCGGCGAAAATGCTCACGTTTATAGTCTCGAAGGACTGAGCCATCTAGAAATTAACAAAAATATGATCGAAGAAGCGAGGGATATCTGGTTGGCCGCAACAAGAAGATTGGAAAACTGCCATGTTCCCTTCGTTGAGGCTTCTATCAAGAATGGTAATTTAGCCACTACAAGAAAGGATGGAAAGATCAGCTGCTTTCCTGTGGACTTTGGTATGCAATCGGACGGAACAAGGCGACGAGGCATCTAAAGACTTTATCTGCGAGAACGTCGGGCCATTTGTCCGTCAAAGTCTCGAAGTTCATATTGTCCCGGAGAATCTTCTGCAAAAGGACCGTCCCCGGGGATTAGGGGTCTTCAGGCGTTTACAAATCTAACAAAATCACGGCACTTTGCGGCAACTGATACTGGGCTGGCAGGCTATGTTCCAATGAGGGCTAAGAAGGGCGATTTGGTCTGTATCCTGTATGGCTCTGATGTGCCTTTTGTAGTTAGGAAGGAGGCTGGAGGCAAATACTCACTTGTAGGCGAGTGCTATATGCATGGTATCAAGGAAGGGGAAGTACTGCATCTCGGCGCCACAAAGGATAAGGATGAAATATTCACTTTTATCTAAGGCGGGAGGCCTAGGAACTCTATCAAGGACACCACATAAGCCCAGATATCAAAACGGTCAGAAACCACAACCATTGGAACCTTTCCTTAACAAGATAGTAATAGTGCCTTATACTTGGTTAGGTAACTCAGGGTTGCTGAACGCCTCTGTTGGAAATAGACAATTGCAGGATTTATGCACATTGTGTCCAGGGTGTGTTTTTGTAGCTAGGTCGCTTGGGACTTAAATCCTGCTAATTAAAATAGCGCAGTTCAAAGCAACTCCTTAGGACCTTAGGTAACATGTAAGATTTTAGCAAGGTAAGTAATACGGACAAGGAGTAATTCAAGTCCGTATTAACATTATATCAGATTGCGTTTCAGTATACCGAAGGGCTAGCACCTAAAGTATCTACTATAGTCGTCTACATCCGGCGGTCCAGCGGCAAGTCCGCAGGATTTTTACTTGATGTTTAGACAGATGTAAAAGTATATAAGTCTATTCCATAGCTGCTGTTTAATTAAATTGCATACTTATCTAGGAAACAACTATTCTTAAGATTCTGATATTAATCAGCATGCATCTACTTGCAATCTTTACTTTAACGCTTCTTACCTACGTCTCGTTAGTAAACACGAAAGGTCACACTTTACGCGTCGCGCATCAAAAACAGGGCATACTCACGTTGAGTTTCAACCCCTCTGCATCTAGCAACAAAAGTATCCAACTTCTTACTACTACTAACGCGGGGTATCAGCCAGGATGGTTACATAGTCGGGGAAGATATCTATACTCAGTGTCGAGGACATATTTTCCTGGTAATTACTCTACTAGTGGTGGTATCTTTATCTTCAAGAAGTCAGCGAATGGTCGACTTGAGCTATCTGACTCAGTACCTTCCTATGGCAACGGCGCTGTTTATCTTGACATCACGCCAAATGGGAAGACACTCTCTGCAGCCAATATGTAAGTTCTTGTTATCTGTGTTTATGTCAAAGATCTCATTCTCTAACTTGGTCATCTTAGTGACGGGTCGACAGTGTCCGTGTTCCCACTGACTTCACATGGCCGTCTTGGCCACGCCACAAATATCTTCTCTTACAACCTTACGAAGCCTGGCCCTGCATCTGGGGACTCACAAGAAAGGGCCAATCCACATGCCGTTGTCTTTAGTCCATGCGGCAATATCATGGCTGTTCCCGATCGGGGCGCGGATCGCGTTTACATATATCAAGTGCATAGTACGAATCGTGTTGAACGAATTCGCACCATGACTTTACCACCTGGAACTGGCCCGCGCCACGTCCTATTCTCTAAAGTCAAAAATGGGAAAACCACCATGTTCTTGATTTCTGAGTTGGACAATACCATCAATGCCTTTTCGTTTGCATACGGAAATCATGGTAACAAGCCGCTTGACTTGAATGAAACCTTGCATATAAGTGATCTGCAAAGGGTATCTACCCTCGATGCTACAGACAGGCGTACAAAGCCTACGAATGCCGACGTGGCTTCTGAGCTTGCTGTATCGCATGATGGACGGTTTTTATATGCATCCAATCGCAACACAGAGTCAGTTGAAAAAGCAGACACGATTGCTATATACTCTCTAGATGCAGACGCGACGAAACCGCTCCGATTTCTGGGCCTCAACAGCACCCTTGGCAAGATACCGAGACATTTCTCTCTATCTTCTGATTCCCGAAATCGATTCATTGCGGTAGCGAATCAAGTTACTAATGATTTGTTCATTTTTAACAGAAACCTTAAGACGGGTTTTCTGGAAGAGGTTGCGGGATACTACAGTTTTGGAAAGCTGGATTTGACAACAAAGGTTGGCCCGATGAGTGTTATATGGGACTGAGCAATGAACGTCAGGGGTCTAGCTTAGACGGATATTGTTATTTGGACGCGTTTGAGAGAAATTAAAGACTTTTATAAAGGTTGTTTCAAGGGTTCACAAAGCATTGGGTTCAGTTACAGTTGATTTCTAATTATGTAGCTATAGATGCACCCTATCAGCGTACCTTGCTAGCCATCTATTACATGATGGCAAGGACTTTAGCACCCCAATTCTTAAGCTTTGGCCGATGCCTCAAAGGTGTGCTGGGATTGGACATGGCTCTTCATCGGTACAATCTTGCCTTGAATGCCCATTTTAAAGAGCGGATAAATAACCCCAGAGACTTTTACCCGCAACGCATCATTAGAACAAGGTTGCGTAATCGGACTTGAACTAGAGAAGGATAACTTTTTTCAATTTTTAAATTTCGATATACAGCCATTTACAGGAGTAATGCTCAGTATCTAACAACTTGGAGGTTTTTCCTAGTTCAGAGATTATGCAAGTTATTGCTAGCCGTACAAAGCTTCACGATTTTAGTACACAAAACCGTATTTTTCAATCTAAATAAAACAGTAAACGATTATCACTGAAAAACTGTCTTCTAAAACTTCGTGAGTTGTTTACTGCAGAGCGTCACAGGATAACGTCAAGTTAGGCAGCAACTGGGAAGCTCTCCACTGTTTCTCAGGCAATAAAAACATTTACGCAGAACATAAAAGGGGTTTTCTCCTACCCTTCCTCATCCAGGATACCGTCAAAATGTTTCAACAAGCACCCGTCCCCGACCATACATATTGGAATACGGCAGGAATTGTCCCTAGAAACCTGAGCTCTTCTATTGCTACTGGCGACCTTGTTGCCCTAAGGCTCTTGCTCTCAAATGACCTAGACGAACCTACCGAACGATACGGTGCGTCGCTGTACCAGGCAATCTATCGCGAGAATGAAGAAGCCGTCGATATCTTACTACAAGCTGGTGCGGACCCTCTTCAAGAGCCGGACACTTTCGACTCAGAGTATCCGACGACACCGTTCGGCTTGGTTGCTCGGCTAAACAACCATGCTGTTCTCAAAAAGATCTGGCAACACATCAATCCTGATATCAACGGCTATAACATGCCGGGTTTCGATAGCTGCTTGGTAGAAGCAGCACAATATGGCAATATCGCTACATTAGGTGACATATTGCGCTGGGGTCAGAAAAATTGGTCGTCTGCGTCGAGAGGTAGGGCATTACGTGCAGCAGCGGATAATTGGCATGTTGAAAATCTCGAGCTTCTTCTTTCCGAAACGATCCCTTTTGAGAAAGAGGCACTGGATCTTGCCTTGGCTTAGGTGACAGTTCCTAAGCTATGTTTTGAACGTCGAGATCAGACTCAGGCTGAGATTGATGCACAGTCGCAATCAATTAAGGTTCTTATGGCTGCCGGGGCCAATCCCAGTCAGTCTGGGCCCCGTGGGATTGAGCCGATCCTTATATGGACTGCTCTTTGTCGAAAACTGTATTACTGTCTGAAAGTATTGCTTGACAATGGTGCGGACCCTAATATTACCAACGGTCAAGGACAGACTGCACTGCATTACTTAGGGGCCCGTGTTAAGAGAGATGCTGTATGCCGTCGAAGGAGAGAAGACAATGAGTTAACCGAGGCTGTGTTCCGCATTCTTCTTACATTCAATGCTTCTGTCCACCAGCAAGATCTACTTGGAAATACTCCTCTCCACTTTGCCGCATATGGATCGCCTATTAAAGTCCTTCACCAACTTCTTTCAAGTATAGCAGTTGAGTCGCAGAGAGATGCGCTTACGATGTGTAATCATAACGGCGAAACGGCGTTGCATTTTGCAGCTGCAGGAGGCCAAGTCAAGACCATCAGGTATCTGTTGTTTGATGATGTCGGCTTGAGAATCAACGAAACTGCCTCCATGGGCTGGACACCGTTGCTGAGGGCACTAGCACCCACAGAGCACAGTCTTGTAACCCTATCACTATTAAGAAAGTTTGAGGCAGCTCAGCTACTTCTGGCCCGCGGCGCTGACCCTTCTAAAAGTGCGCACGATGGTTGGACACCGCTTCGTTGCCTTGCTATGAATCCTACCTATGGGAAAAGTGATGAAATACCGCGGCTGGTCGAGACACTACTATTGAGTGGTAACTCTGTTAACAGCCGCGCTTCTTTTGCAATTGACGACTCCCCGAGACGCCCAACGCGGAAACATAGAATACAAGAGGGAATATACTGGGGATGCCGAGAGTCACAGTATATCGAATCACCTGTTGAATGGGGAAAGACTCGTCGTTCCGGTCTTACACCATTACACATTGCCGCGGAGTTTCGAGCACTTAATACTGTCGAGGCGTTACTGAAAAACGGAGCAGATCCTACCGTTGGGGATTCTGAAGGTAACTCCCCAGCTAGATTAGCGGGTTACTCCAAGAACTATTCTTCCAAGGGTGAAGCTCGAGGTACAGTCATGACAATCCTGATTGGCGCTGGTGGGTCATATTGAGTTGGTAGGTCATTTTTGGTAATTTCTGTAGGACTTAGGTCCTGTGTAAGTAAGGAAGCGTAAGTGAAACTGATCCATTGAAGAACCCCTTAACTGCGGAATACATTATAATGATCGCCGTGTCAGTCTCCCAACTACGTGTGAAGCATTACTAAGTAGATATACAAAGCCAACATGTAACAAAGAGCAGGGAAAGGAACGTTGTCGACATATCTCACAGAGAAACACAACCTCGTGCACTATTCCGTCGGCGATGGTCTGCGATCCTGGATGGGGGGATCGATCTGCTTAACTTGCTGTCACGATCCGCAGCAAGCTAAGCAACCAAGGCTTCCCCACCTCTGAAGATCTCAACCTGTTCGTCTATCGGGAGATTCTCGACGCCATCAACCGCGATGGACCTGACATGAATGGTATCTTGATCGACGGATACCCGAGGTGCATCGAACGATTGGGATCTTTCCGGATATGGCCATCCCAGGATACGGCGCCTCTCGCCTCTGGCAGCGACGGAAAGGTCATCCTGGGTATCAAGCCGGATCTCGTACTTTCGTTCCAAGCCCTGAAACACAACGCGAAGGAAAGATATCTGAGTTGGGTGAGAGACAACAACAATAGTGCACACAGGCTTGAGAAGGACTTCACAGGATATGAGGTGATGACTGTGCCTGTAGAAGAAGAGTACCGAAGACGTGGTGTCCTAATACCAGTCTGTTTTGCCATCCTGGATTCAAAAAAGTTATGCTTTTCTTTGCAGGTTGACGTCAATGGAACCAAGGAGGAGAACATTGAAACTCTAACCAAAACACTTCGCGAGTCTGAGCTGTGGGGAAATGAATTCAAGACCGAGTAACGTGAGGCTGCACAAGTCTTGTCGTCAATTCATTTCAGTAAGGGGTCCAATATCTCAGGAAGCACAATCATTGATTGGACAGCCAGGACATGCAACCAAAGGAAAGCTTTAGCCTGAAGACTATAAATAGCAATAGCATAGCCCCCTTCACATTACGTGTGACTATCCGTATTTCGAAGCCGCATTGCCATGAATCTGGTCTCCGTTCTGCGATGCATTCCTCTGAGTGTATATCAATAATTCAATGATTATTGGTTTAGCAAGGGACATAGATGAGAGAGTTCTTGCAGACAGTAATGCTTTTGCACTCGGGCTTGGCGCCGGCTGACTGTCTGTTGCAGGCATCGGCCGTAAAGACCTTATCTACCTGTGGGAATTGGTTGTCTGCAGTGTAACATTAGAAATGCCTGTCAGTATCCATCACTAGCTCTAAAGAATATGAGGGTTGAAGGACAAAGAGCCACGGTTTGCAACAAGCATTGAACGAAGTCACGAAAGCCGTATTATGATGGGTCGACTTACGAATTTGTCGTCTGTAGTGGGAATGCCACGGTTGTAGAGGCACAGACTGTTCGTGACGTAGGTGCCCGAGGCGGTTCTACATCCGCATGCTGGGACACTGTACTTGATATCGCTATCAAGACTGTTAGTTTTGCGTCAACTGATCAAGAAAAAGGCGAACAGCCTAGTGCATAGATGGGAGACCTACGCAGCAGGGGCAGCCAGGGCGGCGGGCAGAAGAGCCAGGAGAGCGAGAGAGAACTGCATTCTCAAAGATGCGAGGAAGTATGTCCTTGGTGTGTGAATAGAACGACGTTTGAAGAATTTTCAATGGTGAGGAATCAGAAAGCAGATAATCATGACTGCTTGGATTCTTATATATGTTCTTCAAGTGCTGAAGCCGGTATATATTCAAAAACATATACACAGAAACATTATGAGACTAGTAGGCAGCGTTCAATATCTGCCGCATGTGTGTCACCTACTACTTTCGTGTTCAGCATTTGGAGTCTTCTTGGTCCACGGGTATTTGCTGTGGCACACTGCCGAATTGGGATGTATACCCTGGTTTCTAGGAACGGCCATAACCTTGTTTCGGGAGTCAGATGCATCTCTGTTTCCCCGCAATCATGTGTTGCTTGCACGAATTGGATACCTATATTGGACAACAAAATTGTGACAGCATGAATAAGCATGATGAATTACGATAAACCAAGTAATTCGCCGTCTGAGGTTGCAATTGTCAGACTTCCGTAGTAGTTTTGCATATGTTGTGTCGGTAGATCTCGTACGGCACCTGACAGACTCCTTGCCTATACCTTTCTTCCTCCATCTGTAAAGTCCGTCGGCGATTCCAATCAGGTCATTTTTAATTTAGAAGCTTCAATTAAATGAAATTTATAAATATAATAAAACTTTACTATAGCCCTCCACTTTCAGAATCAGTCAACCTGTTAGTAACATCCTTATTAACAAGAGCTATCCGTAGTGCTGTACTACTGAAAGTCGCCTTGTATACTTGTAAGGATTTACTGTATAACTAATATCCCTATCAGGGCATTAATATTAGACAATGACAACTATTCTATCTGCTTCAGACCACACGATACCACTCCAAATTCCCTTCCTAGCAGTATTTCCTTGGGGTAGTAGCACATCGTCCAAAACTTGATCGGGGGCTCCTTTATCTCTACAGATTCCTATCCTTCTAAACGTACATGGAAGCTCGGAGCTATCAATCCGATCGACCGGCTTCAGCAGGAGCCTAACAACGACTATTGGGGTCATTCCGTCTTCTTCTTCATCGTCTGAGTCTTCCGCGTAGTAGTCCTCATCAACTTCTCGATCAAGGCTCACGAGGTCTAGGGCGTAACACTTATCGGTTGCATCTTCTTGATAATCGAAAAACGCACCATCATCGCCGGACGAGATGTTGCCCTCTTTTTGGTGTAATGTTCCCCGAAGTGTGATGAGCCCCGATATGTTGCTTTGTGAACGATCGGTATGTACGTCAAACGAGACCATGGTAGCTAGAGGAGTGGATGCCGCTAGGTTGTACCCCTGTCTAAGGCAGTCGAAGTAGATGATTTGACCCACAGATGCCCAAGACCAAGAGGGTTCTTGAGGATGCTTAACGGATGGTTGACGCACATTCCAGGAAATACTTTCCAATACTCTTTGTCCCTTCCAAATCCCTGCAATAAACGTATCGTCTATTGCGCTCTCCAGGGACTTGGAAATCGCTAAGAAGGCAGGGATGCGATCAGATGATTTTGTGAGGTGACGCTCAGTATAACTTGTTAGAAGGGATTGCCAAATTCCAAACGGCTGATACTCCGTGTCTTCTGGGTGGTAAGCATGCATCGGATGGGCAAGACCCTGTAATACATATTTTGTTCCACTCTGACTCCCAAGCACCCCGCTCATCCTTGGCAGTATGACACTGGAAGGGTCCGAGTCGGTTGTAGCTAAGCAAAGGCATTCCCAAACGAGTTTATTGCTTCCAAAGTACAGGATCCTAGTACTCAGCATCTGCTCTTGTAAAATCCACCCACGAGAGGTGATGGGCGCGTTTGATGTGAGTTTGTCAGCACCATGGAAGCCCTCAGGATCGCCGTCATTGTTGAACAAGAATGAAGGATAAACGACATTTTGATAAACGACATCTTTTTCCCACATCCGGCGCTTGTCTTTTGGTGTCCAGATGTTGAAAGGAACAGCTCGTGTTATCCTAGCACCTCGTGAATGAAATAGATGCTCTTGGCAGCCGCTTGCGACGAGACTGGATAGTGTCAGGTCGGCATTCGAATAGACATCCTTCATTTTCGACGCCTCTTTGTCCCAGTCATCAGGGTCGTCCTGTATTATGCACAAGGCGTCGATCCAGATGTATCGGTATCCCAAGGTTCGAGCCGCCACAAGGGCCTCCTGTATAAACACGGGAAGAGACTCCGTCGGTATTCCCTCCCTGTGTGTAGACACATTCGCACGTGTAGTTGTCGTGTTCATCTCCATATCTCCCCAGCAATACGAGAGTGCACAATACGCAGATCGGATACCTTTGCTTTCGACCAACCGAGGTTCAGAGAAACTGGTCAGATCCAAAACCCGAGTCGGCAACTCTGGCCACATATGGTGTCCGTTATTAGAAGAAGCCTTTTGGCAGTCTTCATGATTACTCGAACTTCGGCATTGGTTGAGCCATCTGGTAGCTATATCAAACAACTGCCGGGATCCTGTCGTTGTGTCAAGTCCAACTGGCGTATTTGTATTAACGATGTATGCTTCGTCAATTACATCTATAGGTAGCTTGACTACCACCTTGGTGTGGATGTCCTCGGCAATCAAGAAGGTATGGATTTCGGGTTCCATTGGGTACAGCTCGTCGCCAAGCGTAAGGCGAATAGACGATCCAGCCGTATCCTCCTGTATCGGAACATGGTCGCACTCATTCTTGGACTCCCTTTGCTTGCAAAAGCTACACATCGAGCCACACTCTCCGTTGTCTTGTTCTTTAATGAGTTCCACTTCTTTCTCCGCTTCCTTTTTCGCGACCTCTTCAGCATTGTCGAAAGCTTCGGTAATCAAACGGCACAGCGGGCAGTTCTGCGCACATTCGTCGAGATCATCCCGACTCTGATGAATCTGAAACCAAGCATTGGGTTTTCTAGGGAAGCGCTGGAAGGATAAACAAGACTGGCAAGTTGTCACACGTGATGCTGGTGTGGTAATACCTGCCGCCTTGTAAAAGGCTTGAAAAACATCGTCGATGAGCAATCTCGGCATCATAGTACTTGGCTCAACATAATGAGCGCCGGCCAACGAAAGCAAAACATACGCGTAAGTCTCGTACAGGTCCGACGGGGGGGTCAGGGCGTTACTGGTACAGACCGCAAGCAATTCCTTAGCTTTTGAAGGATCTATGTCCCTTGGCGGAAAATCGTGGAATTTAGAACAAGCCCACGGCGAAGGTTTCAAGGCCTGGTCCTTATGGAGAAGTATTTCCAAAGCTCTGTGATCCCCTATTAGAAGTGCAAGATCGACGATGGTCCAACAGCAAGTTGAGGCAGTAGTAAGATCAGACATGGCATCAACCAAGTGACAGAAAATAGGGAGATTGTTGATGATCAGTGCCATATATAACGGGTGAGTACCATCAGGGTAGCGTTGGTCGAAGTTTGCGCTTTTTCCAGCAGAAACGCGACTGCCTCTGCGTTTTCGTCCAATATAACTTCGTGAAGAACAGTAAGCCCCCCACCGTTGCAGAGGTCGATATCAGCACCATGTTGGAGGAGGTAATCTGCGGCCTCAAGAGTGGAATTTTCAAAAGCCCAGTGCAGACGTGTAGCTGTAGGTCTCAATCGCCTCAACTCTCTGTCATCCAGAGAGTAGGTGCGGTGTGTTTCATAAACTTTGTTGGGGTCGAGCCCATGAGCTAATGCAGCTTTTAGAGCAATAAAGTTCTTTGTAGCCTCGGCGCCTTTCATATCGTGGAGTTTATCTAGTTTTTGGTGTCAAATTCGGTATTGGATGTGATATGCCATAGGCTTTTTCGGAGCACCTCCGTGTTAGAGGTGTAGGGCGAGACAGATAACGATATTAAATAGAATGCGATATTTGTTGTGGGCTAATAAAATTGGCAGTATGTAGATAAGCGGGAATTGACGGTTTATTTGCCTAGCCTTTCGTAGAAGGCAACGCCATTTGAAGACAGGGTAGCGTCTCATTTGCGGGCGTCAGCCAATAGTAATCTGGTGTTGGTTCAATCGACATGTAGGCTGGTGCATACGAGAGACGCTATTGGATAAACATCCTAATATGTGACGATCCCAGTCCTCCGTGACGTGTACTGCATGTACTTTTACCAATAAAAAGGTGTCACAAGAGTGGACCGTCTTGTCACAGATGAATATCGTGAACTTCTTGTAAACTGGATGAAGTTCCTCTTAGAACAGTCATTTGGCCTTGTCACTCAGGGGCTGGCCGAGTAACACGACAGATATCTTCAAGAATAAGATAACAATACTGCTTTAGATGAACAAAATCATATCTCCGCGGATAGAGACCGGGACCCGTGATGCGAATAGTTCCAAATAAAGGTAGCGATCAACATTTTCTAGTTGTGTACAGGTGAATAGAAAGAATAATACGACGCTCCGGCACTTTCTGCTGCAGTTTTCTACCATCCCTGTCTCAATCTGCGGTCACTTTGTTGATACAGCGTCAAAGTCTCCCGACTCAAGTCACTAAACCTCATATTTGGGCATTTACTGTTCTAGAAGTCACAAACATCAAAGAATATGTTTTTCAAAAGAACACGATTATAATAGCTAGAGGATGCAAAGTATACAGAACAAAAAGAGGCATTTGTTTCCTTGCTTCGCTTTGCAAGACAAACTTGTGATTGCATGAATAAGGATGATACATCACTATAAACAAAGTAATGCGCCGCCTGGTATTGCAGTTGCTGGGCTATTGTGGTAGTTGCACACATGCAGTTGTACGGTACTCGACGGACTTCCTGCCGATGCCTTCGTTCCCCCGTTTGTAAAGTCCGTCAGTGTTTTCAATTAGGTCGATGTGGGCGTAAGCACTTCACTGAACGTCGTGGTTAACTAGACTATGTCAGAGCGAAATTGGTATGTAATTGACGGCTATGCTGAGGTGGATTAAATGTCAGTCTTTTGGAGGAATGAGACTTTATGATCCTCTAACGATAACTATAATATCTTGCGGTAAGAACAAGTCTAAGGCGATTGTTGTTTTGCAAAAGTATCTACAGAGCTCCTTGTTCCCCTCCAGAAGTGCAACACCAACGGTCGTCCATAGATCAGTTGAAGGAGTAGCTAGCATCAACCTAAAGACAGACAATAGCGACATTTTTCATTGTCAGTGTAATATACAGAGAGTGGATACCATCGGGGTAGTGCCCGACTGAGGAAATCTGGCAATCTTCCAAAAAAGAAAACAAAATAACAACACTGCTTCAGACAAACAATTCGATATCCCTAGAGATGCCGACTGTGGTTCTGCGCTTCTTCGGACTGCTGAGTACCGCCTGGCTACATTTGGAGGTTATCAACCCCAACTATCAAATTCTTCAATCTCTTCTTTTCCGGATCCTCGTTGATTCTAGCCACTCCGGGTATTGGCCAAGAGCTGTGCGAATGCTCCTCAATCAGGGCTTGTTCATCCTCTTCTATGTACGCAGCCGTAGCATGCGTCTGGACCAATTGCAAATCCTTGGGATCCATAGCTTTCTGGAGTTGAATGGCAAGGAGCCTACTGACATGGTAATTCAGACCCTGCTTATTTAATCCTTGAGCAGCTAGAACTAGAGTAGAGCGGTAGCCGGACGCAATGCCCGGGTCGTGGCTAGATGCAGCGGCTAAGTCGCCGATGACCATATTGCCGATGGCTATCAATGCGAATGCGACCCAGGGATCATAAAAGTTAAAATCATGCCGGGCATAGTAGAGACGCATTACCGTCTCAAGCATTATTTTAGCCTCATTCAATACTGTCACGGGTTCCTTCCCTGCATGTAGATGCAGAATGTCGGGGCTACCTGCGTATTCAGAGTTGATAACGACTTCCGTGAATGCTATAACCAATTGGTGATATTGGACACTAAAATGAATATTAGCATAGAGAGCATGACTACAGTTCTATGTTACTCCGTACGAATAGTGCACAAGACTTTCCCTTAACAGGATGGAGGGACCTTTTCAAAGTAGAGCCACTTACTGCAACGTCAAGTGAAGTGGAAAGACCAGCTTCTTTGGTTGAAGGGGTTCCGGTAATGTATTCTTCCAATCGTTGAGCTTCTGTTTGAAAACAGCAATATCGCCCAGAGTGAGCGATCTTGACGGTTTTCGAAACAGTATCGCTCCAAGCTCGTTCATGATAGCATGCAAAGCTGCCTCAGTCTGCAATTTACATCCAACATGGAGCGGATCGAGTGTCGGATTGTGAGGATACTGTATCCAGACCTCCCCGTACCATTGCGGCTCCACTGTAGGATTTGGTAACGAAACGTGCGGAGGATACTCTAGGTATGGTGGGCGAAAGAAAGAGTAATCGAACAAGGCTTGCCATGAAAAGATTGCCCATGCGGTGAACAGACGAGCTTTTCCTAATCTCGTTTCTTTTCCATGTTTATCTGGTCCGAACAAATCCAAGTCTTTACCCATCTCACAAGCCCGTTTCGCATACAAAGCACCAATCTCGTCCATACCATTATTTGTTGCGGTATAACTTAATATCAGTGCGGCCTGTATAGTTGTGATTGAGCTTTCCTTGAATGACTCTATGTCCCACAGTCGTCTTGCTTCTGCCATGAATCTATAGGTGAGAGAATCAGGAAGCCAGATCTTTGATCTGTTCGGAATCTCAAGGACGCTTTGCTGAAGTAGGCTTAATACTTATCTATGGCATATGCTATTATGGGATACTTACACTTGCAATTGATAATACGGCATTTACCAGCAGTGGTGAGCAAAAGTCGGTTCGACCTGTCGCCATATCCTCCAAGAATAGATCCTTGTGTACAAAGGGACCACAAGGATGGGGATAGTAAAAGTAAGAGCATATTAGCTCTCTGAACAACTTATTGTCAGAGATGACCCTTGTCCATGACGTTGTACCAAGTCTATCAACTATTGGCTCAACCATCTGGGCAGCATGGTATGGCACCAAATATGTGATATGGTAGCTTTGTTTATCAATTGAAAAGTATTCGTTGTATGTGTGAGGAGGCTGTTGTCGAGCTATGTTGTTGCCATCGTTTAAGTCCTGAGTCGGGCCGTTATCATCCGAGACCCTATTGCGGATGGTGGATTGTGCCACTGTAGCCTGATAGAGAAGGGAATCCACATACGGATTATCTACCATAGAAAGGTGAACGGGCATCGATAACGAGTATGGAAACTCGTACTGGCGACGAGTCTCTGCCGCTAGCGAGAGTTGTATAAGAAGATGTCCATTCTTTACCTTGCTCACGATAGATGCCACATCCTCACCAGCCCTTATGCGACGATGCACCTCGATGGCGTCTTGCTCCGACATGACACGCAGCAGCTCGAACAGTTCCGCGTATGTAGCTTCTCGCTGTTGTGACTGTTCGTATCGCTGTCCAAGAGGACCTAAATCCGGTCTATATGAACACACATTCTTACGATTAATGCAAGTATTGCATGTAGGTCGTGACCCATTACACTAGAGAAGAATTAGTTTCGTAACCGGTTCCCCCTCCAGGAGCTTATTCGACCTTTAATTTGCGCTGGCGGCAGCTTTCACATGCTACTGATACATTTCTTCGTTTCGGAATTAAATTAAACCGTGATTCAGTTTGTTGGTTCTTCCGAGAGCCCTGGTCGGAGGGTAAAAGTGGTCGAAGAGGAGGCATGGTATATAATTGAAGTGGAGGCAGCTGATAGAGAATTGACAAGTATGCAGCTGGAGCAGGATATGTGCTAAAAATACTTAGCTTAGCGTGGTCTTACGGAGGGGAACAACTAGCCTCCGTTTCGCTTACAGTCGAGTGTTGTGCTTAATTATGATGCTATTTAATTGTCATATCATATCGTATCCAGAGGAACTTATGCAAAACTAGTATTAAAACGGAAAGTAAGTGGTACCATAGTAAAAATGGAGATCAGCCTTTCGAAACTAGTTACGTGCGATTCTTGGAACCTGAAGCTACAGACCTAGGATGGGAAAGACACTCGCACCGCACTCGAGGATGTTGAGGCTAGCAGAGCCGATCGTCTGACTTGACAACGCTGCTTAAGGGGAATCCATCTTACATTTTCTTATTATTTGATTTACTCTCAAGCTGGAGTCCTACCAACTAAAGACCCGGCAACTAGGTAAGAGGGAAATTAACAATATAAGACTGACTATAGCACCTTCGACTTGTGAAAGAGTCAGACGTTCGTATCTCAAGATTCATGAAATGCCAATCTAAGTATTTTCCAATCACCAATCCATTAATGTGTACAGACATAAGTCGGCAATCTCACCTTCATATGGAGCGCAAATCCTGACGAAAGCCAGTATAGTACCGCTACCACGAACCTGAGCTATTGACTTCTTTGTACCGAACACTTATCTAGTCAGCCAAATGGAAACGTGGCAAAGACAGCACTGCACATGAAAGCGTGAGGTTGATCGAAGTAAGGACCTTGATATCATATATGGAAGGGAATAACAATAAAGTCCTCTGGCTAATTCAATACGATCGTACTCGCATCCCGAGTATCAGACTACGCTTTCGCAATTGACCCATCATTGATAATAAAATGCAACCTCTCAACTAAGCTACACCGCCGGACGAATTAGCGGTATTCTCGGTAATTCAGAGGAGGCTGTCGTTAGATGATAGCCCTTGTGATGTTTGATAAGTAATTGAATGATCTCCAGGGTCTTATCCAAACTGATACAAGTCCTTCTCTAAGTCGATGGGACCTTGATATTAGCGACTCTCATTAACAGCCTTATTCTCGCAATTGACCCACTTGCAGATCGACACTGGACTACCTTGACAGCACACCGACGCACTGGCGCTGGATCAAAGCGCAGCTTCACAAGTCTAAGCTATGGATTTATATAACAATCTCAGGCAGACAACGACGAGGTATTCTACCAGATAGTGATCAAAAGTGTATATAAGGAGCTCAACAACTCCTCCCATAAACACAACAGCTCACTACAGTTCTCTCTCAATCTACATTCTACACAACGAGCCTCATACAGATCCAATATCCCATCAAATCTCATCAATTTTCTACAACTTTCAACTTATTCTTCTGCCAACACCACAGCAACTATGAAGACCACCATTTTTGCATCTGCCGCCGCCACCATCATCGGCTTCACCTCTGGCACTATGGCCAATCACTGCAGCTGGGAATTCTACGAAGGGCCCATCTTCAGACGGTGGCTCGTCATCGGCTCCGGCGTCGACGATATCCCGGCCCGTTGCGGCGGCTTCTGGGACGGCATGAATAACAAGAACTTCCACGGAGCCTGCGGTGCTCTAACCAGCACCAACTGCGGCAAGGACAAGAACGGAGACATGGTCATCAACTTCACTTCACTCTCAGGTTGCAACAGTGGCCATGTTGAGTCGGCTTGGTGGGAGGCTACTAAGAACAAGTTCGGCGCCATCAAGTGCAAGTAATCGACACACATTACGCTGGCTCGACCGACGAGCTAGCTTGAGACGCAGCATTCCTACAATTTATTTTAGTCTCCCCCTTCTCAAAGCTGGCTTGCGTCTAGGCATGTACATCAGGGTATCAACTTATGCAAGGAGAGGAGGAGCTTAATTTTCTATTCAAAATATGCATATTTAGTATAGCTTTGCCATAATGCTCTGTGATTTTTATTTACAAATATAAGAATACAAGGTATTGTAGCTGAACGTCTACATTCTCAGTGATGCACTGCAAGTAAGATGTGATGGATAAGGTCCCACTGTGGTGGAGTCCATGATTGAAAAGCAGACTATGCAGAATTTGTATGTGTCAAAAAGCTAGCTATGGTCTAGGATAATAGTGGATCAAAGATTCGCCGATATCATTGTACTGTGGCTGAGGTGGTCGCTCGGCTGCGCCACGTGGCTGACAAATGTGGCCTTCTCCAGAACCTAATCATTTATGTTTTTGTCTAAGTTGCCGCTCATTTTTGAGGTTCTCTACAGTTCGTAAATTCATATCTGAGAATAGTGATTCAATCACGAGATCTCTGTCATTTAGTACACCAAGAGCGACCAACGATGATGTTTTGTCACGATGATATTTTTGAAGGTACCGTGAATAAAAATCGAATTTCCGTTCCAGAATGTAAAAACAGGTTTATAACGAAAATACGCCGCGAACACACTCGTCCGTCATGTAAGTCAATGTAATCGGATAATATTCACCCAGCTAAAGACGCAATGTACATTGCGCGCCGGTCCCGCCGCTTCTATCTTGACGCAGGTAACCTACGTAACCAGCATGATATAGGGTAAACTCTGTGGCGCTTGGCATCTGAGTCTCACCAACATCTCATCTAATCGATAAGCAAAGCCCCACATTGATTCTTATCAGCTCATGACTCGATAAGGAAAGCCCCTTATGGACATCCCTGTCATAGCCTGTCGCGAGCATCTGGGCTTGAAAAGAGTTAAACTGGAGGCTTAGACTTGATACTTACACAAGAGCCTGGTCAGGTATATATGGAAGCACTATAGCTTGCAGAAAGTGAGTTTGAGTAGAATGCGAACCTGCAGGTGTCCCATCTGAAGCCATGCCATTGACTCGGGTGGATTCACGCGCCGCGTTCTAGCGGCTTCACGCAGCGCAAAGCATCCACAACCTCGATCAAGTGGGACAAGGGTCTCCATGCACTAGCGCTCCTGTTCATCACAAGTTATACTGACAGTCTCATACGGGATGGACCAGTTGATCAGTTTAAAGCGAAATAGTCGCAGATAGGTATCCTGGTTATTTGATAACGATGCTGATCATTAGAAATTCAGAGAACCTTCCGTGCCCGCGGAATCTGAGGAGCGGAGTTATGCGCTGGACACAACGATCATTTCCAAGAGTAGGTTAGCTTTACAGGGAACACTGTCAGCTGAAGCCAACTGACCACGATGTTGTGACCAACGTGCACAAAAACTGTTTCAGTCTATGTATGTTGGTTGACGGTGCTGAACTCTAATTTTACCAGTTGCTTCGCCCTCCAGTGTCTCAAATAAAAAGGATCCTCCTGTGGTAGAGCTGTTTAGGCAAAGACTTCATGCGACAATCATTGTAAGATCAAGCGGAAATTGTTTCTACACAACAAGATGACGACCCAAGAAGAAGCAAAAGAGATCATAGAGGAGATAGCAGGTGAGTATGGATACTTGGATAGAGAGATGATGGATAACATCGGGCAATTCAACGCGGATTATCGCCGTAGGATCGATGAGAATTGGCTCAAGATGGAAAATGCTGCATCGCATTCTATCAAGGTGTAGGTTTACACGCTTACTCGAAATATCATCTACTAATCCAGTCATTGTCTTCAGCCTGGCGAAGAATATCTACGGAAGTGGTGCCAGGTTCGTCTTCGAGCTTCTTCAAAACGCCGAGGACAATAAATTCACCAAGGCTGCTCGCGAGAATGACCCCCCGTTCATTGACTTCAAGATTTTCCCCAAACACATTGTTGTCGACTGCAATGAAGATGGTTTCACCAGGCCAGATCTGAAGGCTATCTGCTCTGTCGGAGATAGTACCAAGTCAGCCTTGCATGGATATATCGGTGCCAAAGGAATCGGATTCAAATCAGTGTTCATCGCTGCGTCTAGAGTCCACATTCAATCTGGCAACTTCTCGTTCGAATTTCGACACAAAAAAAGTGACCCAGGTCTGGGTATGGTGAGGCCAATCTGGGTCGCGCCCAATGATCATATCTCGGGCCCTTTGACCCGTACTACACTATACCTGCACGACGAAGGCGACGACGATTGTATTGAACATCTGAAGGCGATCATATCTATGCAATTGAATGATCTGCAGGAGACATGTTTACTATTTCTTCGAAAGCTTCAGCAAATCAGCGTTGCATTTTATGACGATGAGGGTAACCTTCAGCGATCGAAAGAGTTCAATAAACGACAGATTGACGACCATCGTGTCTCTCTGGAGACCATTATTGTCGCTGCCGGTGAAAAGACCACCAAAAGTCAAATCTACCATATCGCGAAACAGCATGCAACAGGTCTGGCACCAAGCGACAATCGGGAACCGCCCAAGAGCGACGAAGAGCGAAGGATGTCTACCACTGCTGAAGTGGTACTAGCCTTTCCTCTAACAAGCGGTTACGAGCCACAAATCACCCGTCAAAAACAGGAGCTCTTTGCATTTTTACCTCTTCGTACATCCGATTACAAGGTCAGTGACATCCATCGTCCCCAAGCCTTCGCTGAAAACCGTCTGACCTGTAACATAGTTTCACATTCATTCAGACTTTGATACGAATGCCAATCGGCAAGATATAATCACCACGTCGCGGCGCAACTGCAACATTCGCAATTGGATCGCGACAGCATTCTATCAGGCTGTCCTCCAGTTCTGCGAGCATCCAACGCTGTGTTATCAATGGCCACTCTTTCTTCCACCAAAAGACAATGGCTATGACTCCTTTTGGTCGGAGTTGGATGCTGGCATCCAATCGTTGATTAAGAAAAACCCCGTTCTTAAGTCTAGGCATAATAATGTTTTGCGATCCATCACCGACGTCTTCATCCTCAGTAGTGATGCGCGAGACCGGATGGGTCACCCGTTATTCGACGACCCAATCAAAGATCTATTTCTTTCGCACAAGTACTCCAGAACAGCAGTCGACGCCCTGAAGGGTTATGGTCTCAGGGTCAACAATGTCACTCATATTATAGACTTTCTCAAATCCGATCTCGATAGCGACAACTCTAAGATGCGCGGAGGGGACATGACTGAAGACTGGCATAGCTGTGTAGCACGCTTCCTTTCCCAGCACTTGGTAAAGGCTCCCGTGATAAGGTCCCTTGGAATCTTACCACTCAGAGATGGCAAGTGGACATCGTGTGAGGAAGGGCCAGTCTACCTACCTGAAACGGGAGACATCGAGATACCTGACATGTTGGATCTCAGAATCTTGGACTCCGCGGCCATAAAGAACCCTGACAGACGGGCTCTGTTTGAGCAACTCGGAGTGTCAGAAGCTACCACTACTCGAATTCGAGAATCCATTATTAAACACTTTGTATCATATGACAGCATTAGCAGGTTTAGTACCCGGCAGCTTCTCAGCTATCTTTATCTCACGCATCAAAGCGGCGTGCATACACGCGAACACTACAAAGAGGTATGGGTCAACACAAAAGATCAACTTTGGTGCCCACAATATCATGTCGTCTATCTACCGGGAACCGATGACCCTTACAGTCCGGAAAGCATCCTGACTCGACTGGGCACTGCACCAGACTTTTCCTTCGCTTTCTTGCATGAATACATTTATAAGAACGAGCCAATCAAGCCAATCAAGTCAAACCCTGGTCACCTATCTTGGAAATCATGGCTAGTCGATTACGTAGGTATCTATGAACGACTTAGTTTGCTGTCTCCCGGTGGAGATACGTTATCGGAGCCTTTTTTGTGGGTTTTCAATCATCACCCAAAGACCTTCATGGGTCTCTTCGGGCATCTATGGCTATATGAAGGGACGAAGGTGATAAAAAAACCGGCACTGGTCTCGAAGATCCAGGAACTTTCTGCCAAGAGTCTTTGTGAAGTCAACTTCTCACCTAAGCTGAAGAACACATGGCTTCCTTATCCACACCTTCAAGAGTCGGTCCAGCGGTATATGGAATATCCTGATCAATTCCCATTCTTGAGGATCGAGAGCGATGAGACGGATCTAGGGCCCGGAATGAAATGGAACTTCTTGACCAAGCATTTCTCAGTTGGTAAAGACGACAACATCGAGTTCTTGCTGGAGATCCTCACCTGTATCGAAAGATCGTGTCCGGACCCATCGTCTATTCGCCAGTCCCAGAGGGTTTTGAATTTATATATTGCCATCTACGCAAAGCTTTCCGTTGCTAAGGATCACGTCGCAATGGCATTCAAAATCAAGTAAGCTCCGAATATTTATCCTCGAGAATAGGATACTAACCAAAGTAGGGAATTCTTCAACGATTCGGGCATCCTAGACCCGGACGAGAAAGCACCGATGTGGACAAGCTCTTCCTTCTGTCTCTGGTCTGCGCCTCCCGATATGGTGACAGCACATTCGCTGAAGAGTAGTTACGCAAGGAGAAGTCTGAGTGAGGAAGACATGAGCAACATCGAGAACCTATTCCATCGTACGCTAGGTATACACAACGCTACGGTCGACAATTTAGTAACCGAGCTGAATGAGCTGCGAGAGGAGGGCTGCGAGGAAGACGATCGCATCCGGGAGCTTTACGAGTACCTGCATGGTAATGCGGTCGATACATCTGACATAAGGTGTGTTTCAGATTTTGTTCCTTTCACAGTACGATTTTCCTAACATGACACAGACTCGCGTTTCAGGAATCGCCGCTTATCTTCGTGAGGCAACAAGGTGTTCCGGGTTGGTACCGAACGTCTGATTGCCTGTGGTCTAGTGCAACGACGATTCGGGGCAAAGCTACCTTGGATGAGTCATATGAAGACCTTGCTGAGTTCTTCATCCATAAACTCGGTGTCAAGTCACTTACACTTCAGATGGTCTATGATGAGCTACGGCAGTCTCCCAACAACAGCCCGGAAGAGATAAAAGTGGCGATCCGTTCCTTGAACGACTTTCTTCAGACCGAACCCACCTACCTCGATCCTGAGCCTATCAGGAAGGCCAAGGCGTTTCCTATTAGATACCCCAATGGAACCGTTTCTCTGGGCTCTATCGATGTGAGCTTTGCCATTGGCGACCGAGAAAAGCTGAAGGCTGCCTTTGAAACCAGGATTAGCCTTCTGGACTTTGATCTAGAAGACATTCGCCGCTTGAAGCCGTTGTTTGATTGGTTGAGGCTGGAAGACCGTTACTTATCCAGCTGTGTCAAGGAGGATACCTCCATTTCTGGAGATTCTGGAACACCCATTTTGTCGGGTAAGCGTTATCTGAAAGCCAAAGCTTATTTTATCACCCGGTAAGTTTCCAGCAGCGGATTGGAGGAAGCATACTAACCACCCTGTCAGAGTCGCCGCGACATTTAACAGTCCTCGATTCCGTCATAATCCGCGCGAATGTTACGAGGCTCTTCGCACGATGGACGTGAGAGAAGTAGACGACATATCCTCGGTCCTGAAGATGAGCCAGAACGGCCATCTCTTCGAGACCAAGATCGCCACTGCCAACGAACATATCGATGAAACTGGCGGTAACCTTACCATCTATGTCCCAAAAGAGCCAAAGAAACAGGACATTTGCTTCGCGTCGGTCCTGCCCAGGAAGCTTGTTGCATGGCTCATGAGGCATCCTAGGACTCATGTTACTGGGAATGTCGAGGTTGAGGCAATATTTGCCCTCACGTCTATCTTCGCCAGTGACAGATCTGTGCTTGACTACATTCTCGAAGACCAGGGTATTATACAGATATCTTTGGACAACAACGACGAGGATGAAGTCTCGCCTGCTAATGGGGAGGAAGAAAATGCGGATACAGACTTACCTTCTACCCGAGTTCTGGAAACTCCTGAGTCCTCGAGACAAGACTTCACCCCAACAAACTCTTCAGACGTCGATGCATCGTCAGATATTTCACGAAGAACTGGTCTCAGTGAGACCTTAGTTGAAACCGCAGGCCAAACAAGTCACATGTCTCATCAGGGTCGGCCAGGCGTCGGAAGAGTTTCACCAATCTATGATGCTTTCCGTCCACCACGAAGCGATGGTGTTCCAAGTCCCCGATTTCGTCGAACTTGGTCTCCAGGTCCGGATACGACCGATAGAGGACTTCAAGAAGATGTACGGTATCGTTCCATCCTCGAAAAAGTGGTCGAGGCAGCTCGAAGAGCAAATTTCCCACATCCAGGCGCCTTTGACATGCAAGATCTACGTGATGCTCTGCCTGATGCAAACCTCGGCACATATCAGAGCTTTGACGGTTTGGATGTTATGGACAGAATGGGGTCCAGTAGCCAACAAGAGCGCGATAAGAAGGTTGGTGCAGCCGGCGAATTATATGTGAGCACTCCTTTCGTTTGTATTCAGCATTCGGCATAAACTAACGGATGACACTTAGGTGTTCGAGCTCTTGTCGAAGCTTGAGTTACCAGGTTGGAGCCGTCAAAATTGGCAAAGCACAATAAGAACGTACGCGAGTGTCCATCCGGACTATGTGGGGCTTTCGCACTGGTCTAGACGAGAAACTGCAGACCTCGTCTATGTCGATTCTTCGGGCCGACTTACCAGTGTTCTGATTGAAGCTGGACTCCTAACTGATGATGGGTGGTCTGGAACACGGCCGACATATTACTTTGAAGTCAAGACAACAACCGGACCTTGCAAGACACCGTTCTATATGAGTGGGAACCAGTACCGACTTGTGAGTTCGCTCCGCCATCCTATTACGATAAATGCTAATGGATTACAGATGGAGCGAATCCACTACAATGAAGATCGTTCAGAAGTATACATAATCTTCCGTGTCCACTCCCTGCTCGACAGCGACCGGGTTAATTATTGCGTCTACATGGATCCCAAGAAATTGCGAGATGAAGGACAGCTTATTTTCACTGAGGGGACATGGTCGGTTAGGCCGGGGTCTGTGGTTGAGCAAGAGTAGTATCGGAGCACTGCTAGGGTTTGATTCACTTGGGTATATGGTTGGGACTCCTAAATATAATGAATTTGTGATCATTTTTGTCTTCTTTGTCTAAACCAAGGCCGGGTCAAAGCTCTGCCAACCTCGCGTTCTATGCCAATAGCTAGTTTACATGAACATGGCCTGGCTAGTAGACTTAAAACCTGTCCACTCTAGTCTCCTTCATCCCAGTTTCTTTCATGGTAAAAGATGATATTGACTGATACATCTCCACCATATCAAAGTCAAGATACTTCTCCAGCCTACACCTGTCCACGATCTTTACCTGTTTGTGGTTCCTCCAGGGGGGTCTCAATGGCACGAATGCATTCACCCACTGAAGAAACACTGAATCCCAAAAATGGCTCTTCTGGCTTTGTCATCGGCAGATTCCATTCCCACATTTGTCTCATCAGGTGTCCAGCGAGCCTGCACGAACACTCCTGGCAACAACCGACAGATCCCTCAAGAAGATTTTCTTGTAGGTTGTACAGGAAGTCGAAGAGCTGGTCGAGTAAATCAATGCGTCGCTCCTCTAGTTTGTCGATGACATTATTGGGCACCGGTAGGTATGTTTCGATCGGGCCAGTTGATGTTAGTATCGCATGGGTTGCAAGGTGACTGAATACCCGATCGCTTTGAAATGTCCAGGCGATGAAAAGCTGAAATTGCTCTTTCTTGCCGAATGAGTCCAATACATGGGTTTCAATGTCTAGCCAGCTATCGTGCCAGTATTCCACGAACCTGGCTTCCCAGCCACGATAGAAAACCTGAACGATATCAGAGCAGCCATAGTAGTCGGCAATTAGCCCAATATGTGCTACATGCTCCTGACTGAGCCTTTCGGGGACGTGACTGTGGTGGCCATGTATGATGTCAAGTAAGACCAGAAGGGCTTCAGCATTCCAGTCCGAAGTTCTGATTTCCAAGAGGCCTTGATCGTTTGGCTTGGACTCTCGGAAGTCACCCTTGATCGATTTGCGAAAGACCGGGGATGCCATGCTGAGATGTTTGGCGGATGCACGGAAAACGATTTCGTTGGGAGTACCATCCTTCTGTTCTGGGCTTAGAGATGTGATCTCTTGGAGGGCTGTTGCTTTTGTGATCGTAGCTATCCTGTCGGCTTCAGGTGAGACGGTCGTAGTCGATTCAGCCTTCCTATCATCTTGTACCTCCTCTCCCGGTATTAGAAATGCGTCTTCCAAATAAGGACGAACCTGTTTCAAGTTGGGACGTTGCAAGATGAGCAACGCATCGGCGTCAGGGTCGAGTTCGAGGAGGGATTCCTTCATCATGAAATGTTGAGAGACAGTAACAGATTGCGAATGATTCTTCTGCGTCTTGTTTGCCGGTGAGCTAGTGTTAAATGTTTGTTTGCCCCTCGCTTGATCAGCCTGCTTGCTGCGGGCTTTCCAGTGTTTTATAGTATCCATAGCGATATTAGGTTCGCGTGACTCACGATATAACCTCTGTTCGTGGGCCGTGATTTGCATAAGGTTCAGAGCCTGCGTCAATGTAACTGACCTATTGATTAAGTACAATCAGCGGCCATCTTCAGATTTGTCACCGCCAGATACCAAGTAATGTGATTGAGAGTGTAATCCTGTGAAGCATGGTCGTGTGAATGTCCGCTACTGATATGTTTGTTACTGTGGATAGCCTGCTTTCCTCTTCGTCCACTTCTCATCCTCTGCCTTCCCATTTGCAATCAAGCATGTGCAGACCTGTCTTCCTTTGTCGATTGGAATAAGCTTTTCATAACGAATTCATACTTTCTTCGAAGCAGCATGAATCCAATGCTTGCAGGACCCTGTTTCTGCCTTGCTCCGGCGTAAGGTTTGGGATAGAAACTTCCACTGAGATAAGGTCCACCTACCTGATCGACCCCCCCTCCACGATAATTGCAGACCTTGGCAGGTGGGTGCCAGAAGAATTGTCCTCTAAGGCTTGGGGTACAGAAATAAAGTAGCCTAAGCCACAGCCTAAGTTAGCATAAGGTGACTGAAATATTTCGTCTCTTATGCTGTTAGCGGCTAATTCTTCTGATACCCTGACGCTTGGGTTGGAAGAACTGTGTACGACAAGGATTCAATTTGAGTGGAAATAGACCGGGCATAAGCTCTTTCATTTAGTAGCAAGCCAATCGGCGAAAGCGTGTCCTGGAACATGGAAAAGTTATCAGGAGACCTCAATCAGCAATTGCGGTCTTGAACAGTGGTTAGTGCATTTATTTACGAGTCAATAGTTTATCTTGAAATCAATAGTTTTGAAAGCTAAACCCGAGTAAGCACACGCTAAGACACAATTTCAGGGGTCTGCAATTTCAGATGCAAGCCACAGCACTAGCAAGCGCCTCCACTGTCGCAATCCAGTAACAGCTGATCCATCAAATCGTTCTCTGGCGAATCCCAGCTTGACGCTAAACAGTCTTTGCCTTCGGAGTCCTCCACAGTAACTGTTGAACAAAGTAAGGAGAAGAAAACTATTGATCCTTCAGAAGCAATTAAACTGTCAGAGGCCTTTCAGCTCGTTACTAGTCACTAGTTGAATACCCATTCAGGCTCGAACCCAAGATGGTTATCTCGCTGGTGCGCGAGTCAAATGAATATTAATTGACATAAGAGAGGCGCTCTAACCCCAAGTTTTGTGGCTCTCGTTCCTTCGCGCCATCTTCAACGGTCGTTCCTTTCCCTCACCATAGTCACTCGTTTATCATGGTGTCACTCAAAGCTATTGCTGTCGCTTATGCAGCTGCCAATTTGTTGGCAGTAGATGCAAGCCCCTGCCGTCCGTCAAGCTCCGCCTTGTCCGGCTCCGAAACCCAGACCGTGTCGTCCGTCATTACGGCCTCCACGGGCAGTAGCGCCATTCCAGTTGATACAACGACGTCCAAGGAGCTCACTTCTTCCAACGATGAATCGACTACTGGAAATCCAACTTCGTCTGGCAGTGAGACTCTAAGTGTCTCTATATCGTTGAGCGAGCCCACTACATCTGGTCTTGCAACACTTTCCACCATTGCAACTTCTAGCAGCCTTACGACTTCCGTCGAACTGACGACAGCGTCTGGAATTGCCACGACCTCTGCTGCGACTACTGCATCTACAGATACTACGGAGTCTGCTGAGACCACTAAGACCACTGATGCTACTGCGTCTACCGATGCTAGTGCGACTACTGCCACCACAGTAGCTGCCGAATCTGATACCACAACCGTCGCTGATACCATAGCTGATACCACCACTACAGTTGATACCACAACCACTGCCGACACTACAACTACGGCTGACACCACAACTACGGCTGACACAACCATTGCTGATACTACGACCGCCCCAGATACCACCACCACCATGGGATCTACAACGGTTTCGGCGGAGCCTACAACTACAACTTCTGCCTGTGTTGAGCCTACCAGCATGCTCAGGGAGGCTGGGTTTGAGACGTCTACTGGTGCTTGGGGATTCTACTGGGGTGGCGGTTATGTTGACGAGAATGCCGAAAAGCCTCGCACTGGAAGTGGTGCCGCGTATGTCCCTCTTTAACTCTTCTGACAACATAAACTAACTGAAAGTAGTGTTCTTCCCGTTCCTGATAAACAAGAACGCCGTGTGGAGCAGCGCGTACATGTTGTCCCGGGTACAGAGTATACCGTCAGCTTCTACTACGCTCTTTCGGCCGTCCCAGATGCTAGCACCCAGTGCATCGTCTTTGCTACCTTCGACTACTATACAACCTTGAAGACAGTACCGATTCCATCTGACACCGATTACCACCAGTACACTGCCAGTTTCATCGCAGCAGATAACTTGGACCCAGTCATCGAGATTGGTGTCTCATGCCCCCAAGTGAACAATGCACCTGAAGTTCGGGTTTTCATCGATGATGCTTCGGTCACGGGTGCCGCTTGTGACGCCACTTCTCCCGAGTCAACTCTACTCGTCCCTGCAGACCCAGAGCCAGCTCGCTGTCCTTCGAACGTCATTAACACCCCGGGTTTTGAGACTGTGGATGGAAGCCAAAGCTGGTATATCCTCGGCGACGGAGATTTTGTGGAGGACGAATCGAATGCTCGCACAGGAAAATGGGAAGCGTAAGTGTAGATCTCGTTACACCCTAGACCCAAACGCTGACGGACGACAGACTTTTGAACAGCGTTGCTCAACCTGGATACGGCACCTTCCTCGAACAGGTATTCTCTTCGTCAGACCTCGCTGCCGGCGAGACATACGATTTCCGTTTCTTCTGGAAGCCCAAGTCTTTGCCCGATAGCGGCCGGTGCTACATATACAGTGTTCCCAATCGTGGAAACAACGCAATAACATATGACACAGTTGCTTTTGGGGCAACCTCGTCAACTGGCTACACTATCTCCTCAGGTCGCTTCACAATGCCTGAAGATGATGTAACTATTTCAATCATCTTCATTTGCGACGAGAGCAGTGGTCAGCAGCTACAAGGATCAGTCTACGTTGACGATACTGCACTCATCAAGGTTGGAGGCTGCGAGGCATATCCCGAGACAGGAGCTATCATCGAGAATCCTAGCTTTGAGATTCAAGCGACAGAAGATAGTACCTATGCCTGGTTTGGAACCAGTGGCGTTACTATCGAAGCAGCCAAGTCCAACGGTCCTTCCCCTCAAACTGGTAACAACTACCTGTAAGTTCCACGCCGACAATCCATTTATACATTTTTCTAACTCGGTCTAGATACGTCCAACTGGAGTCGGGCCGAAGCTCTGCCAAAATCACCAAGCCTCTGGCCAGCACCTTAAGCCAAGGCCGACAGTACACTGTCAGTTTTAGTTGGACGGCTGGGGCGGCTTATGAAACCGGCGATTGCTCGTTCACTTTCGGCCTTGGCTCAGCTACTTCTACACTCAGCCTGAACACAGAGGTTACGTCTTATGAGTACCAAGTGTTCACGGCCAGTCTCACACCAAATGAAGACACTTCGTCTATGACTCTTGAGGTCCAGTGCGGGAATGTATTCCCTGACTTTGCGTTTGACGACTTTACTCTCCAGTAGTCTGGCACAAGTCATGGCTGAGGTTACATAATTCACTTCTTAGAATACATATCTAAATACATAACTTAAAGCCCATTCACTGGGTGATTTGCAACGATCCTTGATTCCCTGACTGGCGTGTGTGTCGAACTACTGCTAGATTGATTGAGTCTAGTCTTTTTGGTAGCGCAAAGCCACCTGCGCGAGCTTATTATCTGTTTGGAAATGGTCCAGCCATTTGTGAAAACGCCCGCTCTTAACCCGAAAGTCCTCATGAGGGCTGCATCAGCCAGGTCTAGACCTTCTTGCCGAGTCCCGTGGCTGGCTGACGGTACTTGCTAGGATTGAGAGATATAACAGTGATCACATTCTCTTAATTTCAGTCTGCAAACTTTATCTTCCAAATATTTATTTATTTCACTTACCAATCATCTGATTGAACATAGCACTTGTTTCATTCTTGTCAATTGTCAAACTGAAGTAGTTTCTGGTCATGCCTTCCTCTATCCCTCACGACCCCAGCCTCACTCTTATGAGTGTTGTCACTAGAAAGGCACTCGACAACATTAAAGAGATCGCAGCTTTGCAGGAGCCCGTCACCGCTGCCCAAGATGCGCTCAATTCCCTCATTTCATCGAAGCGCAGCCTCACCATGACCAAGACCGAACTCAGGAACCTTGGGGTCCCAACCGATTCCCTGGATGCAGAGATCAAAAGTCTGGATGGCGCTATCGAAAAGGCGGCGGGCGATTACGCGATGGCGAAGATGGTTGCGGAACCCCAAATCATGGCAAAGCGCAAAAATATCCATTCGGCTCCCAAGCAGATTGAAAGTCCCGTGGATTACTCTCGCTGTGAAATCAAGAGCATGCCTCTCGCTAGTGACTCCATGAACATGGACGTCCATTACTTTTCGTTCGACTCGAACTCCCAAAGCACGGCTGCCTACAGCGCTCAAATCGCATCATATGTATCTGGGACTGCTGGGAACGTTTTCGGAGCCGAAAAGTCCAAGGAGATGGGGACCGCAGCTTCTCGTCAAGTCAGTCGTCAGCTCAGCCAACACAGCATCGAGGGGACTCTGATGCTATCGGTGGGCTGCACGCACAAGAATGCGTCCGTGGTGGCCCCATTTGTATTACACGTGGATAAGGCTATCAAAGTGTGGAACTCGCTGTTTCCTGGAAACAAACTGGACCCAACTGATGGAAAGAGCATGATGAAATGTGCCATGAACGGAAGCCAGGAAGACAAAGAGAAATTTTCCATTATCTCTGGCACCACTTTCGGATCTTGTTTTGTTGGCATGGTCCACATACTCAACACGGCAGATGCATCTGCTTCGGAGTCTATGTCTGCCGCTGCCTCATCGATGAAGGCTTCACTGGATATGGGTAGTTGGTTTGCCAACAAGAGCGGCAAAGTAGGCATCGACTCCAAGTTTGCCAACCACATCAAGAATCTTCTCAATCAGCAGAAGGTCCAGTCTCACATCACAGTTCTGTCTATGGGTATAGTTCCATCCATGGTGGCCAGCGACGTCTCTAAGACTGTGGACAAGTTTGCCAACTTTGATCCCAAGGTCAACATGGCGTCCATCGCCAGTATGCAGAGTGCGGCAGCTTCTAGCGAGGCATCGGTCCAGTCATTTGTCGAAAACGCGCGGATGGGTTGTCAGGTCCCCGGGCTTCAAGACAGGACCGTCGACTCCGCAATGAGTGCCTTGACCGCCATCGAAGCTAGCGATAACAAAGTTTTCGATGTCAATTCCATGATGGTGGCGCTAGATGATTACCTGAAGAAGGTCGCTGAAGGTACTTCCGGAGTTCCCATTAACTATTATTTGAAGGACATTGACCAGAAGATGCTGGCGGAAACGTGGGTTGCGAAATATTACCCCGGCAAGTTTATGTCCATCAAGTACGATGATATGGAAGAAGGAGGTCCTGCTGCGGAGAATGGGGAGCAGAGAGACAGACTGTGATATGAGCGATAATTGATTTTGTTCTGCATTCTCTTCGCCTTTGCCTATATTTAGTAAATCTATCAAACAAAGGGCAGGATGACATGACTAGCTTTCTCCCCTCCACAAAAGACATTATGTGTGCCCTTGTTGTCATTATGCTCCAAGCTTCCAAAATTGCTCACGCCCAAATTCCTTCCACAAACAACAGCGCGAATTGACTCACCAGCCTCATACTCAATGCCCATGGCCCAGATACCAATATCCAATCTAACAACGTCGCCAGGGTTGATCTTCTCCTCGATCTCATGAGGATGGAAAGGCCAGTGCGGATGCATACTCTTGCTCTCATCAATCTCGCGATGCGATGCTCGCAGGACGCCCATTGGACCCCGGTAGACTACTACTTCAATCTTCTCCTTGGCATCCATCTCTTCGAAGGATTGCTTGGGGATTCCTTTCCAGGGGATGTTAAGGTTGAGCATGACTTCGCCATTGGCGTCGAGCTTTTCGAGAAGGACGTAGACATCCATGTCGTTGTGATCGGGACAGGACATGAAGACTGTGGCTTTGGGCATGCCGACTAGTCTTGTTGTCTTGTCGAACTTGTATGTGAAACTGACTCGATCGTCGGTCTCGGACTTGTAGCTAACAATGGATTCGGAGGTCGGCTTTTCAAGTGACAACTGGCCTTCTGGTGTGAAGTACATCTTCTTGTAATCGGTTCTGGGAATGGGAAAGTCCTCTTCGACAATATTCTCGTATGACTGAGGCTCTTTCTTTCCAAAGCGTAGGACAGCCATGCGAACTTGCGGCGTGCTGTTCCAACCGTTCTTCTTGCCCTTCAGGAAGTAGTCAAAAAAGTCGAGTAGTTCAGGATTGGCTTGCTCGTTACCCCAGATATCATACCACTCCTGCCAAGGGTGCCATCGAAGCCACTTGTGAGGTGTGTCAACCTCGAGCCATCCTCGAATGGCACCCATGCCGTGCATGGTATTCGTCCATGTTCCAGTGATGTAAGTAGGGATGTTGATCTTCTTCATGTCTGGACGCTTGTCGTTCCACCAGTCGTTGGCAAGAGGGTGTTTCTTAAACATCTCACGGAAACTCTCGATTCCGTTGTGTCCTTGAAGCATGTACTTGACGATCAGCTTATCGAAGAGATCGCCGGCGTAGATGCCGCCACGGGCGAATTGCTCGCGGTACAAGTCACCGCAACCTTCCCAGGGAGCGATGGCCTTGAGACTAGGGGGTCGAAGTGCGGCGATGAACCATTGCACAATGGCGAGATGTGAGTTTCCAGCGAGACCAACTGCACCGTTACACCAAGGTAGTTTGGCTATGCTCTCAATAGTGTCATAACCATCTTCAGCCTCTTGAGTACCCATGATGACCATTGTTCCTTCACTATCTCCTGAACCGCGAGAATCGATATTGACGATGGCATAACCGCGAGGAACCCAATCATTAGGATCAGGAGCCTCAAACTTCTCAAGACCAGATAATGTCTTAGGAGGAATGCCCAGATTCCAAGGAACCATGAGATCTAGAGACATAAGACCATTGAACTTCTTTCCGAAAGGCGACCAGCAGATGATCGCAGGAACAGACTCATCACTGTTCGGCGGCCGGTAAATATCAGCGTATAGCGTGACCTCGTCACGCATCTTGAACGCAACATCATGTTCAACAAGAATGTCGCAATTTAAAGGTTTGGCTGATGGATGATCAAACTTCCAGCCAGCAGGAAGAGTTTCTGAATGTGGGTTGAATTTGACATAGCCGCCGTTACCAACCTTTGGAGGGTTGATGGGCTCGATTGGGACTTCGAAGGGGAGTTTGGCAGCAGGCATTGTGACAAGGATGTAATTGGTGGTGTTGATACTATCGGAATCGAAGTCTGAGCCAACCTATTCATAGTCGATGTTTGGAGTCTTGAAGAGGGATACCGAGGTCGCGAACCGGTGGTCCGCTCGGCCCCACTTTGATATGGGTTCGGTGTAAGAGGAGGCGAGCGGCTCGGTATCGGAGTCTGGAGTAGTAGCGGGGCAGGCGAGACATACCGATTCCGAGCCGAAGCGCTAGCACTTCGGAATCAATTATTGTTTCAACGCCTGACTCCGAGCAGTTGGAGGATCAGTTGATTGAAGAATAAGTAGACGAGATTGAACTTGCAAAGAACTATTCTCCATCAACAACTTTCAAGCCAATTGATCAAGATCTTGAACACCAATTCAGCTTCTTTCTGTCTTTGCATCCACAACCTTCACAATGGTCGTCAACACAGAGCCCGCCGGTTACCAAGCCAGCGCAAGCCTCAAGCTCGACAACCCCACAGCCACCAAGTCTCTCCAAGCCAAGCCTGCAGGCCCCAACAAGCTCTTCGCCAACCCAGATGCTGTCTATGGCGACTGGCGCGATGATCTAGTCCGGGATGGCTACGCGGTTGTCAAGGGTGCTATTCCCCGCGATCGCGCTGACCAGTATGGTGAGGAGATTATGTCCTATCTCGAGACATTGTAAGTAATTTTTGAATACAATGCAAGCTGGATTTGGCTAACAATTTAAAGCAACGGTGGCATGGGCTTCAAGCGCGATGATCCCAGCACAGTCAAGAACGAGACTCTCCCCGTCATCACAGAAAAGGGCATGATCATCGGCTACGGTGTCGCCCACGAGCAATTCACCTGGTCAATCCGCCAAGAGCCCGGCGTCGTAGAGGCCTTCGAGCGCGTCTATGATACAAAAGATCTCATCGTCTCTTTCGACGCAATCAACACCTCTTTCCCAGGCCGCAACGACGTCAAGGTCAACAAACCTTGGCCCCATCAGGACCAAGATCCCGAGAAGCCCGGCTTCCGATGTCTGCAAGGTCTCGTTAACATCCTACCCAACGGAGATAAGGACGGCGGTTTGATCGTTTGCAAGGGCGCACATCGTCTTAGTGAGGAGTTCCACGAGGACTTTAAGAACGAAGAGAACAGGATCTGGGCCTGGACGAAAGAATGGTACGGTTTCACAGAGGAGGGTATGGAGTGGTTGAAGAACAAGGGCTGCGAATGGATCAAGATCAACGCCGAGCCTGGCGATCTTCTTGTGTGGGATAGTCGCACACCTCACTACAATGTCAGTCCTGAGGGTACGATGCCTAGGTTCTGCACGTATACTTGTTATATGCCTGCTGCGGATGCTACGCAAGAGGACTTGATCAGGAAGAAGGGTGCTTTCGATAACTTGCAGAGCACGACGCATTGGCCTAATGCTATGCATGTTGGAGGTATTCCTGTTATGCGCGATGGAAAGCCTTGTCCTTATAATACCGGCAAGCCTAGGGCTGCGCCGAAGTTGACGGAGAGGGGGTTCCAGTTGACTGGTATTCCTTATATCGCTGCATGAGTGGTCGAATCTGTATTTTGTTGTTTATTTGAGAATGTTACCCAGTATAGTGCGCCAAATAAATTACCAACTCCCAAGAAGATTAAAATTCAAAAGATTATCTTCCATTGTAACATCTTTGCCTCCGAAAGCTGAATATCCGCTAGCCTTGAGTAGAAAGGCCCTCGTCACCAGCCTTTGGTGGAAGAGCCTGCGAAGCCACCTCTTGGCCTCTCTTTCTTCTCATTTTCCTTCTATTCCACACACACAACCCAACGCAACATATCAATGTCGCCCCAACAATAACAGGAATGCCAATCATCAGAAAATTGACAAAAGAGGTAGCGAATGGACCATCATTGACTGATGGGCCTGATGTCGCTCGAGCTACAAGATGTCTTGGCTCCGCCATCGCACCAGGGAAGTCTCGTTGTCGGATAATTTTGGGTGACAGTTTGTGGTTGGTAATCTTTGAATATGTTCAAAGTACCAACTCAGGATATGCTTGTTGTCGTTCACATAATTTGGCAGCTAGATGTCATGTTGCATGATATAATGAGGGAGCTGAACGGTGGGTGAGGAATGGCTGGTGTCGTCGTAAATAGAGACTAACAACAATCTACAATTTTCTGTCTCCATTCTGGGGTGAGAGATTGTTTATTACATGCTGCTGTGCTGTGCCGCAGGGCAGATTATGGCCCTGGCTAAGCTCCACTGTTTCGCTATGAAATGGACCAGTCTGGGTTCCAGTAGACTCCTGATCCTTGTATCGCTGCATGGGCGATGGATGGTGACATATCCATAGTATGTTGAATATCTTCTATCATCCAAAAATAAACAAAACCGAACGGACCCTTTGTCTTCGCGGTGGTTATGCATACTGAGGTTCCGCTAATCCTTCGTAGAACCACCATCTTGAGCAGCTTCATATGGAAGAGGCTGCATAGCTACAGCTACCTCTTGGGCTCTCTGTCTCCTCATCTTCCTTCGGTTCCACCAGCACAGCCCGAAACAGCACATAAATATCACCCCAACTGCAACAACAATGCCAATTCCCAAGGAAACAATAGGACCCGCGTTCAGATGACTATCTTCTCGAGCGACAAGATGTATTGGCTCCGCCATGGCAGTACCCAGACGTGGTCGCTTCTGGTACAGAATGTGGGTCGTAGACAATTCCGCGGTGCGGAATAATTGAGGTTGGGGGTGATTTGAGTGGGAATGCCCTGGCAGTGGATTGGATTTCGTACGCAGTGACGATGCTGTTGGAATTCTGAGTTTGTTATTGAAGAATATCTGGCGTCTTATTTCATGAATGAATGAAAACAAATTGATGTTTTCTTTTCGTCTTGGGTTGGGTGGCTGTTTATGAGACTCCTGTGCCGTACGAGATAATTTAACCCTGGTTGAGGACCACTGTTTCATCTTCACACTGACCAGTATGGTGGCAAGGTCACTGAAAAACGCCTTGAGACCCCTGCTAGCTTAGTGCTTGTTGGTTGGAAAGTTCCGACCAACACGTTTCTGTATAGGCTAATTACAAGCTTATCTTCGTAGCAGTAGGGTAAGGTACCTCGAATGAACACTTGTCTCCCGCGATAACGACGCGTCGTATCACAAGGCACGTCCCTAGTTTCAGGAAGACGCAGATCTATTTTTCGCCATTGGACCCGGACTTATGAAGAAAGCGTACTGACGGAAAACGCGGATAGATCTGAAACAGGGAGAGAAACGAATCCTGGGGTTGATCGCAGGAAGGGTTCAAACCTCAATGGATCCACATTTTAATAACAATCATGTCTTCCAACCGTCCTAATGGTCACATGTTTCTGAACTCCATGCAAAACCATCAGCTCCTTGAATGATGCATCCTCGAGAAGCTGACCAGCTCTGAAGCGATGCTCCGAGATGTACGATAGACCTCTCTGCAATATAGAGAGCACTAGTTGTTGCTCGACAAGACCAATTTCATACCGTGAGCGCTTGACCTTTGCTTCTAGAGTTTGATGGAGATCTGGCTCTCCATTCTGATCATACCACGACTCGTTGCATTGACCACCGCCATAGTAGGAGTTCCTCCAGGTCGAGGGAAGAGGCCCCAGGCTTTTTACCATGAAGTCCAGGGCTGAACGGGGTATCGAGCCACGGAACAGGGAGAACCCTATGCAGAGGTCGGCAGATATACACATGTAACTCCACATGTCGGACGCAAAGCCCGCTTCCACACCATGGAATCGTTCTGGGGCGCAGTAGATGGCAGGTGGCTCGCCTTCACGCTCCACAGAGCTGCCAGACTTGACAGCCAGACCAAAGTAAGCGAGGGTGACCGTGGCCTGTATCAATGACTTATGCGGAGACATAGGCATGACAAGCTCGCCCTCTTTCCAAGTGGGCTTGCAAGTAGGTATATGCATTTTCTGTGGGCGCCCAAGATTTTCGTACTTGGTAGATAAATCGGTGCCACTTGTGAAGGGAGTAAGACCGTATAAGACGTTGGAACAGTTGATGTCTGTATTACATGGTTAACTTTCTACGATTGACGAGCATGGCAGCATACCTCTATGTACGACTCCGGCGTCGTGTAGCGCATTGATAGCTTGCAGCAGTTGCTTGGCAGACGACATCCGAGCGACAACAGACATGGAAGAGGCATGTGTCCGTAGACTGGGGCCCAGCAAGGGAAAGGCCAGGACCCTGTGGTGTGTCGTGGGGGCAGGCAGCAGAAAGGTCTCCTGAAATATCAAGAGGCGGGATGTATCCTGCACCGTACTGGCGATCATAGTTTGCACAGTATACTCTCGCTCAGCAGCAGGCCCAGGAGTCATGATTTTAAGAGCGACGTCAGCTTTGTTCACTATGTCATGTGCCATCCAGACGGTTGAGAAGCCGCCATGACCCAGCTTGTGCTCAACACGATACCTGTTGATGAGGATTTGTCCGATGCAGATTGGATAATAGAGCCCCTCGTCGTATCGTTCAGCTGGCTCGGCTGCATCCTCGACGTCGCACTCGTCATCTGAATCGACAAAGTCGCCCCAGATAGCGGCGCAATCTGAATCATCGGTTCCAGTAGCCATTATGGTATAAGTCGGTGGGGAATGAAGAGCTGCACCAGGATTTGCTCAGATCAGGTAAGGGAAAAAAGGAAGGGTCGGGCCAATGAATCGAGTTGTGAGAAACTACAAACAAGGCAATGCATATGTTATGTGGAAGTGAATTGCAGAAGAGAGAATTGCTGTACGGATAAATTGAAACGAGGATGTCGTACGGGGATTGAATGCTCCCGGACGTCCCCCACTTAAATGTGACCCCACTCCTTGGGGAGAGAGTTACAGATAAGGATCATGGAAACAAATTCAGCATGTGGTATAATAGCACATTGATAACCTCTCGGAATCGGCAGTGAAGGGACCGTCATTGACTGGCACGCTTGATGTCGCTCGAGGCTACAAGCCTGTTGGCTCCGCCATGATTAGGTAACTTGGGGGACGGGGAGCTTTCGGGCTGTGGAATAATAGAACAACGTACTTGTTATTTTAACCGAGGGTGTTCTAACAGCTGACCGGCATCTAATACGTAGCCACGGAAATAGCTAGGAGTTCTGATTTTACTTTTAAAGGACGACTGGCGTGATGAGCTCTGGGTGATGTGATACTGATGTTTTCCCTTCCTTGAGCTGAGAGGTCTTTATTCCACAGTCTTGTACGAAGGACAAGCGCACAATGGCTTTCCTGTTAGAAAATGGTTAAGAACCTCTGCTAGGGTAGTTCTTGTTGGCTGTAAAGTTCCGACCAAGAGACATTTCTTAACAGCCTAAAGACATGCTTGTCTGCTTAGCACTAGGGAAAGGCACCATAAATGTTGTCTCAGCCTATAATAACTCCATACTTTGGTTTTGGTAGCACTGCATTGTATCGAAGCTATCCTGATAGGCCCTTTAAGAAAGGACAACAAAGAGAAAACGCATTATAGCTATAACTATCATGACCAAATCTTCTATCATCCGCTTGATGTACCATAGGGTTAGCGCGATAACAGTAAGCGCCCCAATACTAGACAATATCACTGCAACGACTACTGTCCTGATATCAACTTCAATTGATGATCCTGGAATCCTGTCAACCTTTGCCTGTTCTCCTTGACAGCTAGTAACAGTCGAATTACTGGGCTTGCCCAAGTACATATGCGTCGTGCTATTCCATGGTGAAGAGTTCTTGTCGTCTTGAATCAACGAAGTAAGCTCCAGTAGACTCAACTCTCGATCAAGCTTCTGAGATTTGCTTATATCCTTGATCATAACTTTCCACATTATCGTGTTCGATATGTAGGGGATCTGTATAGGTCCTGATAGAAAGGTAAGTATTCTTTTATCGAGGACATTCCAGAGCATAATATTCTAACTTACCTTCCTCGACAGCATCTTCACGACCCTCTAGATCCTTTCCATCTATGACCGAACCAGCTTGCTCTTGCTTTTTTAGAGCATGTCGAATTCGTTTGAGAAAGTGCCAAAACACGAATTTAGGCTCCTGTGCCTGAAAGCTTTGTAAGAGGTTCTCAAGCCTGTCCACTGGCCCGAAATCGTTGTGTAGATCCAGTTGTGCACTGATGAGCCAGATACGGAACATCGCAAGGGAATGTTCCGACTGTTCAGTCGAGACATCCCGGGGCACATTTGGATGGGATTGCGAGGCTGCTACTCGCTTGGTAACTCGTTCGTAGATTGTACGAACTAGCGCATCCTCTTGCAAGTAGCACTGAAGCCTTATATAAGAATCAAAGTTGGTTATCTCATCAGGTACTCGCTCTGGCTCTTCTCCATCCTCACCGCTCCCTTCTGATACATTTCCGGACATTCCCTCGGGACCAGGCTCTGTTCCCTCCACCGATTGTTGTTCCATGTTTGTTCTGGCTTGATCTGGCTCGTTACTTCTGTCTTTAGCAAGTTCTTGAACCAATCGCACAGACTTAATGCCGGCTTCTCTGAAACGCGCTATGTCAAGGTCTTTGCGGGTTGACCAGTCAATGATCTTCGTTGACACCTGTCGCCCTTGCGATGCCATGAAAGTGGTTAGTTGTTCGATATATCTCCTCTTGGTTTCACGATTCTCTCCGATCAGATTCTTACCCACTTCACAGGGCTCAGTCAAGTACCATTCCACAAGGTCGAGGAACATATCCCGTCGATTGAAAATGATAGTCGAACCGTGGAACGCATTGTCAAGGAGTAACCCATTCATCTTATGAGTGTACTGCGTGGAGATCTGGAAAATGGGGAATGTAAAACGGGCGTTTTCGTTAATTTTTCCATCCCATTCCGGTAGTGGTATACGTCTGCCATCAACTACCTTGGAGTAGCTGTTGAATGCTATGTGAACTGGAAGGTCTTCCATGATGGATTCGGTCCCCGGGCCGTACAAGGTGTCGATCATGATTTCTCGCCGTTGTCTCCGAAATGCCTTATTATCTGGATCGCCATCGTCGAGGGGCTCAGGAAGATGTTGGCTCCGAAGGAGAATCATGACTCTGGGAGCGATAGGCGCGAAATAATGAAAGGCAGGACCCAGACTAATGCATTCGCCAGTATCCTTGTCTTCAAAGCCGACAGTTGGTCCTTCGTGGACGTTGTAGCCATTCTCAGTCAATACGAATTCCTCTTCGATGTTCGCAGGTGTGCATATGGCCATCCAATAACCCGTGGCATGCTCCACGAAACGCTCAGCGATAGCGAAGTATACAACTGAAGAGATAGTTTCTTGCCACTGACCCCCCACATCCATATCAAGGTCAATAATAGCACTCAATCCATGTAACCAGACATCTATCGGCCGTTCAATTCCGTGACTTTTCATAAAGTCCCTGAGCAGAGCCTGGTCTTCTGCATGTTTGTAGTCTTCGATGGTTTCGCAGTTGTATCTTTGAAAGAACCCAGTACCGCGAATGCTCTGTAAGAAGAGAAACTTCCGTAGAACGGTGCGTTGCGTCCTAGTCAATTCAACATTCTCCTGACCTTGCTCCTGTGCCGTGACAATCTTGCGAATGATAAGACTGGTACTACATTCGAGCCGGCTAAATTTTCTCTCAAGCTGGCGAGGAACTTCTGCAGTTGATGATCGGTCGGTGTACATGTCATTAAGACCACAAACGCGTCGGATGGAATGCTCCTCAATCTTAAACCCAGTTGGCAACAGCTGCAAGCAATTTACCACGGGGTCGCCTGGATGTTTGCCCGTTTCATGGTGACGCTTCTTACATTTCAAACGGCCCTTGGGGGTCGAAGGGCACAGAAATGGATGATTAAAGTTTCTCAAAATAAATTGTGGAACGAAGTGTTGATATTCGGGTTTAGCCGCCTCCATAATGAAGTTATTGTTGAAAGACAGGTTAGCGCAGAGTGGGGATGGCGGGTGATCTCTGGGGAGCGTTTGTGCATCATATAGTAAATGCCCCGCTGGAACGGAAGAACTATTAGCCAGACGCCTACTGTACTGATTACTCTACGTATGAGGTTCTTACATACAATTTAATAGTTCGTAGATGCCGCCACTCTTGACAAAAGTACAAGCATCAGTGCCGTTGATGTCTGTTTCGCCAATGCATTCAATATTAAGTGTATGAATTGTGGAAAAACGAATCGTCGAACCGCTATAAAATAAGTGGGTTGGGTGTTCTAAGAATAGAGTCACGCTTAGCTCCACTATTCAACCACTGCTTCCTTGCAGTTAGTTAGTTGTGAATTAAGCTGGGTAGTATAGGTTAAGATCTGTCGCGTTATATTATCTTTCTATACAAAGTGAATTTTACTTCCTCCGGGAACACGGAGATCTTTTTCTTTTTCTTTTTTTTTTTTACATATCACATTACCTTGACATACGAGCTTAGGAGGAGAAACAATTGAAATTTGATTAGCAGAACCGTTGTATGTGTACTAAGGAAAGCTATTATTTATACGACGGACCTGTGACCACCCATGTATCTGGAAGAAAACATGCTTCTATCAGTCTACAATTGAGAATTTTCACTCATAATGCCGGTCTAGTCCTATTATAGCTCGGGAGCTCGGCTCACAGTCGAAGTTGTTTTGAAGGCCCATTGAAGAGAGACCCTGGAAAGCCACGTGTGGAGATTTACAAAAATGGTACGTTGTTTATACACTTATGTTCATCAGCTAATCAGAAGACGACAGCCGATTTGGCCTAAGGTAACCGCAGAGGCTCTAAAATTGGGTGCGCCCTATGGATCCAAGCTACTAAAAACCCCTCGGCTATTGATCTGCTTGCTTGGCTGTACGATGGCCATTAGAGTCATTTGTAGCTTATAGAAGCTCTGGTTAATAGGAGGCACAGAGTGTCATAAACAGGCTTGAAAAGCCATACCGTCAATATTCACAGAGCGTGCCTATTTTCACAGGCTTCTACGGTGTCAGCCAAAAGAGGATAACAAGAGACAAGCTTATTGATAACAAAATCCCATTATTAGGGCTAGCTTAGTTATATGGATCGCCAATGGGAAACAATGCTTGGTCCGGATGGATGTTGGGAGCTTGAACGAGTCACAAATAAACTCAAGTGGAACTGAATTGGAGACGAGAAGAAGTAGAAGCGAGATAGCTGTGCTACTTGCAGGAGGAGGTTACGCGTTGGGATTTCACTCGGACACAAGTATGACGCACTGAACCTCTTTGTGACTCGGAGAGATGTTGTTTCCTTGAATGCTTAAAAGATTGACAGCACATATGTACTTGTTCCGTAGACGGCATGTGCAGATCAGTCAACGAGAAAGACCATTGCATCCGTTTCGCCCATCCCGTTTCAAACATGACTCGACCCTTTGTTAGATTCGAGCTGGATACCCAAAGTGGCCTAGTTCCGATAGTCACGTCTGATCTAGCGTATCTTCGGGCATCGTGCTAGGGGACTAGGCGGTCGGACCCCTCTGTTTCGTGGAGTTTATCAGTAGACTCAGGGGTTTGGTGACGCTGATAGAATGGCATGATGTCCCGTGGGCACTAATACCATGTAAAGCCCTCCCGTCGAAAGAGAGAGAAGGTAGAAAAGGGTTCGAAGAGATCAAGACGGAAATGAGGAGGCCAAGACTCTGCTCATCCGAAAAGAGACTTAGCAAATCGCTTCCTCATGTTGTGTCGCCACCGAGAGGTCGTCATATCCATCAATCAAAACATAAAGTCTATGTACGGTGCTACAAAATGATCTTTCTTCCCCATCGCTTTGAGGGTAAGACATTTTCGCTTTAGCAAAGTGTGTTTATCGAAATCGTGGCTCGAACTCTATTGATTTCCCAGTTTGAACACTGATATCCCGTAAGGAGTCTATTTTTTCGGCAACAGTCATCAAAAATATTCGATCAAATATAGTCTTTTTCTTCCAACATATAAAGAAGAAAGAAGGCATCGGTACTCGTGGTCGTGCTTTGAAAATCGGCAACATAGCTATATAACAGTTATTTCTTTTCACTTCTGCCACAGACACGATGACCAAGAAAACCGAGTGACGCCATCGTACAGAATAGATCTATGAGGGCATGGGGACTCGGGGATCGATGGTCGGCTCCAGATCTGAGTGATCTACCGTTTATCGCTGATCCCGCTTTGACCATGGTATGAGGCCAACGGCCCAAGAAGGGGCCAACCAAATCTGCCCGAAACACCACTGAACGTGGCGTGTTGACTAGAAAATTCTGCCTCATAACTGGGTCTAACCCAGAATCTACTAGAGAAGCCGGGATAAATTGACTGCCAGGCTGTCGATTATTAACGGAGACGTCGCAAAACCCACGACAAAGCTCGGAGCGTACTGACTAACAACACGGCTTCATCGATTGAAAGAATGATACCCCACTGAGGTAGATTGGTCTATGTGATTGCATAACTTCGTATGCAAATTAGGCAATATTTGACTTTAATGAAATACTATATAAACAGCTGAGTCTCTCATCACCAATCATTTCCATTGCGTCGTCCAGCTAGGAAAGAACGACAAAAATTAATCAGATCGGATAAGCCGGTCCCAAACTATTGGGATGCGATATCTGGCCTACAGATCAAGAAAATTTAATGACACTAAGTCAGCAGACTAAACCCAAGCAGCCACCTCGAAGCGGGTCGCCAGGCAATCTGTCGGCGCGACTGAATCAGTCGTGCTGTTTGCGCCCCTCTGACCAAACAGGCTAATCATGCTAAGCGTTCTCTAATCAAATTTAGCAAAACCTTCACGCCCCCTTCATTTCTTCTTGCCTACAGAAGCCGTTGGCCTAAAGAGTTTGCTAACTATTACAAGCTTCTGTTTGGAGAAGACTGGACATGGCTTTTGCGCTTCAGGGGTGCTTGGACGTCCAAGCTTGCCACTTGGTCCTTCTTTTCCCTTTTCTGCACTCTTGTATATATCCCGACCGCCCACTCCTTCCCGTATGTTACAACGTGATGGCCAACTATACATGTTTCACTATCCTTAGGTTCTGTAGTTTGACCAACCGGTCTAGTGTCCTGACTTGACATCCACTTCTCTTTTCTCTTTTCTTTTTCGTTTCTTTTCTACGAAACAACTTTGTTTTGAGATGAAGCCTTTCCCGTTCCTTTTTCCTTACCTTTTAGCTCTTCCTTTGGCCGTAGTTGGTCTGAGTAAGGAGGCTTCTGAGGTGTTGGGCAAGTTGCCCAACTGTGCGGTAAATATCAACTTTACTTGCGATAGGTGTTAATAATAGCTAATCTTGTATAGTCAAAATGTCTTGTCAACAATATATTGGAGTCAACCTGTAATCTTGACGATATAAAATGTACATGCACGAACGTACCGCTACAGGCACAACTTGAGAAATGTGTACTGGCTGACTGCACTGTCCAGGAATCCCTTTGTATAACCCCTCACTGCCCCAACAATGTTCAATTCGTTTACTTACGCTTTGCTAGTTACAAAGAATACAACGCAGACACTATGCGGTGCCCCTGTCACAGATAACAGAACCCTCTTCGTCCGCCTCAACGACATCATGGGTACCTTAACGGGTATCCTCTGCCTTATCCGATTTCTCACAAAGCTCTGTTATAAAGTCCCTCTCGGTATGGACGATCTCTTCATGCTCATTACGATACTTGTCGCTATCCCTTGCATCGTAATCAACTCACGCTACCTTGCACCAGCAGGTATGGGCACCGATCAATTGTGTTGATTTGAACTGTACGACGTGATGACTGACATTCAAAAACCTTAAAAGGTATGGGTACCGATATTTGGACCCTAACGCCGACGCAAATAACGGATTTTGGCTACTGGTTCTATGTCATCGCTATGATGTACTTTCTTCTCCAAACGCCTCTTAAGTTAACCTTAGTCTTCTTTTATCTTCGTATTTTTCCCAGCACTGAGGTGCGGAGAGTTCTCTGGGCAACTGTTGCTTTTACGGCTGCTTACGGTTTTACCTTTGTTCTCGTCATTATCTTCCAGTGCCATCCAGTTGACCACTTCTGGTTAAAGTGGGACGGAATACATGAAGGTTCATGTATGAGTGTAAATGGGATTGCCTGGTCTAGTTCTGTTATTAATATTGCTATGGACTTGTGGATCTTAGGTGTCCCTCTTTCTCAACTGAAAAAGATGAACCTGGATTGGAGGAAGAAGGTTGGTATTGGCATGATGTTTAGCGTCGGTGTGTTGTAAGTCCAGCCTATCTCTGATTCATTAACTTGAGGCATGACGGTCGCTAACGCGTACATCTACAGCGTTACCATCATGAGTATTTTTCGTCTTTACGCCTGCGTTGTAGCCGGTCTAAGCCATACGAACAACTATTCACAAGACTACCTCGCCATGTCGAAATGGTCCACCATTGAACTTAACGTCGGTATCTGGTGTGCCTGCATGCCTACGCTACGCGTTCTTCTCGTTCGACTGTTTCCCAAGGTGCTCGGCACATCCAAGAAATACCTCCGTTACGGCAGCAAGAACACGGGGCACCCGACGGGTGCGAAGACGGCTGGAAACAACAACAGCGACGATCACGATAGGGGCAGAAATCGTTCAGGTTCAAACCCTTTTGCTGGGGGTGCTGAACACCATATCGGCAAGGCGGGGCAGTCGCGCGCCCGGGTCGATCCTATTGGCATCACTTGCGACCGCACCTACGAGGTGGAATACGGAATGGCAGATGATGATGAGACATATCTAGTGCATTTGAAGACCATGAATCATGGATCTAAGAGCATCAACTCTTTGCCGCGGTCCGAAGACTCGGTATAGATTACACAGTACTTACAGTTAATTATCCATCAACGATTGAGATTTGTCTGAATGTGATTACAAGCATCCAAAATGGCACCAACAATGATTATCACTGATTTAGCTAGCGAATTTTGTCTCAACAGATCGTAGACTTGACGAGAGCATCCCCAAGATTACGTTACGGTCGGCTTTCTTTCCATTCTTATCTTGGTCCAGAAAACCTTTGGGTGAAGCTGTCAATATCCCGTTTGCTGATTGAGGTACAGATCTATGGAGCCCTGAAACAGGGCGGCTTTGCCGGCGTGGCAGATCGATCTGGCATGTACAACGACACGGGGACTTTATCCGAAGCTAGTTATCTGGTCTTCCGATCTAGGTGTTCTTGCGCATACCTCTGAATTAGGATATTGCTCCGTGGTCTAAGATCGGAAAGTCGATCATCTCGCGCAACAGCTGATGCAATGCAAATGAAGCACGCGTCTTCTGTTGCGCGTCTGGGCTTCAACTTAGATAGGAATATATGTAGCGTTTTTACAAATCCACGGGTTCGTTCCGACGTAAGTACTACTATGAAACGGAAATTGAAAACCCCAAGGGCAAGACAGAACTCGTGTCGGGAAGCTTTGTACGCCAGTCGGGGCTGGTCGTCAATGTGCCAACGCCATCTTGAGAAAAGAGGACGAGGTTAATGGAGTTACAGAAGAACAGTCGGAAATATCAAATTGTTCGCTAATTCGTTTCTTTACATCTCTATAGTCATCCCTTCTTCCGCGGGGAACATTCCAGGATCATTCTCAAGTCTCTGCAACAAGTTCTCAAAGTCTGCCCAGTCGCAGCCAATTTCATCAGGTAGTATTGGTATGCTGAAAGGTTGTCCCAAGAAGGGATCCAGAACCCCACCATCCATGTTCAACTCCATCGGATTCAAGATGGAGGAGTCTGATGGGTCCAGCGACTGAGAGAAGGTCATGGCGTTGTGCTGTGGAGACAATGCCGTACCGCCGTGCTGAGAAATGTGCGTATCCGTGGTGGGTCTGTCGCTGGCGATGGTAGTCGTGGGCTTCATTGCTTCTTGGACCACGAGAATAAGGCCGTTCAGAACCGTGTTCAGTCGGTCTGCTTCGGCGAGACCAACGGAGTAACACCGTATCAAGTCTGCAGCTGTGGCAAGTAACTGTATCAATTAGCATCACCCATCAACACGAACCGCGTCCACTTACACTTTGATCGATCTTGGAAACACGAGAATGTGGCTGCTTAAGAATATGCACTGCTAGGACATAAAGCGCATGAAGTAGAGGGAAGTAAGATGGCGCGAACAGGTGCGACAAAGAATCGTCACTGTCAGCCAGCAGGTGAATGATCTTTCGAGCGGAGTTGGCGACCATGGATTGACCGTTGCGAATCGTGTACTCCCATGGCGTTCCTTTGGCAATCACCTCGACAGCCTTGTGGATGGCGTCTTTGCTGATGAGGAGGGAGTTGCGGTTGAGCATGATGATACTGTGAGATATTAGAGACGTCAGCGAGCCGAGATTGGACGGATACTTACGCATTGTGGTAGTGTAGGGAGATGAATGATGAGAGTGCGACATCCTCTGGGAAACGCATGAACTCTGATGTCGGTCTACATTGGCCGTTAGCTAGTTCAATAAATGGGGTGCCTGGAAACATCTTACCTTAGGGCGGCTGGTAGACCATTTACCCAGTCTGACAGCATGAGGAAGGACTCTCCAGTTGCGTTCACCTTGTCCTTGATCGCTGCCTCAATCGTTCTCCGACTAGCTCTATCCTCAAGTTGTCGCGCCTTTGCACATCTATGACTCATTCTACTGAACACCTTCGCCATCGACAGAACAAGATACTGCGGCTCGGGACTGGGAGTCTTGAAAGCTTCCAGATCAAGGGCATCATATACCTCGTCGGATATACTCGAGACATAGCCCAATTGGAAAGAGAACAGCTTCTCATAGCTATACAGTGCCCACCAGGCTGGATTCCAAGCGTCAATGAGAGATGGTTGGGGCTTCTTCTTAGGACGATTAAGCCCGAGAGAGTGGGCGATAGAGAGGCAGGTACCGAGGGCTGTCCATGATGAGGTGATCTCGTCGTTGAGACGAAGACAGACGGAGAAGAGGAAGAGAACTTCTATTGTTTCCAATGTGACGTTGCCGATGAGATGGCCGAGAGCGCCGCGGGCTAGAGAAAGGGCTTCGATCATGTACGAGTGGCTATCGGAGGATTGGAGGATAAAACCGCCTGCTGCTAGTAGCAACGACGTCCTCAAGCCAGTGACGTCTCCGCCCAATTGGGATTGATGCGATTGCAATACCTCAGCCCTCGCTAGATCCAATCTCACAACAGGATAAAAGACATGTATCTCTCGCTGATACGCATCAATAAGCTGCGGAAAGTCCCAGGTCTCCGGTGCCCGGGGGAAGACATGCCGAGACTGGAATCCACTCGGTCCCGATGCCGGGTTCAACGTCGGAGGGGCATATGTCCCAAAGTGGTAAGGAACGTTGAGCCGGAAACATGATAGGTCCAACCATTCTGTTAGTACCTGGAAAGATGTTGTCCCTGTGCTTTGTCGCCATATCGGCAAGGGATTGCTGATGGTGTCGGTATGCGAGGAGTCTCGGCTCTGTGACGGTCTTGGGCTTTGAGACCGTGCCCGTATCGGCGCGGCTACCGAAATAGTACGCGTCGTCTGGTGGTCTGTCGCCACAGACATGCGCCTACCCGGCGAGACTCCGTGCTCGGAAGGGCTACCGGACTCAATTGACAGACCATCGGCAGATTTACCTGCCTCGCGCCGTTTAATCACCTTTCCAGGGCGTCGTCTATCCTCAGTAACACACGGAATGCCCGCTGAAATGCATGCTTGACAGGATGGCTGTTGTTCATCGCAGCGCGTCTTGCGACTTCGGCAGTAATTGCAGGCAAAGTTGAGACGCCGACGTTTACTCGACTCTTTGGTCCGGAAGCCGGGGCTATCTTCGGTATCCATTGGAGAAGGCATCTTCGCCCGATAGCGGTATCGCGGGGAAATGCGGATATACTGAAACACTGATTGGAAACAAAAGATGCCGGTGGATGGAAACGGAATCCAATGACAGGGTTGAAGAGTCTGGGGTCAGTTGTGAAGGTGAGATAAAGATACCGAGCCGATCGAGGGTATTTTATTCTCTTAACTGTCCTTCCCCGCATCCTTTCCCTCGGACTATCGGCTCCACCCCCACAAGTTAGCGTACCCCAGGCCGACGATCGGTCTTTTACCAATCGGAGTCTGTCTTTTAGAAATCTGGACTTTACTGTATCGGCATTAGTTTGCAAAGCTTAGCTCCAACTCCTCAATTTTCGCGACTCCGATCCGACAAGGTACCAGGATGTTGAATCATATAAACCTCTCCACGTCGCTGTGGGAAGAGGAGGAGACAGACTCATCCAGCAGACACAATGGCTGAGCGACGATCTTTTGACATGAAGCCTGATGTGGATGCCGTTGAGAATGTGGTCGACAAGCCTCGTCATGAGTCGCACGATGCTTCTGGTACTGTCAACCTTTACCAGGATGGAACAGTCGTTCTAGTTCCCACGCCTAGTCCCGACCCCAAGGGTAAGCATTACACTCAATTGTCCTCAATTATTCAATACTAATTGGACTTAGATCCTCTCAACTTGCCTTCCTGGCGCAAGTACATGATCATCCTCCTTGTAGGCTTCTACTCCGGCATCTCAGTTCTCGGCACATCCGGTCTCGGTGCAGTAACCCCAGAACTTCACAAGATCTACCACAACGATGATCCCAAGCGCATCACCGACTTGCTCACCTACCCGACTCTTTTCATGGGCATCGGCAACTTATTCTCCATGCCACTCGCTAACGCCGTTGGTCGTCGACCCATTTTCCTCTTCTCAGTCCTGCTCTTGACTGTTTCTGGTATCTGGTGCGCTTGTTCGACTTCGCTGTCGAGCCATATTGCCGGTCGCAACATCTTTAGTCTTGCTGCGGGACAGAGTGAGGCCCTTGCGCCGCTGATTGTACAGGAGGTTCACTTTTTGCATCAGCATGGTGTTAAGTTGTCGTATTTTGTTGGTGTGCAAAATACTCTTACTGCGGCTCTGTTTACTGCGACGACTTATATTGTGCCGAGTATTGGATTGCCCTGGTGGTATGGTGTTATGACTATCATCAACGGCTTCACTATGATTATGTCATTCTTCTTCTTGACTGAGACGCGGTTCGATCGTCCTGAAGATGCTACTGGTAGGTCTTTATTCATGACTGGCTAATGACATGGATACTGATATCTGCACAGAAGGAGCTGTCCACCTGAAGCTCGACAAGAACGGCAATGTCGCTCGCGAAGGCACCAACGAAGTCCTCTTCCAGGTAACAACCCGCCAAGGCGTCGTCCTCCAGCCCGAGAAATTCGGCGAGCGAACCTTCCGCGATGACATCCGTCTCTTCCACGGCAAGTTTGACTGGAAGGCTGCCCTTCTCTTCTACAAGGATGTCGGCCAATCCCTCATCCTGCCACCTATTTTTTGGATATTTGTCCTCAACGGTGCTTTCTTGGGTCTTTACATCTACCAAGCTTCCACCTTTGCTCAGATCCTGGTCATGCCGCCTTATAGCTTCAGTCCCGAGCTTTTGGGTTATGTTCAGCTTGTGCAGATTGTTGATTGTCTTATTGCTGTTCCCATTCTAGGAGTTGGGTCGGATTTGATCTGCAAGTTTATGAGTCGTCGCAACAAGGGTGTCTTCGAGGTAAGCTTCCCCACCAGTATAGCCTGGACCAATGCTAACTTGCTTCCAGCCTGAGTACCGACTCCTTACTCTCATCATCCCTGCTGCTGCCGCTATGATCTCAGCCATCTTCTACGGCCGCGCAGCTGCCAATCCCAATGACTACCACTGGATCGCCATCGTGGCCTGTTATCATCTTGGCTTCTTCGCCTTCCTCGGCGCCAACTTAGTCGGCATCACTTTTGTCATGGACAGTTACCCCAACAAGTCTGGACCTCTCCTTCTGGTTGTTTGCGCTGGTCGAGGTTTTGTCTCATTTGGATTGAGTTATGCTACCGTGCCTTCTATTGAGTCTCTGGGTTATGATGGTGCTATGAATATTCTTGCTATCATTTGTGGTGTTTTGAGCGGTTTGGGTATCGTTGTCTACTTCATCGGAAAGAGGGTTCGTGAGTGGGCTCGCAGGACCATCTGGCCCAAGCAGCATGAAGAGTGAGAATAGTTTGCCACCAAGTTGTGATAATAATCAATAAGAACCCGTCTGAATTGACACATCTCGTCCAGACTGACGCAACAAGTAAATGTTTTTAACACTTACCAAACCTCCATTCCTTAACATTGGCCTACTCCACGTTACCTCTCAATCCGCAAAGCTTTGCTCACTCCCTCCGGTCGGCCGATGTGGCTTAGTATTTGCCTCAAATGTGGCTGTCTCCGTATACTCAGCTCATGCAGTACACCAGAAACAGAAATGGGCAACGAGGGGGTTGAAAATGTCACCCTCCGATGATAACCCGACGTTTTGATAGGTCCGTTTCTCTGCACTTTTACCGGCCACAACATCCGCAGGAGCCGAATAAAAAGAGAGCGATGACCCCCTGTGATAAGCCTGTACACAACCTTCGGAGTTCAACGAGGTTGCACAAAGAAAGGTGGCAATATTGACCCAATGATAAATTTCATTTCGTCCACGTTCTTCCAGCAACACTCTTATCTCGCTGCACCTTTCGCATCTGTTTGTTCCTGTGAAACAGCCTCAGACTTTCAGCCATAAGCCTACGTGCCTGTCAGCGATTGAGTCGCCCTGCCTTTGGAAGAATCTCAACAACCTGTTCCAGCCGTTAATATGGAGTGGACTTCCAGGCTCCGGTCCCGTCTCTCGTTCTCTCGGTCTCGCAAGGGATGTCGTCAATGGGGAGGCGAGGATGATCTTGATACCATGGACCCGTTATCTATTACAGTTGCTACTATTGCCATTCTGGAACTTTCCAATAAGATTGTTCATGGATTGAAACGAGTGTACAAGGCTCCGGATGAAATTACTGCGCTATCAAACGAGGTAAGCCTTGGCTCATGCAACATGAACCACGCTGACATTCTGGCAGATTGTTGACCTCAGACTTGTCTTCGAGACAGCCAATGAGGCTATCAGGGATAGTTCTGTTCAATACAACAACCCTGATCTTGTTAAAGGTCTTATCACGTTGACCAAGCGAACCGAGGCTACATTGGTCAAGATCGAGGCCATCAACGAGAAGCTGTGGCCAATTGATAAGGTCAACAGTAATGGACAGGCTGTGATTTCCAGGACGGCCTGGTTGAATGAGAGAGGTACCATACGGGAGTTAAGACAGCAGCTGAGAGAGACGCGACACAATGTGCATGCGGCACTATCGGCAATGACCTCGGCGAAAATGTGAGTTCTTTCCTCCACACTCGTCTATGTAGATCCCTGTTAATAACCAGCAGTAATGCAACATACCTTATGTTCCAAACGTCCGTCGCTGACCTGAAAGAGACAATGATTGAAGGTTTCGACGCTCACCAAGAGCAGCTCAGAGCTATGCAGTCAACTCCAGACTCAGCGATCACTGACACCGCGGCGGAGGTCGAACCGTTCAAGAGAGAAGGATCTCTGAGTACGACCACAACCCTCGTCAGTGTCGCCACCACCAAGGCTGTCACAGGGTGTGACTACCCTTGTCCATGCCAGTGTCATATTCGAAGCTCATACGAGACTCCAACCTGGCTGAAAACAGCTTTTGGTGTTCTCTTTGCGAGCTATGCGGGATCCCCAGTGTGGGGAAGACAGCCATGTAACTACCGCCCTTGCATGAGAAGTGGTGCTTCGCAGACCTCATACACTTGGCACTTTCCAACCTGGATGATCGCCAAGGCTGTCGCTTTCTCTTTCTCCAGGTCCAGCTTGACCGGTCTTGGAGGCTCTTGGAGTTTGCACATACCCAAGTCGTTGGCTGGAGATAACCCCGTCTGGCGGTTTTTGAACTATGGGACTGTTCCTCAGCTCGTGGATGTGATGAGTAGTGGAGTTGCGTCTCCTTGTGACATGAATGAGGATGGAAAGTCGCTTCTGCATGTAAGTCGATACAGGTATTTCATCTCTTTGCTGCCTACTGACATGACCTTTTCGCTTAGTTTGCGGTTGAGTTTGAAAGGCCAGATATGTGTGAGTATCTTATACGCCAGGGAGTCAACTCCTCTTTCCAAGATGGCGCAGGCATGTAAGTGATATCATATGAAGTGGACAAGATTGAAACACTAATACATCCTGACAGAACAGCTTCCATGATGGCCTATTCCAAGGTGACTCCGGCGTCTGCTACTACAAAACAAGCTTTAGCTATCGAGTCTCTCCACCGCATCTTCCACAGCGATGAGACATTTGAGTACTTGAATCTATCGCCCCTACACCTGTGCATGGCCAATTATCCCGAGTCAATGTTCGCTACCCAGATTACCCTGAACTTCATGCACATAAACGAGCAAGATGTCCTCGGACGCACACCTCTAATCTGGGCAGCTTCATCAAACAAGACCATCGTCGCCAAAATCCTGCTTGAGTGGAACGCTGATGTCTCGCTGGTGGACAAGCAGCAAAAGTCTGCCTTGCACTGGGCCATGATATCCCAGTCCTTCGACGTGGCAAAGCTACTTCTTGAGCACAAGGCAAACACTGAACTGAAAGATATCTTTGGACGTACGCCACTCCATGAGGTGGCAAAGGTCGCTAACAGTGAGCACTTGATCAACCTTTTACTCGATCATGGTGCGGATATAGATGCAGAGGACTACGGATTTAAGCGCACGCCCTTACATTTAGCCGCTTACCATGGAAGGGCTGATAACCTCAGGGCACTAGCAGCTTGTGGCGCCGACATTGAGTGCCCCACAACCGGTCACAGAACAGCGCTGCTCGACGCCATTGCATATAATCGTCTTCCTACGGTCAAGGCCCTTCTGGAGCTAGGGGCAGATCTTAATTCTGCTGACTCGGATGGACGAACTGTGCTACATCTTGCTGCAAACTTTGGCTGTCTGGAAATCATCAAGGAGCTGTCCTCTGCTGTGATGAGTTCGGGTTCTAAGACATTGAGTGCATACACTGTTAATACAGAAGGGAAAACTGCACGTGACAATTTTTATGATGACAGGAGTCGACTTTATTATGGAGAAACGAGCGTGGCCGATGAGGAGCAGGCCTTTTTGCTTCTTGAGAAGGCGTGCGGAATTATACAGTAGGAACGGTATTCTTCAGATCAAGAAACAGGATCTCAATTCTTCCTGTCCTGTAATCTGTTAGCACCCAACTCAGCTACCATCAAGCATTTCAGTTTAAAGAAGCTCAATCAGACGATCATAACGCTCAGCTCATCATTCTGCCGATCCATTTCTACTGTGTGGGTTATTTGGATAGGCTGTTAAAGGCAAGACCGTCGACCCTGGAGAGGCTTAAATCCTGTTGAGGAATAACTGTCATTGGAAGAAAAAGGAACTGGAAGTGGCTGGCTGAGCGAACGCATGGTTCATAAGAAGAATGTCGTGTATGGAACTACGTGCAGCAATATCGGTCTGGACCACGTTATCACAATCAATGTCTCAGGATAGTCTATGCAAAGTTGTGGGTTATGCGTTCGGGTGACTTCGCTAAGCCCGTACTGAGCGATTCAGACTAACCCAGATTGGTGTAGACATACCAACTATTGAGCCACTATTGTGCAAGGGGTCGAATCATGCAAGCTAATGGCCGGAACGTCACGTTCCAGGTTGTCTTGGCATTTATCTTCAGGCAGACAAGACATCCGGAAAAGGCCTTTCACATGGATATGCTACTAGATCGATATCTGCCAGCCAGCCACCAGTCATCCACAGACGAAAGCTGAAAAGGCCTTTTTCTCTTATTCGCTCCAGGTTCATGATAATTGGAGATGGGCCATCTGCATGGAAGGCTGGCCATGTTGTTACTGGCTGATTCAACTGAATCTCATACATGTCACATTTCGATGCCTTCAGCTCGGTCAAGTGGCCCTCTTTATGTCGTGTTGAGGTCATTCTTAACGTCGACCCGATCTGTTCATCTATTACTACTTACTGGGGTATAAAACACCTCATGGATCCGTCTTGTTCTTGTTATCAAACACCATTTATTTTAAACCTATCGATCATCTCATAGAAGCTATCCTCCACCAATATGACAGAGGACACCCAAACATACTGTATCAAGGGTCTTCCCAGACCTGAAAATGCAAAGACCCTCACGCGCGAGACGAAGGATGGCAGCGGCATCCCTTATGTCACAAATTTGCCCGTTCGCTATGAGATCTCTAAACTGGCGGGCTCCAATGACCCCATGCTTCGAAGGCAGTGGACACTTTTTGTCCTTGCGCTCGAGAAGTTCAAGATGAAGCCTGTCAATGAGAAGCTCTCATACTTCCAAGTCGCCGGTATCGTAAGTTTTGGAAAGGCCTTCAAATGAACCGGGTCGCTAACGATGGAAAAGCACGGCTATCCTGAGGGTTCGTGGGATGGTGCTCCAGCACCCAGGCCAGACCCAACTGACCCCAAGAAGGGGGACCAGCCCTATGGTGGTTACTGCAATCATAACGGCCTGAACTTTCCGACTTGGCATCGCCCTTACATGGCACTCTTTGAGGTAAGCCCCCGGGATACTCGCAATATGTTTACCAATGACTAATCTTGCAGCAATGTATCTGGGACAACATGGGTGAAATCCTCAATCACTGGGCTACTGAGCACAAACTGCACGAGGATGAAAATGAGATGAAGTTGTGGACTACTGCCAAGGATACTTGGCGTATGCCCTACTGGGACTGGGCCCGCCGGCAAAGCTACAATGAAGACTTTGCCTATCCCCAAGTCTTGGTACAGGGTCCAGTTCGCATCTTTGTGCCTGAGAAGCTCAAAATGTATTACCCTCCCAGCGGACTCTACGCCAACCCATTCTGGAGCTTCGAAAATCCTGAAAAGGATGAAAACGGCAACCCCTGCGAATTCGGCAAAATGCCCAAGGGAAAGAGGGACTACAACATCGAAGATGACCCTGTCAAACATCCTGATGCCCCTCCACGACACAAGAAAGACAAACCCTGGATGCCTGTAAGTTTCTTGGTCAACAGGATTACTCTTTTCAGTATGGCTGACGTGCGTAAAGTGGAGTGAAGCGACTGCGACTAGTAGATACGGCATCTTTGTTAACAAAAGCGCGAACAGTTTCATCGGCCTCGAGGGCGTTAACAATGCTTGGGTAGCCAACAATCACCTTGCAAACATGACATGGTATCCTATCACAGCCAGGCAGAAGGCAGAAGATAAGAAAAAGCACAGCGATTTCTATCTTAAATGGAATCCAGGAACACTTGCCGATTCAGTCAACCGCATGTTCTCACCCCAGTATAACGATACGTGGGGCCAGTTCGCCTCAACTAAATGGACGTATGAGGGTTACGGTAACTCGATGAATGGCTTCTTGTCTCTGGAGTACATTCACAATAATGTTCATGTGAGTATCAGTGACTTATCAAGCTAGTACCTACTGACTGACGTCTCAAGAACATCGTTGGAGGCTCTGACTTCAAAACTGGTGTGGGTCACATGAGCGATGTTCCCGTGGCTGCCTTTGACCCCATTTTCTGGCTCCATCACACGTGAGTTCACCTCATCCTGTCTATTCCACTTCTGATCCCCGTACTAGGCAAATCGATCGTCTTCTTGCCATCTGGCAGTCACTCTACCCTAAACTCTGGTGGGATAAGAGTGAGCCTGGCCATGGCAATGTTCCCGATGAAACCCCGGACGACCTTCTCTACCCATTCCACGACAAGAGCAAACCATACCCTGCCAAGCCAAAAGATGGCACCAAGCCGGAAGAGGACAAGGACTTTTGGACCGCAAACAAGTGCCGTGATTGGACAGTTTTCAACTACCAGTACGATGATCTTATGGAGCTGTCCGAGAAAGCACTTGGTCCAAAAGGGGATCTCAACGAGGAAAAGTTTAAGAAGCTTCTTCAAGCCTATATCCACAAGACATACCCTTGTGCGGAACACCTGATTCGTGCCATCAAAGAGAACGATCACGTTCACGTCCCAGCCGGACTGAAGCCCAAAGTCCCCGGTGTCAGCGATGGCTCTTGGAAGGACTACATCATCAACGTCAGATACGATCGCTATGCTTTGGATGGGCAGTCTTACACCATCAAGTTCTTCCTCGGTGGTCCCGAAGATCAGGATGAGACTCACTACGAGCCGCAGAACTTTGTCGGCAGCGTCTACACTTTTGGCGGTGGCTCACGCAAGACTCGAGAGTCATGTTCTAACTGCAAGACCCAAGCTGAGGCAGGCGTTCTCTCACGCGCTCAAGTTCCTCTTACTATTCAACTGCTCCACCACACGATCGACTGTGTAAGAGACCACCCCATTGACACATTCGACGATGTTGAAGAATATCTCAAATTACATCTTCGCTGGAAGGTCTATGGATACGGTGGCTTTGAAGTTGCCGAGGAAGATCTCGAGCCCTTTTCCAAAACTCAGATTACAGTGTTGCGGGGTATTGGTCAGCCTCATCATGTACCTGCCCCGGCTCAAGTCTCGATGTCAGCGCTGAGAACATTCAGCGTTGCGGCTGCTGATATTTCGATCTCTGCGCCATCGAATTTGGCGGCCAATGGGACGAATGGGTCAGCCGAGGGAGCGCCAGTTGCATTGCCTCCAGACTATACTCGCCAGGAGTACGAGTCGCTTTCGGCTATTACTCATGGCAAGCACTTGGGTCTGCAAAATGATGGATCTTACAGCATTTCCGCCAGTAATGAGGGTTAGGTAGACTGTGGCCAATCGGCCGACTGGAGGGTGGCTTGGGATGCTAGTGGATGGTAATTGGCACTCTAACTAATTTTACGATGGATTCTTCTGACTTGCCTGGAAGTAAGGGTGTATGTAGTTCAAGTTTAGCCTAAAATTGGTTTTGGCAGGTCCATTTGTCCGAGCTTATGTCTCTATCTAAGCGATAAGGATTGCGTAATGCAGAGCCTCATTTTGAATTCTAAACGCCAATGAATGTGATTCTGTGATGACGGTAGAGCCTCATTTTGAACATCACCCAACCAAACACCGCCGCGAATAGCCGAGCCTTGTCTCAAGGTTGCCCTCCAATGTCACCCAGACACAACACTTTTTAAAAATGCCTCAAGGCATGATCTTGTTTGAACTTATCTATTGGCTAATGAGCTGTTGGCCACCAGTTGATCATCTGTCATATGAGAGAATGCGGCTCAAGAGAAACGATGGCTGGGAGGTGCTGTGTTGAGGAACATATAAACCCCGCAAGTCCACCCCAGAGCTGAGAGTTCTTCAACCTCAGTCAGTTAATTACTAAGAAATCATTCTAACTCAAATCACTACTTCATTATATCTTCAACAAGCAGACACAATGGCAGTCTCCGAAGGCCCCCAGCTCGTCAATCAAGGCTATGGCGCTTGCAAGTCGTGCAACTGCAACTCGTTTTCCAACCTCAACGGCGGTACTGACATCACCGTTGCTTGCGCATGCACCCACAAATACGGCAGTAGGTCAATCGTCCGTAACTGTAGAGAGATAACGTGCTGATATACTACAGATCATCTTAATCTCTGAATGGCTGCAATGGGAAGGACGCTAATTCCTCACTTCTTCGGGTTCTTGGCCTACTCCATGATGTGAGAATATGGCCACACATTCACTAAAACTGTGTATCTTGTACTTAAGGATATCTGTCGTTACTGGAGTTTCAGCTTCGGCACCAAGATAGCAGCAGTGATCTGAATTACATAACAAAAATCATGACACGAATACGTGTATTCACGTTATGCACCAATACACCATTCAACGTCAGCCTCGTCAAGTGTGTTTTTTGTGCTTTGTGGCTGAGTGAAAGTATTGGGCCGGACAAAGCCAATCTCAAACAAATTGATAAACGTGTTTATAACCCAATTCAACACTAAAACAGGCTTTGGATCTCCCGTTGGCGTTTTTCTCGTCGTCTTGTTGTCCCTCCGGCACTCTTGACTACCCCAGAGTAACGCCTATCGATAACACAGCAGATAAGCACAGCGATTGATACCACAATAACTTGATCGTCTTGTTAACAATTCGTTCATATTTGGATAGCATTCAATACTCTACTTTAGCCGAAGTCCCTAGAATGCTCAAGGTACACTCCACCAACTCTCATGAACATCCTTAAGGTCGACCTTGCCCGGCTCATGTAGATAAGGCGTCATGTCCGCATCCCGATCCTGTTCCTTCCGTGTCCACCCATTACCAAAGTACCACTGGAAACGATTATCAGCGCCACCCAAGTACTCGTACTCAAAATCTTCCCATCGTGGTTCTCGTCGAACGATGGTCAAGTGAGTAGCACTCCCCGGCCACACGCCATGGATGCGTCCACCAGGCTGTCCGCCGTTGTACCAAGAGCTGCAGTTCTCCGACAGTGTAGTAGAGGCGAAGAAAGAGTCTGCATACTCCAAGAAGTCGTCAGCGGCCTTCCTGGATGCTACGATGGATTTTATGCCCTCTCGGGATATCTTGCGAAGGATCTTGGCAAAGTATGCAATCTGCGTCTCGGCGGAGTGGGGTACTGTCCCGGAGGGCCCCGTGCCATGTGGGCCGGCGAGAAAGAAGAGGTTCGGGAATCCGGGGGTAGCCACTCCGAAGTAAGTGTAAGGGAAGCCGTGGCCTTTCTCTTTGCCCCAGACGTCGCCAATCGAGGATCCATTTGCGCGGATCTCAAAGGCAGGAATCATGTCGCGGTTTGCGCCAGTGGCACAGAAAATAGCGTCGACATCACGCTGCACGCCATCAGTCGTCTCAATGCCGGTGGCGGTGAAACGTGCGATGGGCGTTGTGATATAGGACACGTTGTCCTCAGCGATGGCTTCCAGATATCCAGGCCCTGGAGTCAGGCGTCGGCAGTTCGGTGAGAAGTCCGGCACAATGACATCTAGGAGCTCGGGCTTTTTGGCGAGCCTCTTCTTCATGATGTCAATGAATTGGGCTTTCAGTTTCTTGCTCGTGTCGGAGTTGCGGATGAAGCCGTCGAAGCCGCGCCAGTACTTATCCTCGGTAATCTTGCGAAACTTGAGGTATGCTTCTGGGTCTTCAAAGGTGACTTTAAGATCCTCTGGAATCGGCTGTGGCTCAAGTGTCCGGTCATCTCCGGCCCAGGAATTGGCAATCCATGTTTTTCCTCGGACGTAGTGGTCGAGGTGCCCTGCACTTTTCTGCACATTTGCAACAAGTTGTATGCCACTGGCTCCGTTACCAATCACAGCGATCTTCTTGCCTGTCAGATCCGTCGCCGGGTCCCAGTTCTGGGCATGTCTGAGGAGACCTTGGTATTCAGAGATACCAGGGTAGTCTGGTAGTTTCCACGCATTGAACCGGCCAGTGGCGGTCAAGACAACATCGGCTGTCTCGACTACAGTCGTGGTAGTCTGCTCTGACTGATCCCGCCGGTGCAGCGTCAACGTCCACGTCGATTCCTCGGAATTCCAATCAATGCTCTTGACGTGGTGTCCGAATTTCGCGTATTGATAGACGTTGTACTTCTTAGCCACGCCCTGCCAGTAGTCACGGATTTCCGCGCCGGGCGCAAACTCATCGGACCATTTCTCGTTGGGAGCAAATGTGGATTGGTAGACGTGTGAGGGAATGTCACAACGCACTCCAGGATATGTGTTTTCGAGCCATGTTCCTCCCTAATCGATATTAACATTTCTCACACAAGGATAGAGTATTATAATAGCCCTACAAAGTCATAGTTCTTGTCGTAGATGGTAAGTTGGATACCGGGGACCTTTTCGGGTAGTAAAACCCCAGCAAGAATTCCGGACAGGCCACCACCAATGACAGCGACACGCAATTGTCGCGGCTCATCAATGTATCTATCGATCAAAGGGAGACTTCCTTGTGGATTGGTATATGGCTGCGGCACCGAGGGCTTCTTTAGCCCGACGGGCAAGCCATTTACTGCGCCCAAGCTGCTGTCACCGGCTGCATCGTGCGGGAACTCGACAAATTCAGAACCGTCGCCCATTGTCAATTGCCAAGGTATGATATCGAGATTTTAAATTTGTCTCTGTGTTTCTCATTGATATGAGCGATTTGTAGTGAAGTCGATCATGTAGCCGATTCAAGTACCGTAATAAACTAGACCATGCCACGGATATCATGGCGTGCCCACCCCGGTCAATCACATCATGCCAATCAATCACAACACATTGTCACAAAAAAAAGGCAATCTATGGCGTGCTTACTAGTCCGGCCGATCTTGACTTTAGAGATTACGTTGAGGGATATCTTGTAGCCTATTTGTTTGTAAAGTCTCTACTTTTGAATAGCCGTAGAGTCTTGCTAGCTCAAGGAGTTACTCGTAAGCTTCCTTAGTTAGCCTTTCTCCGGTGACCCAATAATGCCCTGTAAAAGATCTAGATTTATGAAACGCTTATCTGATGCCCATGACGTGCTTAGTCTAGATCATCAAGCCATAAAGATTGGTCGGCAATGAGTGTGATAACTGCCGATCGAGTATTTCTATAACTGGCCATAATTGCTACCCGGTTTCTGGTATTCTTGAACCACTAAGAACTTTCGTCTCTTGAACACTTGATTCCAATAACAACACCGTATTAAACATGGCGAACGAAAATGTAACTGGCCATGAGCCAGGCCAATACCCAGGTTTGTCTAATTGAGCTGCCCACGCTTGTCAACATGAGCTCACCTATTGCAGTCAAGTGGTACCGGTCGACCTTCTACAACATGACCATTCTTGGTCTTTGCAACCTTGCTGCACCAGGTATCTGGACGGCAATGAACTCTCTAGGTGCTGGAGGAGCCCAAGAGCCATACTTGGTAAACACCGCCAACGCCCTGACCTTTTGCCTCATGGTCCTCAGTTGCTGGGGCGGCAGTGTCCTCGTTCACTACATTGGCATCAAGGGGGCTCTCATCTTTGGAACGTAAGTGCGCCATCTGTAAACCTTACAGGAATCTATACTAACCATCACAGCCTTGGGTACGCCCCGTATGCTGCTGGGCTGTATACTAACAACCGCTTCGGTACAGAGTGGCTCGTCATCCTAGGCGCTGCACTCTGCGGCATCTCAGCCGGCGTCTTCTGGATGGCTGAAGCGGCAATTGCGATTGCTTATCCTGAGCCATGGAATAAAGGCAAAGCACTCGGCTACTGGCTTACATACCGCCTGAGTGGCCAGATTATCGGCGGTGCCATCAATCTCGGTCTCAACGCTGAACGTAATGAGGCTGGTCAGGTCTCGTACACGGTGTTCCTTATTTTTATCGCCATGCAAGCTTCAGGACCGCTGTTCGCTCTGTTTCTGAGCCCACCTAACAAGGTCGAGCGCACGGATGGTAAGAAGGTTGATCTGTCCATCGTCAACAACCCTTGGCTCGAGACTAAGAAGATCACCCGCCTCTTCTTTACAACCAAGTTTCTTCTTATCGTGCTCTACATCGGATCAGTCGTCTTCTCAGAAGCGGTCTTCTTCACTTATCTATCTTGTACGTTGCCATTGCTGCCTCATCAGAAGCTTGCTGACATCCGTCTCCAGTATGGTTCACAGTACGAGCTCGAGCACTCGGCTCCTTCGTCTCTGGTATCGTCGCCGTGATAGGTGGAAATGTTCTCGGTGTATGTCTTTACCTCCTTGTCGATGAACACTGAGCTTTGCTGACAGCTCAGGCCTGGCTCGACCGAACATCAGTTCCGCTAAAGCGCCGGTCTCGAGGCGCATTCTGGGTTCTTATCATCCTGCAGGGCGGATGGTGGACTTGGGCGACTGTCCTCGTTACCCGCTTCAACGTATCTCAGCCCACCTATGACTGGTCAAGTCCCGGCTTTGGTGCAGCGTTTGCTATATTCGTCTTCCTTACGTTCGGCTTCCAGCTGAACTATCTCTTCCTGTAAGTCCACTCGACCCATCTGCTCCGTCAGAACTGACCGTTCGTGTCTAGGTACTTCGTCGTTCAGAACTTGGCCTCTGATGAAGCAGAGATTGTGCGCTACGCTGCTCTTCTTCGTGGCACAGAGTCTGCATGGCAAGCTGTCAGTTACGGCACTTCGTCCATCCCCGTTATGGCTCGTGTTGGAGGTGTCTACTTGAATCTTGCACTCTGGGCTGTGTCTATCCTCCCTGCTTGGAGTGTTATTAAGCACTTTGGCAATACTCCGTATGGTTCGGATGTTGATGGAATCAGCACCCCTCCAAGCGAGGATGGGGAGGTCGAGGGCTCCAAGACGGTGACATCCAGCAAGGAGTAGGTTCGCGATGCTGCCTTGTAATAATCGACCTTCAAGTAGATAGTTATTACTCTTAAGTACTGCCAAGAAATACAAGCCTACATTTCACTCCGCGTTCTGAGCATTTCATGGTTTTATCCTTTACGTCGTCACTTAAGCACGATTTTAAAATTGTAGACCTTTTGATCCCGAAAGAGGCATGGCGAGATGGCGTGCACGGTGATCCCTTGAATGTCAATGATCGTAGCCATGGCTCTTCAGCGGTCACTCCGATCTAAGATACCGTTATCGTCACAATCTAAAAACACCAGCAAACTCAATACTAATTTTTCTCAAGAAATTCAAGATCCTCTATGAAGCTTAGATCGCTATCTACTCCATACCTTCACAACCATCTTACCACCACTGATCTCCCCTCTTCTCATTCTATCAAGGCTGGCATTAATGCTTGATAAGCCATCGCCTACGCCTGCAATCGTGGGGTACGCAATAGCGTTGTTCTGGAGTAGTCTTCCAAGCCACGTTGTCAATGCCTTACCTACTTCCAGACTTTCATGGAAGAGCTTTATTGGGATCGTGTGCAGTGTGAGATCACTGCGCTGAATCTTCGGAGCCGAGCACAGAGCGACAATATGAACATGCCGTGGCAGCGAGGTCTCACCAGTATCAGACTTGCTGTCGTCATGATCTGGGTTGCTTGGAGCGTCACAGAGAGCCTCGATCAGGAAGCTCGTTGTCTCTTTGCCTCTCGTATCCAGCCCAAATCTCTTTCTGCCTCTCGTGCAGGATCGAATAATCCCAATAGCTCTCTGAGGATCATGACTGTCAATCACGAGATCTGGTTTGACCGAGTGCTCTTCATACAATCTTGAGCCATGCTTTGCTGCGTCAAGCACAACTGCGACCCTCAGCCCGGCCAGCTTTGCCAACTGGGCGGTGAGTAATGCTGATGTCGAAGAGCCTATAAGACGTTAGCTATGACCTTCGCTGGAATGTTTACTTTACTTACCGCCCCAGATCACAAACCAGTCTCCAGCCTCTGGGCGATCTGAAGATGGAATCTGTTGAGCAATCTCCTTATGGACATCTTTAGGAAGAGAGTCAACGTTCAAGCCGCTCACGACTTGCCGCATATCCGGACCGTTATCGATAACTGTGAAGTCTACACCCAGACAAATGCCGAGTGCAACTGCCGCCGTGACAAAGGCGACGCCAATAGTTGATCCTTGCTCGAATGACACATGAGCAGGGAGCCGCACAATATTGTAGCTCTTGGCCACAACGTGTTCTTGATAAGCGCCCTTGCGACTGTCCCGGTAGTCTGTTGAGATGGCAATTACCTGGCATGAAGTCAGTATCTTCGTGGAGAGCTTGCTAGGGTCACTTACCTGGTCGCCTTTTGCCCAGCCAGAACGGTCATCAGCAGTCCGGACGAGAACTCCACTAAGCTCTCTGCCCGCCACTTGCGGAAGCTCAGGTATGCCAAAACCGAAGTCTCTGGAATATTTTCAGTTTCTGAATGTTTGGTAGAATTTTCTGCATAACTTACGGTCCTCTCCAGTCAATTGGGTTCAAGCCTACGGCTCTGTTTTCTATGAGAACCTCATCGCTCTGCAAATCCGCTGGCACAGGATGATTCTCTACCAATTGGTAAGGCTGGTGGGCGCCGTACAGAAGGACTGCTTTCTGTGTAGTCGGAACAATATAATCGTCCTCGACTTTCTTTGGGGGTGTTGGTGCACTCTGGCTTTTTGACCTCAAAAGCTGCGTTACTGCCTTTTGGCCACGGTTCAACCACCAAGTAATCATATTGCTTTGTTATGGTTTTGCGTATGTTTCTACAAGAGAATAATAGGGAGGACATTTGAAACTGCATTAAATGGGTTATCGCGGCTTTCGTCCGAGACTTTGTTTTATTTCGATGATCGCTCCGAGACTAGTGAACTAGTGGACGTCGTAACCATGTCGCAATATCATTACGAGCTTATGCGACATACAGATCAAATGGCGTGACAGCCCAAAATGGCGATGCTGCAGATTACCACGCATCACGCAATATCGCGCCAGAGGAGATTCGTGGAATCGGTATCAAAAGCGGGCCCGCGTCAATTGCCGGATCGTGAGGAATCAATGATTCGGCAATTGGCGCATATCAAAACATTGTATAAGATCTTGACTGTGATGTGCATGACTTCAAATGTCACCAAATCAACTATCTGGAACAATTCTTACTCAACGAGATAACATCAGCCTAAATGTCTGCGCAGGAGAACACCAAGGAGGGCAAGAAGAGCCTTATTCTCAATGCCTTCGTTGAGATGTGTAAGTTTTTGCTTGCCTGACCAAGACCTAACATACTGATGAGGCATTAATAGGTAGTGGCCACCAGTCGCCTGGGCTCTGGCGTCACCCCGATGATCAGTCATGGCGTTTCACCGACATTGAGCACTGGACAGACCTCGCCAAGCTGCTCGAGGAGGCCAAGTTCCACGGCATATTCATTGCAGATGTCCTAGGTAAAGATATCTGACAATACAACTTCGAGATCTTTGACTGAACATGACCAGGTGGATATGATGTCTACAAGAAGTCCCTTGACCCTGCTATCATTTCAGGAGCTCAATGGCCTGTCACGGAACCGCTTTCCATTATCCCAGCCATGGCCGCTGTGACCAAGAACATCAGCTTCGGCGTGACAGTCTCAACAACCTACGAGCAGCCATTTCACCTAGCTCGAAGGCTGTCGACACTTGACCATTTAACCAAGGGAAGGTACGTGGCCCTCAATAACAGTCGCTCTGCTATTACAAACTAACAAATTTAAACAGAGTTGGCTGGAACGTATGACACGACTAACATCACTAAATGATATTCACTGCTGACCGTGCGTAGATTGTCACAAGCTACTTGGACTCTGCTGCTCGCAACCTTGGCAAAGAAGAACAGCTCAGCGTACAGTCACCTCGTAATTATTCACACACCCCAAACAACGATAACTAACATCTGTCAGCACGATGAACGATATGCTATCGCTGAGGAGTACTTGGAAGTCATGTACAAACTCTTCCAGTCCTCTTGGCGCGACGACGCCGTCAGACTGGATCGTGAGGCAGGTATCTACACCGACCCATCGCGCGTGCGAGAGATCGGGCACAAAGGAAAGTACTTTAACGTCGCCGGCCCTCATATCGTGAACCCTAGTCCTCAGCGCACACCTCTCCTGTTGCAAGCTGGAGCATCAAAGGCTGGTAAGCTTTTTGCTGCTCAGCACGCAGAGGCAATCTTTACTTCAGCCCATGCTCCTGCCGTGGCCAAGAAGAACATTGCCGAGATCAGGCAGACGGCCAAGGATACTTTCAACCGAACGCCGAGCAACATCAAAGTTCTTGCGCTGGTTACGCCCATTCTTGGACGCACCGAGGGGGAGGCCAAGGCAAAGTACGACGACTATAAGCAGTATGCTTCGCTTGAAGGAGCGTTGTCGCTGTTTGGAGGTTGGACTGGTATGGATTTGAACCAGTACGGTGATGACGAGGAGCTCAGAGAGGTGGAAAGCAATGCTGTCAAGTATGAAATCCGCTCCGTGTCGTTACCTTTATTGTGCTGACCATCCATCAGATCTACCGTTGAGGGTTATGCTCGCTTCTCGCCAGTAAACTCAAAGTGGACCAAGCACACTGTGGCAGAGCATGTAAGTCTCGGTGGCAACGGTCCATTGCTTGTCGGCACACCAGCCCAAGTCGCAGACAGCCTCGAGGAATGGGTTGCTGAAGCTGGCGTTGACGGCTTCAACTTTGTATGTTCATCAGATGACTGTTGACTTGCTTATTGCTAATCCCATCGTAGGGATACGTTCTCTTCCCGCAATCCTTCAAGGATATTGCTGATCTTTTGATCCCCGAGCTGCGAAGCAGGGGACTCTTCTGGGATGATTATGCTGTGCCTGGAGGCACTTACCGTGAGAACTTCTACGGGATTCCAGGGCAAAAGTACCCATTGAAGGAGCATGTTGCTTCATCGCACCTGTGGTCTGCTTCAGAAGATAGATAAATACAACAGGTCTATACGAATGCATTATGAGAGAAACCTGGAAACAATATAATAGTTTATTTCAATTATGATGCCTTACTCCGACATTGACTCTCAATACTCTACAGCCGACAGAGCATTGGATGTACAGGACAAAGATCATCACAGAAAATTCCACATTGGGATTAGGCACCAATTCATCTCTTCCACTGTCAGACTGTCAGCCTAGTGAGGCTGTGTACCCTGTTAAATAAACCAAACTTCAAAAAAGTCCATCTTTGTGTTTCTCATCCAACCTAACTTCAACATGAGCTTCGGGTTTTCGGTTGGCGATTTTCTCGCCGTCTTGACACTGGCTGGTAAAATTCGCAAAGACTTCAAGGGAGCGCCCAGCCAGTTCAAGAGCATCAGCGACGACGTCCGGTCGCTTTCCATCGTCGTTCAAGATGCCCACGTCAATATCGACCAGATGTCCGACAGCCAAGCTGCGAATTTTGCCCAGATTCTTTCAAGCTGTAAGGATCTTCTCACTGAGGTGGAAACCATGATGGACAGGTGGAGCGTCATCTCTAAGCCACAGAAAGGCAAGGCAGTACAGAGACTATGGAAGAGGCTGAAATGGGAACCTCAAGAAATCATGGATTTGAGAGCTCGAATCACCTCTAATGTCGTACTTTTGAATGCATATAACGATCAAGCAACAAATCATAATGTTGCTAAGCTCGTTCGGCAAAACGATGGCCATCAAAAGCAATCAATGCTGGAGTGGATAAGCTCGACCGATTACACTCCCCAGCACAATCACTTGATCAGTCGACTACAGGCAAACTCACGAAGATGGCTTTTCAACATGACTGATTACCAAGAATGGGAGAAACAAAGAGGTCGAACCTTGTTCTGCCCAGGCGACCCAGGCAGTGGTAAGACGTTCACCGCAGCTATTGTGGTTGAAACCTTGCAGGAGGAGACGCAGGACAATTCTGATGTTCTTATCACATATGTGTACTGCACGTATCAAGCAGCGGACCAAGACGTTCAAAGCCTTCTTCGCAGTTTGCTCCGCAACTCTCTCCAGCAGGCTGGGTCCATTCCAGAGCCTATCCACTCCCAGTGTGACCGAAAGAGAGTTGCTCAACAGGGTCTATTGAGAGACGAGACAGTAAAGCTGCTGGAAACGCTATACTGCTCTTTTGATAAAGTCACTCTATTGGTAGACGCTTTGGACGAGCTCCCAACGGAAGTGAGTCGGCCGTTCATCTCAGAGCTTCTCAAACTTCAGCGGACCTGTCAGTTCAATATGTTCTTGACATCCCGTCACATCCCAGAGATACAGTATCGGTTTACTGAAAAGGGAGCGACAGTAGTAGAGATTCGAGCAAGTGATGAAGATATCCATCATTTCTTACAGGATTCAATGTTCCAGCTACCTAGATTTGTTGGAAGAGACGCAGGTCTCCAAAATGATATAGTGAAAGGAATAACCGAAGCTAGTTCTGGCATGTAAGTATCGACGTCCGCCTGCTCAGTGGAACCCTTACTAACAATTAACGAGGTTCCTTCTCGCTGAACTGCATCTGCGATCCTTAAAGTTTAAGAAGTCACCCAAGGCGTTAGGATTGTCCCTCAAGCAATTAGCAACTGGTTCAAATGCCTACGACAAGGCATATGAAGATTCTATGGCCAGGATTGCGGGTCTTGGCCCAGAGTCAGAAGCACTTGCCAAACAAGCTTTATTGATACTAGTCTGTGCCCGGGAAACTCTACACCCTGAGGACCTGACATATGCATTGTCTGTCGAACCTGACTGTGAAACTCTTGATTATGACAACATACCGGACATTGAAGATGTGGCAGGTCTCTGCGCCGGTCTCATAGTTATTGACAAGGAAAGCGACGTTGTCAAGCTCGTGCATAAATCAACACAGGATTTTTTTGAGCGCAACCAATCTCGATGGTTTCCAAAGGCCAGCGAAACAATGGCTCGTCTTTGTTTGAATTACAAGTCTCTCACTACTATGACACCAGGATTCGATAAGGATATCGAAACAACGTGGCCACCCTTTTGGCGGTACGCAGACATCAACTGGGCTTACCATTCCCGTCGCGCTGACGAAGAGGATGGGGTTGCACAAGTACTAGATGCCAATGTTGACGAGGGTCAGAGAATATCGAGCCTCCAATCTCTATCGAACATAGCAATCAGCCTTCTTGCAACAGATATGTCTGGCGGTCTTACTCCTGCACTCCTAAGGGCCTGCCGAGAGGGGCGACATGCCTTGGTAGAGCTGCTTATCTCAGTCAATGACTATGACCTGAATCAGACGAAGGGTAATCTTTCGCGAACTTGTCAGTCGGCGAGTGAAGCCTTTGCTTTAGATGGAGTTCCGCCTCCCGAAAACAATACCGGGTCGGAAGGAGGTAGTGGAAGCGACCGGCAGATTTATGTATCAGAGGTAGAGGCTCTTGCTAGAGAAGACCGCCTCTTGATCATCGCTGTTATGAACGGTGATCATGTTATGGCTAGAATCCTACTCAACCACGGGGCAGACCCCAACGTGGCTGGTATCTTGGGTCAGACAGCTCTCTATATCGCGTCAAAATATGGCAACCAGGCTTTAGTCGCTCTTCTTCTCGATCAAACGACGATCAATCCGAATTGCGAATATAGAGGGATTATGTGGAAGAATACTACCACTACATTATTCAGAGGGAGTATACAACACGGCTTAGAGACCCAAGAAGTATGCTGGACTCCACTTCTAGTCGCCGCTTATTTTGGTCACAAGGAATGCGTTAGGTTGTTGTTGAATCACGCACAGCGAAATTACAGAGATAAAGAAGGCAAAAATGCTGCATACCTTGCTACTGAAGCCGGGCATGCCGAAGTGCTTGAAGAGCTGCTGCAATGGTCCGATATTGAGCTTGATCACGGAGCAAGTTTCACGGGTCTTTCACCTTTGGAAAAAGCACTTAAAAGTAAAAGTGAGAGGCTTGCATTGGCTCTGATACCCTACTCTGACATCAATTGTCGATACCAGTCGGGGGATAGAGCATTGAATGTCGCTGCTCAAACCTATAACTTGAAAGCTTTACAAAAGCTTCTTGCTCAGAGAGACATCCGTGTCAACTCAAAAGGTTCCAGAGGCAATACTGTTCTCCACAATGCCGCTACGGCTGGGTACGAGGGGTTTATGGCCCTGATACTTGCGCATCCGAGTATTGATATAAACGTTCGCAATGATTATGGCGACACTCCCATTATTACACTGGTCAAGTTTTTGAGGTTCCAGTTGCAAGAGCACTCAAATGCGTTGACATCACTGCTATCAAACCCTGACTTGGACATTAATGCCCAAAACCTGAAAGGCGACACAGCTCTTCTTATAGCTGCATCTTTCAGGGATGAGATGCGAATGCCGAATTGGGTGCTCCAAACTCTACTATGTCATCCTGGTGTAGACAAAGAACACAGAAATAAGCTGGGTCAAACTGTTCTAACTCGTGCCATTATGGCAAGCTCGAGAATGATTCGGACAATTGTAAGGGAAAGTCAACTGTCACATCATTTTGAATATATCGATGACCATGGGGAGACACTGCTCTCATTGGCTGCTACTGGCAATTGGTCCGATTCTGACTGGCGCTTTATAGTTGACTTTTCCCCTCCAGAATTCATGCATCGCCTCAATAGGCGGGGAGAGACACCAGCACAAATCCGCGAGAAGCGGCTCAGTCATAGTCATGAATGACCTAGGCTTCCATCGTGTGATAGTGAACCTGTTGATTATTTGGGATTTACTATTGAGACGTCTGGAGATAAGATGCCCCGCAATTCGTACTTAGTCGATTAATCTATCGCTTGTACCCAAAATCAGTTGTTTAAGAGGTGGCGAGGGAATTATGGCCGGGTGTGTTGTTCTATGCCTTGTAATTCTTGTCGCTTAACTGTTAGCCCTGAACTGTACGACTTGATGATTGACCTTCAAAACCCTCAAATAGATAACTGTTAGCCCTGAGGAGCGACCACGCTATTGGGGTTTTTCGTCAGTCGCCTCAGAATCCTGCTTCCATTTCCATCTATGTACTGCACATATGTGCGGGGTTGTGGATGAGATGGTCATCTTTGTCTGGAGTAGCATCCAATTAATGACGGAAAGCTACATTTATTGAATCTGTGTGTCTGTAAGACGCTGATCATTTCTCTCTCAATTACGACTTGGGAACTATTGATTCTCAAATCCTGTATGCTGAGCCAATCGGCATATCTCTCCAGAGCGGACAAGAACTTAATTGCGTTGATCGACAAGCTGAAGTCGGTTGTCGGCGCAGATCTCCCGTGCTCGGCCCGCGACAAGTGAGGAGCTAACATCTTACTCTTCGTTATTGGTTGAAAACTTCCCGTGTCTTGGAAAGCGCGTCTTTGTTACCTCACTTCGATGCCTTCCGGTGTGAGATGGAATGCATATTGTGGAGCTTCTGTAGCTATCATAGCTGTTTACAGCAAGCCTCAAGTGTTGAAGACAGCTGAAAGAAACGTCATCATATTCTCAGCATGCGTAGGTGCAGTGACCCGCATGGACTTTTTTCTGGGCGACTTGGTGGTTTTCAATGAGAGCAGAGGGTCTTGACCAGGGAAGCCAGTGTTGAACCTCGATGCCGGCGGTCGAAAGTCTATAAATATGACTATCCGGCCCTCGCGTTCCAGTTCTGAATCCAAGCTCGATATCAACACTCATCATACCCATAGTCCCCAAACCATAAACTCATCATGTTGGGCAACATCAAAGAAACCTTTGCAGCCGTTCTGGCCCTCACCGCCGCGGTCCATCCCTCGTCGGCATCACCCAGCGCCAAGCGCAACGCTAATAGCGTTCTTCCCGACTAGAACGTAATGGCAATTCCGCAGTCCTCCGATGCAATCAAGTACGGACACTGCTACAAAATTAAAAACCAAGACAACGAAGACCTTGGCCATCTTCCAGCATACCCAAGCTGGAACTACCTAGGCTTCGGCTCCAACGTCAAAGCCGCCCACTTCAAGGTCTGCCAGAACCTTGGAAAATGCCATGATCCAAACAGAGGCTCTCAGGACCTCTGGAACAAGGCTCGCTTTTGGCTTTTCGATGTTGATGGCAACGCCTTTTCACCTCGTGGTGAGTTTGTTTCTGCGAACTCTCCTCCTTTTGGTGGCAACAAGAACATGTACCCTGGCGGAGGCGCTTATCGTTACTATGTCAACTTCTGGGTTGACAATGACTGTGCCGATCGGGACCAGAATGCTGCTGGTCGTTGCAAGGTTCGGCTGCACATTGATAACTTGCGTGATGATAAGGGTTTGGAGATCGTGGGCGGTCAATTCAAGGTCACTACGAAGGATGAATCTATCGTTGTTTCGTTTCAGGAAGTCGATTGTCCTGACACTAGAATCATGGAGGAACGCGTTTCCGACCTCTAGGTGCTGCGCGACGGTCTCCACTGCCCCGTCAAGCAGGACTTACATGCCATTGCACCGGCGTAGGAAGCCCCGGAGGAACAAGCCAAGAGGTATGCAGTTGTGATAATCTAAGAATTGGCATATATGCCAGGATCAAAGCAGAATGTACTGTCTCTTAAGCCTAGCTTCGCGAGGAACATGCTTTATCATTGATTGAAAGTAGTAGATTGATATAAAGCTGATTGTTATTCCTCCGACGATGATTGGCGTTCCACCCGCGAAAAGGTCTGTGACCACTCAAGGAGCCTCCACCTCACAAACTCGTGTAAGTGTGACGTCTTCCAAATTGATAGTAAGCGAGTTATACTCTCCGTTACATGTAATCTTGATTGTTAGTTCAGCGTCAGATACCGTGTTGCCTCCAGTAGACCACCTCTGAATTTCAGGAGTCCAGCCGCGGTACTCATCGGGATAGCTTGCTTGAAGCGCGTAGCCCCCGATATAGGGTGTGATCTCGCATGAAAACGCATCCAAGTTTATTCCGCCTGATACGGCCCATTGATAAGAGAACGTGTATTCGCCGTTGAGTGTTTCCAATCTTTGTGAAGCATACGCGTTGCCCATGCCGTTGGAAAAGGCCAATGCCCTAGCAAACAATGTGTCAGCAGTGCTATGAAGATGTCTCGCATGAGGCCTACAGGGAGTTGTAGCCAGAAGCGCTATAGCGTAAATCCAGCGTACCGTCGCTCGACCAAGGCGCGATCTCGCTGTTGCTGTCATCGAAACCTGGATTGACAATCACCTGTGTCTCCACACAAGCTGGGGCTTGAACACTGGTTGTGGCTGCAGTCAGTGTGGTCGAGGTGGTTTCAGGTAAAGTTTCCAGCGTAGTCTCGGCCGAGGTGGTCGTTGCAGTCTCCGAAACAGCAACGGAGGTGGTTTCGGCGAGACTTGTGGCTGAAGCCACAGTCGTAGCATCAGACAGGACAGTCGATGAGGCGTCGGTAAGGGTTGTGGCAGCGGTGGGTCGGCAGGGGCTGGCTTCGGCTCCGAGAAAGCCGACAGCCACAGCCGCCACAGTGAGAAAAGAACGATAGAGCATCTTGAGCGAGTAAACGAATGGAAGCGACTGAAAGCAGCGCAGATCAAGTGGCAGTGAGATGTTGAAGAACAATCGAGCCAAGAAGATCTTCTGGGAAATTTCCCCTATTTAATGGCGTCTGTCAAAATTGATCCTGTCGACTTCGGCTGAGTTAACGCCAATAGTTCTACAAACTATTGGCTTTAGCGTCTTCTTTCAGTGTACCATTGGCTGGATATCTGCTTTTCTGGAAAAGGCCCCGCATTGAAATTGGTGTAGGTTAAGTTCCAATTTCAACATTACTTAACGCTTGCCGTCAACAATCAAGTAAAGAACATGTAAAAACCGCGAGGGATAAACTTATTATTATTTCGTTAACACATCCGGCAGTAAATTGCAATTATTTATACGTGGAAAAACATGCCAATGGCCTGCTGGCTAGTGGAGACTGCATCCACTATCAACTGATCCCAACTATGAGGTTTAGTAGCGACCTCTACATTCTTGCAGGGTAAGATGTGAAGGCATCACCATACGTTTCACCATTATGATGCTACTAGATTCTCTCACTGGCTATTTTAAATATGATCTTAATTATTCGTTGTCGTAGATATGATTCCACGATTGAGGGTTGCTGCGTGGTAGCATCGCCCGTCTTCTTCACAATAGCAGCGCGTCAAGACGCGTTAAAGCGCGTTAAATTGCCTACCCAACCCCACAAATCCAAGTTCCATTCATGACTGATATCGTCCAAGCGTTCAAAGTTCATCAAGCAAGTAGCGTCGGCACAACGCGTCTGAAGAATGCCTCCACTGCTACGAAACGCTTGTTAATGAGTCACTCAGGAAGGGACTTGACCGCCACCTATCCGTACCACTGCAAAGTACATCGTTAACCGCCCATGGATATATGGCCTGGCCGCAACGAATACGCTTACTCTGATCAAAATGTCCGTTCAATGGGAGCCGTGCTGTCTTCATTTAGCGGAACGCATGGGCCAAGTCATGGCAGAAGAGCTCGTGAGCGCCAAGTCTCGCGCAAAACACGTGAAAGCCATAGCGCGACAACTCGTTCAAACATCCCGTGTCGGGTCCTGGCTTTGTATCTCGGTAAAGAGAACTCACTGACCACAATTAAAATGACTGCCGGCTTATTGATATTAAAAGTCGTTTGCCGAGATCGCTTAGCGCAGAAGCGAAAGCACCGATGGTCGATCTTGGCTAGTAGTGGATGTGGAACCTTGGCAATAGCTCCCGGCATCTGTCCAGATATAACGATCCCCCGCGTGGTTCCTCTCACTGTCCAAGCGTGCAAGGCTGTTGACTTGGCTGGTATGAGCAAACAGTTTTATTACGAATAGAGTCACCATCCAGAAATTTACACCTGACGATGAGACACATTCAAGGTAAGTTTCATATCATTCAATCGGATCACAGGTTTATGTGCTCCATAGTAAGCCATCAACGACAATGTTGTTTGAACTTGCTTATTCGACGTCGTACAAACGTAAACTGGACCACTGATCACTGTAGATTGAGACATGAGCACGTCCATTTTTCTTGCCAAGCGTCTGAGCTAATTTTTCATCTCGCGGTGGATCCTCGCACGGCGCAGCTTGAAACCCTTCCTACATTCTAAGATTTCCCCATATGCTTCAAACGTCAAGGAATCATAGATCTGGATGTCGATACCTAAGCCCGTAGTCATGACTCAGTCGTCCAGAAGTCCTCGGCATGCTACTCTGGCGATGGAGTCATGAGCTTCTCAAGCCCGGAGCTTTCACGGCCGAGTGTAGCCAAGACCCCTGGAACCGCGCTAGTAACCCCATAAGGTTTGCCATCGAACAGGGAAACATATCGTCGTTTCGAGCATTTCCGCCCTATTGCAGATGTCTGTGCGCAAAACCATTTGAGTCTGACCATGTGAATGGCGGGAATGGCAGATGTGTTTGACGTCTTGAGAAAGGCGCTAGTGATATGCATACCCAAAATGTACTGTCAATGACTCCATTCACAATTGAGAAAGGCAGGAGATGTGACAGAATTGAAAGTAAAGCGACGCTCCTTTGAAAATTCGGAACAGGGAGACGATAGTTGTGAGTGTAGAGGGAGAGGTAGTGAGCCAATAATGTAGATATTATCAGAGGCTGCAAAGAAACTAAACAAGCTTATTACATTGCTTTTTGAAAAGGGATTCAACGGACTTCAATTAGTCTCAGTGTGGAATTCAAGCTATAACTCTAATTTTAGTCTTAAGTTTATGTTTGTTTTTAACAATGCAGAATCAACTCTAACGTTCAACAATATGACACAATGTCACGATACCAAATTACCAACACGTTATGAGGAATCACGAAAGAACTGTAATGATATCTATCATCCCACTTAGGTAAACTATACTAGTCTGATATCAGCAAATGATGCCATACTGACAATAGCCAGAGTTAGGAAGCTATTTCTTCTTCCACAAGACATCCTTTAGGGTAGCATTCAATTGCAAATTTCAAGCCAAGATCAATTTAGCTACCCGTTAAACAGCCGTGAAACTCTATTACACAGCCTCTCAGACTCTTCAATTCCGCTGTTGCGTTGTGCTCAGCCCCTCTATCTCAAACCACCTGAAACTCCCCACGCCGCAGGGTTCTTCAACCCCCAAACTCCAATCGCGACACACAATTGGCTGATCGAGGGGTAAACGGACAAGATCTCGGAACTTGACGAGTCTGAGATACGATTGGCTCCTCAGAAGATAAACCAAGAAATATGAACAGTTTCGCATGTGCCGCTGTGCCGTTATCCTTGTTTGTAGATCGGGGTCCAAGTTAGCGTTCCGCATTTAATACTAGTCTCTTATTGGTTCGCTAACGAGTGTCAACGACTCAGCGGATCATGGCCGTTTTGACGTTTTGTTTGACAGAGAGGCTGTGCTCACGGGAAACGAGGTTTCCGGGCCTTGGCTGCCAGGTCATAGCGTTGATCAAGTTTACTTTCTGATATGTTTGTTGGGTGATTCGAGTCCAAGCGTGCAGCCATATGTGTGGTGATATGTTTCTGAGGCCTCGAATATGACATTGTGAAGCTCTTGGATGTCTCGGATGGTGTCTTGGCTCCTACTGTGTGGTGATATCTGTGTGGTGATAAGGTTGGAAAAGAATCAGAGACATATCTCGAAATTCTCTATATAAGGATGCAGATTCTCTGCCCAAAGTCAATTCTTTTCATCATCAACAAGTCAATCAACAAACCAGTTCACTCTTCTACTCTCTTCACTTCTATCTCCTGCCGGTCAGGTTTCAGTTAATTCTCTAACTACCATAATCACTTCTCCATCTCCTTACTCTCTTCCTTACTTTTCAATAATCCCAATCATCACCATCAAAATGCCTTCCGTCAAGAACATCATCTACGCCCTCTTCGTCGCTGCCGACCTCGCAGCTACTCACAGTGTCATCACCAACGCCGTTGGCGATGCTGGTGGCTCCGGCATGGCTCTCGGTGTCGACACCTCCACTCCCCGTGACGGCACCCGCCGCCGCCCTTTCCAGACTGATGCCACCCGTTTCCGTGGCCAATCTGCCGAGACCGTCGGTGAGACTCTCGCTGGTGGTGACAACAATGTCGAGCAGGGCACTGTCGACATCATGGAGGAGACTGGCGACCAGCTTCCCCAGGTCAGCCAGGGTGGTAGCATCGAGATGACTGTTCACCAGGTCAACTCTGATGGTGCCGGCCCTTACACTTGCATGATCAACTCTGATGGTACTGGTAACTCTTGGGAGAACATTCCTGTTACCACCAACGTTGAGGGTAACGACCGTGGCCGCAACCGAGATGGTGAGATGGGTGACTTCCCTCTCGTCGCCTCCATTCCTGCTGGACAGGAGTGCACAGGTACCGTCGCTGGTGAGGACAACGTCTGCCTTGTTCGATGCCAGAACCCTGCCCGAGCCGGTCCTTTCGGTGGTGTCGTTCCCGTTCAGATGACCCAGGCTACCGGTGGCAACGCTAACAACGGCACTGGTAACGCGAACGACGATACCACCAACACTGGCAACACTGGCAACACTGGTAACACTGGTAACACTGGTAACACTGGCAACAACGCTGGCAACACTGGAAACAACAACAACGCTGCTGATGATGAGGATGAGGATGAGGAGGAGGACAACACCGCCAACACCCGAGGCAACCGCAACAACCGCCGAGCTCTTCGCTTTGCTGCTTAAGGGTGTTTATGAGTCAATTGATGCTTTAATAACATGTAATTGAGAGGTATTCCGAGTGGACTTCAGATGGATCACGGTAGTAGATAGTAGCTGGACTGCTGTTGGTAATTGGATGTGAAGGAGTAGATAGTGTAATACATACTGGTTTGTTGAAACTCTTTTTCCCGACTCTAATGTGACCACTATTGCAATCCTCTTGATAGTCGATATGGAAAAGCCCTCTTGGTTTATCTTATATTGTAGTCGGAGCCAGAAATTAATTATGCAAGATCTAAAACCCGAGGTCAGTTGCGAGTATCTCGGTAAGTCATATTTGGATCCTTCTACTAAATTGAGTCCTTTTCTCCTACCAATAACAATGAAATTTGATTTATCAGATTCAACACATAGTATTTGCTTAGGCTCCTCTTCTGCATCCAGTTAAACCTGGCTTCTGTAAGCTCATCACGGCCTGTTGGCCACTATGGGAGGCACGAAAAGCCTTGGTCCAAGCCCCTATGCCTTCTTGTAATTGTATCGTTTGTATCCAAGGCCCGTGGCTTGCTCTCGCTCTCCTGACGTATATTTAAAGCACGACCCCAACAGCATCTATCGTCTCTGCAAGTTCCTGAAACATAATCTCAGTTGTCTCAGTGCCATGCTGTTTAATGTCTCTTTGCACAGAAGCCTTAGCGTCCTGGATCTTACTAAGCTAGTAAGTCATATCTTATAACTGAAATGTATTATTAGTATCCAGGCTACAGAAGACTTAATGAATATTTATCTAATAAGTAAGAACTCCTTCGTATAGCTTTTAGATAATACTTTCGATAGTTCCGACAGACTTTATGTAAGAGAACATAGAAACAACGAGTCATGTCAGAGTTACCGTGCTCAATACTGGGCTTCAGCTTCTCAAGACCCTACAGAAGACCTACGAAGACAAGGGGCGAAAGGATTATAACCAAATATTTCACCGGGACCTTATGTACTCCCGTAGCAGCATCACTGGTAGCAAACCTTCTTAGGTGCATACATCCGCATCTTAGTTAAAGCTTAGCTCGCCTAAAGACTAGAAAATCTACCACCATGTACTAGAGGACCTACTGCGAATAGGTAATATGCCAAGGGTTCTAAGATGTCATATGCAAGGTGGAATATCTCAACGGCGAGGAGCATGTCATACATACCAAAGCTGCTTTTGAAAACTACAACCATCTAGTAGTAGGTTACCTCGGTGCCAGGGGAATTACTAAAGCATTATTAATCTTAACCTTTTCTTCTCCTTGCAGTAAACCAATTGCTATAAATATGCCAGTCAGGAAGAGTAGAGGAGCTTATATCTATTAAAGTGGTATTCAGTATAAATATCTCTTCAGCCCGGGTAGTAAGATAACTAGTAAGTAGCTAAGCAGCGAAGGACAAAGGCAAAAGCCAGCCAGCACCCCCGACAGGAGCAAGCTTCTGTGCATCGCTATAGTGAAGGTCCGCTAGCGAAAAGGGATCAGACTACGGGTATTAATTCATCACATCAACATTCATATAGAAAAGAACAACAATGTAACTTATTCAAAGTACCGGATCTATTTTGTGTTATAATGTATTTAAATGTCGTTTAAGCTTCTTCAGCTACCTTCTCCTTCAGGGCTACAGTATGTCTACCTTAACTGCACATGCTTCCTCAGCTGCTTCCCTCTTCAAATTAACGGTAAGGCCACGTGCGTGTTCCTTGTCGGAAAGGATAGGTGCATCAACATCAGCATCGACAGGGAGTGCGTCGACAATCTTACCAACAATTGGAATTCTGTCTATATCAACAGTAGGTTGGTCACTATCAGTGTCTATTCTCTTTGACTTCTAGTTAAGTTTAGAAAGAAGTCCAGAAACGATAGGTACATCGACGTCAGCATCGACAGGCAATGCATCGACGATTTTGCCGGCAATAGGGATATCATCCGTATCGATGCCAAGTGCAGGGCTATCATCACCACGGGTATAGAGGATTGTAGACTTATAGGTAGGCGCAACTGGGATTGCAGAAGCCCCAATGCTAAGGACGGCAAGGATAAAGGAGGAGCGCATGGTAAATAGAAAGCTTTTCTGGAATGTAAAGTGTGCAGGTTAGTAGACCTTTCTTTGGATAAACTGTAAGAGTTGTGAAAGATGAGTATCTATTTAGTCGGAAATCACTAAGCCTTTTATACACAATCAAGGGGATTACCACGCATGGTAAGACAGGAGGTGAGCTAAAGGATGACATACTGGTGGCAAATGATATCAAAAGATAAGAGATCCTAATCAACATAGACCTTTCTTTTGCTAGATCATCTTATTATCCGCAATTCTTTATCACATAACCTAGGGACAAGACATACGGAGAGGAATCGCCAGTACAGTATCCGCAGATTACTGCGTTTCCGAGGACTATGACTTAATCCAGTCTTCGCCTGGTGGGTATCGAGGATTGAAAAGTCTGAGTGAGATTTGAAACCTGAATTAGGCGGTAGCCGCGTAAAACCGAGTCCACATGAAGGTATCCAGCGATCGACAGGCTACTACTCAAGTTCTGCTGATCAATGGACTCACGATTTATCTAGATTATCCCTGACGTAGATCCGCGTTGGGCGGCTTTCTTTTTTCAAGTCTGTCATTGGTGGGCTTATCCCAATCTTGAAGATCTCGGGTCTACTTAGATCTCTATTACGTTGATCGATCTTTAGTTGCAGCACTACCAGGTAATCGGCGCAATTACGGAACGTTTTGCTCAGCGGCTTGATTAATTTGCTTAGTGTTTATGCTAACTCCCTTGCCAAGCACGCATACCTGTTGCTGAGTTAGAGTACAATATCGGAGAGCAATGCCTCGAGTGGCAAGGGTAGAAACTCAATTGAGAAACAGTCAATAATCGAGCAACGACCTGTCGTCATAGCCAGGGTGCTGTACCAATTCATTGGCATTTGACCTTGAGCCTCTTTGCACCTCAGCGGAGTCGTTCGCTAGCGCGTGGAGCCTTTCTGAATACTGAGACGCCAGTTCTTGGTTGACAAGGGGCCAAGCCCGATCCCTTCATTCGCAAGCTGATCATCAGATACTCCAGTTCCCAGCCAGGGCTCTAATGCATGTCCTGTTGCTAGATCGGAATCATTGCGACCTTTGCGACTGACTGCTTACGTATTTAGCTGCACCAAGACGATCCCCACAAGTGTGCAGCAGTAAAGCCGTAAAAGTAAGAAAAGAAGAAGGATCGTTTACGTTGCCATGATGCCATTCTTATGACCTGCTAAACTACTCTTTTCAAGGCAGCGAGCGAGTGGACTGATGCGACCATGGTACAGTCACTAAAGATGTACTATGAACTCACCATGTTCCGCTATCTTGTCTGCAAATTCCACTGTATTGATACCTTCTTGATGGAAGCTCAAGCCTTCTGGGACGCATCGCAGGCATTTTGCCCAGAGGCAATTTTTATTCACGCGCGCTTGCTCGAGTGCGGTTTCCAAGTCGATCTCTTCCCCTCCATGGACTTTTGGTTAGACGATGCTGCTGCAGACCTTTCTCTGAGGGTTGATGGCGTCTTTCACCAGGTGTTCAAGAACTACTTCACCCTCAACAGGAAGGCCTCAGTTTGAGAACGGGATGTGGGTGGGTTTGCTCGAAGTCACAGTGGTTAATATTCTACAGTATGTAAGCTAACGTGGGAAGTTGTTCTTACTTGTTCATAAGCGGATCCTCACAAATATAGATACGAATGAAATAGCACAGTAGCAAATACATCGTGAACGTAATGAAAATGAGGATAAAATGATGAGAGTATTAGTAGAAAGATGATAAGAATGGCAGCTTGGGCATCGATTCTTTTCTGGGCTTTGCCCTGCGGATAAAAGAGAGGAGAGCAAATGAGATTGGAGGAATCGACCGCCAGGAACTTAAGAGGCTGAATGATTTGGTCACATTATGTGAGGGCATACTATCTTCAGTTAATTCCAAGCGAAGGCCCTGAAGTATACAGAGAAAAACAACCGAGCTTGGATTGTCATTTAGATTAGTTTCTTTCAGCACCCAAAAATGTACAGGACAACTCTTCTGCTATCAGACTCCTTCGTCAGTCCATAGTCAGTGTCCCTTTTTTTTTGGATCTCCTCAATCGGTTTCCCAAATAGTAGCATAAGCACAATGCCCTTGACGTTCGGGCATCCAATCAGGGCAGAGGATTCAGGGTTAGGGTCCCTGTGCTCGTTCTTAGGGAAGACATCTACTAAAATGGGTCGGTTCTTGCGTCCTACAGAGAACGCATTTGACATAGAGTTCTGTGACACCTTGTTAACTACAACATCTTGGATCACGAACTCTAGATTCGCTGCCCTGCCCCTTCCACTTGTTTGAATGAGCCCTGCAGCCACTAGCTTATCCTAGCGGATTCGGTTGTCTTCTCCTTGTAGATCCAGCGATTTGCGATTGTTTGCGTAGAAAAGGACCTTGCCAGTTTGGTCGATGACGTTTTGGTAGGCTGGACTAGCGCTTGGGATGGAAAGAAAGTTCATTTTGATCCATTCGTTTGAACCTGGAATGATGTTAAGGTCTTCACATAGCCGTTCGGTGCCATGCATCCATCAAATATCTCAAAGAGTTTCGGCCAAGTTTGAGCTATTTTGGCATGACGTCGTCATCGGGAACTCGGCAGTCGGTCTGACATAATAACGTTAGTGGCTAAATCTAGATAATTCTCACAGGCAGCGCCAGTACCTGGAATCTAGGAAAGGTCCATTTTAACCCACTGGGAGGCTGTGGGAATTCATCTAGATCTCTGCATAACAGTTAGGTGTCCTCGGTGATTGGATTGAGAGAGTTTGTATCGTAAGTCAGGCTATATCGGCCAGCAAAGGCAGGGATAGCATCGTCAGGAGTATCGGTATAAGTCCTTGGCTTCAATTGTGCCTATAGTCGGTCTTGGCGATCGTGCTGCGAGCGCTTGGGGGTTGTTGAACATTGTGGTGCGGCTCGAAACATCGCAACGGACGATGGGTATTGTCGATTGGGCGGCTTGCAGGCGATAGACAGAAATCCAGTCGGGTCAATTGATTGATGACAGACTAATAAAGAACAGTTTGGAGTTGGGAGAGTGATGAGGCGGAGACTCCTTTGGTAGGCGGCTCCGTTGGGGATGACGCGCCGAGTACACGATCGAGAGCGCGGCGAGAGGAAGGCAGGCTGAAGAATTATCCTAAATCCTATAGTACTAAGAAAAAGTAGCCCAAGTGCAAGTCTAAACTTACCGAAGGTGATCAAACTATTTCACCTGCCATGCTCTTAGCAGGCTTTTGATACCCTGACGGCAGTGTAAACGTCTGAGGGATGATAAAGTAAAGTTTCTAGAGATGACCCGGCGATGAGCTCTAGGTGGGTGACAAGGAGACACAGCTGTGCAAGATATAGAGCTCTGTAATTACCGTGAAATGTCTGTTACCTCCTTTTTCACTTTGGACTAAATGATTAATACAAGACCGATTTCCACTATTCCCACTTGGACTTGTTCTTCTCAACGAATTCCTTCCAAGTAATAGGCTTCTCATCGAGCATATCCAAGCTCTCCTTCAGATCAGCTCCACCATAATATCCAGGGTCCTCCAAGAGTTGCATGTTCTCAGTCAACTCATCAGCGACAGGGGGCGGCAGGAAAGTCTTGAAAACGTCCACGGGGACTTGGTTGAAAGTGGCGGGCTTGCCGATGACTTCGCTGAACTCGGACATGATTCTGTTAGGAGTGTAGTAATCCGTAGCGGCGAAGATGCGCTTGTTGATGGTGCCGGGAAAGTTCTTGATAGCAGCCTTGACAAATTTGCCTGAGGCAATTAGTATACTGGCTGACAATCTCGGATCATAGGCAACTTACCCATATCGCCCTGAACATCAAAGATAGGAACCTGAGTCTTATCCCCATCACCAGGAAGAGCCCAAGCGAAGCTCCCATCATTCTTGCGAATCGACCCAAACAAATTGGAAGCAAAGAAACCCGGCAGAACAAAAGTAGCAGGAACATTAATCTGACGAATATACTCTTCAATCTCCGCCTTGCCCTCAAAATGCTTGATATGCGTCAATCGCCCGTTACTAATTTTGTTGGTATCCAACAGCGATGAGAAAACGAGTTGCTTGACTCCAGCAGTCTTGCATGCGTCGGCGACAGCTTTTCCTTGAGCGATTTCGCCATTGCCGCTGTTTGTTTCCCAGTAGTTTGTTACAAGAAAGACGGTGTGGGCGTCTTTGACTGCTGGGGCAACTTGTTCGGCTGTGTTCATGTCGGCCTATGAAGTTAGTGCTGGCAATGGGAATTGAGAATGGAGGACGTACTGCGACGACTTCGACGCCTTTGGAGGCGAGTTCTTTGGCTGCTGGCTTGGTGACATCGCGGGTGATGCCACGGATCTTGAACTCTTTGGACAGAGCGGGGTCGTTGAGGATGGCGCGGACGACTGAGCCGCCCTGATTGCCTGTGGCACCGAAAACTGTGAGAATCTTGGACATTTTGGTTGAAAAGGTGATATCAAGTTCTTAAAGCGAAGAGTGATAGTTAATTGAGCTGAAGTTGAGATTGTGAGTTGATGGTGTTGATGAGAATTAATTGATTGAGATAAGGGTTGTCTTTATAGCATCATGACACCTCAGTGATGATGGCACAGAGGGTCTTCATTGGACGCCTCGGTGTTTCCCAAAGCCACGAAGCTGCATAATCCTCCTTCCTCCTCAGCCTTAGCAATCAGTCCCCCAATCCTTTCTGCGGCTGAATAAGATGCGCGGTCTCGTATTGGTAGCGGAGCTTTTCGCACGTCTTTGTCCATGATTGGTGATGTCTCGTAAGCACTATCAAAGGATTCACCTCGGGGAATGCCGAGACATCGAGCTGCAGCCCTGATAAGATGGAGACAGAACCAGACTCTGTAATTGGAGGGATTAATTGTTAGTGTAAAGATATGTGGAGAGATTGAATGACAAAGCGACGCTTATGCAGTTATGGATATGCATGACGATTGGTCACCCTGGAGGGGTTCGGGAAACCATGCGAATCCCGGGCGCGAAAACATCGAGTTTTGCTCTGTAATACGGAAAATCTCAATTTGTCCGTTCTGTTTGCCATGTGAAGCTATATCCAATTTTTACCCTTCAATCACCACAGCCGATCTTACAGCCAGCCGAGCTTTAGCTGTTTTCGGGACCAGTCCATCCACTACGTGTGAGCCAATCTTCAAAAGAGCTCCCACCAAGATCCAGTTCCTCACTGGAACGTTCATTTTCCATCTCAAACGCCCCATAACAAGTCTTATCATCCGGAGCTATAGAAGCCCACTGCATCATTTCAATAGCATCTTCCTTGAAAGCCGGACCGACAAGCTTGGAACTCAGGTCGCCAAATTCTTCGAATGAAATGGGGGAATGGAAGACTTGCTTTCCGGTAACGCGCGCGAAAGTCTGTGCCATTTCTTCTGGAGATATTCTAGGACCTAAAGCGAGGTATGTTTTGCCTTTGGTCTTTTCAACGCCCAGATCGAATATTTCTATCAGCATTGTTAGTAGGGGACGGCTGTTGGTAAGGTGATGGGTTCACACTTGCGACGAAAGCTCCCATATCGTGTGCGGGATCGGTCCATTGAATTGGCTTGTTACTAGGTAAGGGCATACAAAATTGTACAACACCATCGTCTGAAGTGTAACCAGTCAGCTTCTTCGCAAATATCGAGTCCCACGATATAGAGACAAACCTCGAAGTCGACAATACTGTGGCCAGATCAGATTATTGTAAAAGAAACCTGAACACAGACAAGTCAGGGAATTCAATTATCGCGGAGACACTCGAGGACACTCACCAGGCATCACGGCTGTGAAGCCCTCCAGCTCCTCCCGTGCCATCTTCTCGATAGCATGCTTATTATTCATATGGTGTATGCGCTTGAACTTTCCGCCACTCGCTTCGACAGTATCGGGCAAACTACTAAACACCAAATGCTGGATACCGCATTCTTTTGCAGTAGATATGATGTTACGCCCAGCCACATGCTGCTCCACCCGTTGCAAAGTCTCGAGAATAGACCGTCCACACATATGCGCTCAACGATGGTATTTCTGGGTGACATATCGTTCCACAGATCTATTTTCTTACGAGTCTTGATGTAGGACTCTCATCGATCATATGATGTTGAGGAAGTATCGTGTCGGGAGCTTGATTTTCGTTGTTTTCGCTCTATTCCTGATATGTTCCATCCATTGAATACGTCATCCTGCATCAATCCTCAACCTTTTTCTCGAGCTTGCGGCGCCCCCAAGTCTGTAGTGGATATCGGTATAAAAGTCGCTTTTGCATGCGGTATTGAGCTGTCACATGACAGAGAGGGGAGGCATAGACCAGTCAAATCCCTCAATCCAAGACCAGCATTGATACTGCATAATTAGCTGTCAGCCATACACTGCTGCCAATGTTGACAGACGTCAGTCTAAGTAGCGGTCAGTTAAGACGCAGGAGGAGATGGATAAGATCATTTCGCGATCTCACTTTTAATTGGTAACATATTACTGCAACTGAAACACACTTCTAACCTATATAAACTTTCAGCTTTCAAGTACAAGCCACTCCGTTATAATATCTCGCTCAGACAGTGCTTTGACCTCTACACCGGCTGTGAGGAAACGTAATCATGCATGAAACCAATCACAATGGAGGAATCGGCCATACGACTGCCAACCACAGTTGGACGGATGCCATAAAACTCCACCTGGTACAGCGTGGTGGATCACCTTGCAACTCTAGATCCCTTTAGGTTCAATCGGGCCGCTCCCGTGTAGATTACTATACCGGGAAGGTCGCGGTTCTAAGAGATAAAATACTCTGCACAAGGAAAGATTTGTAAATGGGCTGCTTATTGTGTAATCTCACATCCCAGCGCATAGAGATCTTCCTTGGTCTGCCATTTGTAGCTGCTGCTGGGGCATCTCTCACTAGTACTGAGGCCAGGTTTTGGCAACCATCGCTGTCTGAGGCCGAGACATGCAGCGAGCTATTGACAGTAGTTTTCCCGGGGGGTCTTCTCAAAGGCCTATCAATCTCCAATGACATAATTGGTGTCGCAATCATGCGTTGCAGTGTAGTATCAAGTTTAAGAAAATAGTAAGGCTCGGTTCATGGTATTGCCTCACCCACATACGAAGTCAAGACATGGCAAAAGTGTGGCTAGATTGGGCAGGATAGATTATGGCGATCAGCTTGGTTGCGTGCAGTGGGCCCGAGCGAGTGCAATATGATGTCTCAGAAGTTCGGGGCAGCCAAGAGTAATGGAAAGGACCAAGCTCGAGGCACTCATACTCTAACCGCCGCCTCAGTCCACTATACTTGTAATGTTGACCAGTGGATGTTCGTATTGCTCGATATCAGAAACTGACTTCTCACAGAAGTCCTCGATGGATCTGCACACCGTCACATACCGTCCAGCACTGTCTCGTCTCAAAGATATTTAAATAGAGCGCTCCGCTCACCAAAGTTCCAAGTTATTCACAACTTTGACCATCGCCTTCTTACTTCTTTCACCTCTTACATCGCTTCAAACATGTCTTCTTCCGATGTTCAACAGGCCGATGCCGACCTTTGGCTGGCATACGCTGTGAAGCTCAAAAGTGCACTTCCTCAAGCCCCCAGCTTGGGCTCCAATACCCGATTCTACGTTGCACCGCTCTCTGCCGCGGGTATCGCTGCGGGTGAGAGTATCTCAAATGAGAAAAAGAACAACGGCGTCTACAATGTCGGCGATGCACTCTTGGATTTTGATGATCCTGTATTCCTCCCAACAGAGCACAGCTATTTTCAGCATTGTCAATCGTAAGTTGGTGCTCCCAAATGGCGAAAAACAGGAGGCGCTAATACTTCTACAGTTACTGCAACTCTGTTCAACTCGTACGTTTTCCTGAATATGGTTAAGAATCCTCTAATCAAGTCTTGTAGGACTCGGGCAACAACCAGGGTGCAGCTATCCGGTACAAGGATGCACGGGACAGAGCAAAAGAAGCTCTCAAGTACTTCATAAAGACAAAGAAGGAGGCCATGTCAACTTATAACTCGGAGGCGAGTTCCGGCTTCACCACTGACCAATTCCCCATATGGGTAATGCAGAATTATCCACAGCTTTCGCAGGCACAAGCTGGAAACGATGCTGCCACGGCTAATTGCGCAGCGGTTGCCGGTTCTATGAGCGACCCGAACGCTGCCGTGGTAGGCAGCTATATGTCAAACCTCAACAATGCTGGTGGTCTATCGGATATTCCTGGGTAAGTACCAGTGCTTCTAGACACTATAGCGGATTCTAATAGCATTAGCTTCAACATGAAATGCTCAGCTGCATCAGCGGACCAGATCGCTGCTGGTAATACCGGAAGTTTCTTAAGACCTTTGTATCAGATTGAATCCCAATATGCCCATACGGTCGACAACTGGGTTAGTTCGTTCGCACAAGACAAGAGTAACCCGAACGAGATTACTTTCAACGCAAGCGACGCCTCGAACTCTTCGTGGGATGAATTGGGCTTTGACGATGATGTCGAGGTCACTGGGTCGTACTGTACCTTCTTCAGCGCAACGTTTGATGAGAATGGCGAGATTGTGACCAAGACTGTTTCCGCAGAGGAGGCTGGCGAGGACTTAGCGATCACTCTTACGGTCACCGGCCTTGGCACGTTCCAAATCCAACCCGGACGATGGTAAGTGGCCCGTGATTAATGCTGTGTTAGGCACTCAGCTTATCTGAACTAGGAACCCCGACAAGTTGGCCGGCATGCCCCTTGTGTCCGATGCCAATGAAGATCTCAAGGACCCCAAGGCAAAGGTCACTTCAGCTGTCCTTGCATACGGTGTCGGCTTGCAGGTGGAACTTTCCTCCTCGGCATTCGACACTATCAACGATTACCTTGAGCAAGCAGAACAAGCAGGTGGTAGTGCATCTATCTTCGGCTTCAACATTGGTCTCGGAGGTTCAGACAACTTGAACCAGACTTCCACAGTCACCTTTGACGACGTCAAGAATGCCAGCAGCGGTACCACCATCACTATTCCAGCATCTGACAATTCGTACCCTACACTTTTGGCTGTCATTGGTGAATCGATTCCGCAACCCAACAATTAGATGCTTTTTAAGCAGGTCAGCTCGGAAACGAAAGCTTGATGAGTATGAGGTGGAGGCAAATTTTCAGGAGGAGGTGCGGCTGAACAATTTGGTTACACAATGACACTCACTTGCCTGTAGCTACACACCTACCAGTGGTCATTTACTGAGTCATCGAACTCGCCGAATTCTGATTTGGACGTTTCTTAAATTCTATACTAGCCCAACTGCTCTGTGCTTTTAAATATGTATCGTCTATTTAATTTCTATTTCCAAAGATCTAGTTTCCAAGGCATACAGTTTGAATCAACTCATCAAAAAGGTTTTACATCAGTAACTATCAAAGCCAATCTCAGAAACTCTTTAGTATTGTGCGATACACATATATACTAAGATGTACTACGATGTACTCTGAACTACTCTTATATATTAGATCATTCCTAAATTTGAGCTCTGAATACTATGGATTATCTACTATTACGCCGCAGCAATAATCTTCTGCGCCGCCGTCTCTGCGATGCCATACACAGCGGTCTGAATATGCCCTGACAGCTGCACGGGTATGATACTAGCATCAACCACACGCAGGTTCTTAGTGCCGTATACCATCAGGTTCTTATCGACAACACCACCATCCTTCTTTGGGAGCATAGCGCAGGTACCAACGGGATGGTAGAAGCTGTTGACCGTGTTGACAGCAAACTCGCGGAACTGTTTGTCTGTCTTCACCTCCGGGCCCGGCTCCGTCTCTGCTTCCCACACGGACCGTAGAGGCTCTGTCTCGGCGACTTTACGCGCAAACTTGGCGCCTTCGATAAGTGCGCGCACGTCGTACTCGTTGTTGAGGTAGTTGAGGTCGATAATCGGCTTGCCTGTTGGAGCTTTGGGGTTGATATGAACACTACCACGGCTCATGGGATGCATAACGCTGGAAAAGATGGTAATGAACTTGCCGCCGGGATATCCCGCGGCGCCAACGTAGTTGGCTTCCAGAATGAGTTCCAGCTGGGGGATAGAAGGATTGTTCAGCCACTTCAGCTTCTTCTTATCTACTACGGTTCCATTGCTGGAAAAGCCGTCATTGGCGAGGCTCGTGAGATGCTTCCCTGTCTTTTTGCTGATCTGGTCCCAGTTGAGAAAGGCGTACGCACTGGTGGTGTAGTCATACCACGATACCTTGTTTTCAAGCCACAGGTTAAACTCCTGCTTGGCCAAAGTGCCTTCCACGTCGAATATCATGGGATCGAAGGATTCGTAGCCTTTCTTCAGTCTATAGGTGTTGGAGGTACGAAGATGGTCCTGGTAGTTTTCGCCTACGCCTGGGAGATCGAGCAATTTCTTGACACCCGCCTTGGCAAGAACAGCAGACTGGCCAATGCCGGAGAGCTCGAGTAGCCCCGGACTCTGGATGGAACCAGCGGAGAGGATAACCTCCTTGCGGGCCTTGATCTTAGAGCCGTCTTGAAGAGCAACACCGGTAGCAACCAAGCCCTTCTTCTCCGAAAATAGAATCTTGGCGACGTGGGTATTTGTCCTGACTGTGAGGTTAGGCCCAGCCTTTGGAAGGTAGCTGTTGGCGCTGTATGACCGGGTGTAGTTCGTCACGTCAATGTTCGTGGGCTGAAACATGACTCCAATAGGGTTTCCTCCCAGAGAGCCTCCGTCATTTGTGGTAACCCCCAGCTTGTTGACCACAGATTGCCACGGCTTCAAAACATCCGGCACAATACGATTGTAAGTGGACTTGATAGGACCAGTGCGACCGTGGATGTCGCCGTCGTTCCCTGTGAAGTTCTCCGACTTGGTCATACCATGGATCATGGTTTTCCAGTTCCAACCGGGACTGCCGAGCTCGCCCCAGGAATCATACTCAGCAGACGAGGCGCGATCATAACATAGAAAGTTCATCGCTGACGAGCCGCCAAGAACCTTGCCACGGGGGACGCCAACGGATCGCCCATTGAGTCCAGGCTGGGCAACTGAAGAGAAGTTCCAATCGTTCTGTGATCCCAATAGTGCACCGCGCATGCCTGGTACATTGATTCGCACATCCTCAAGAGCTGATGGACCGGCTTCCAGAAGTAGGATCTTGTGCTTGGGAAGGCCGAGGCTCAGTCGAGTCGCGAGGGCTCCTCCGGCGGTACCACCTCCGACGATGATCTATTTACCGATAATTATTATCAGTGCCCAGGTGAATATGTTGAAGGTGACGGAAGAAAAGACTCACATAGTCGTAGGTCTCGGGCGCGGTGGCGGCTGATGTGCTGGCTAATAAGCCTGATATGATCCAGGAATAGAGCTGCATGATATGGATGTACAGAGGTCAATAGCAGAACCCTATCCCAAGAATGTAGATGGTGAATAACAGAGGGTGACGCTCACTGCACTGACATACCGATAGACAGGAGGCATGGGAGCCATTTTGTACCTGCCATCACTTGGTGCATAACGGTGGTCCGGTCCATGCAGGATCCCATGTTGCCCGACCCCGTCAAATGATTTGTTGTCGTAGAGGCGCCTCTGCAAATTCATGCAGTCCATGAATCAAGGTTTGTCAAATTGCAGGTCGTGCCAAGAAGACCTGACTGTATTGCTCTCTCACCCATGCTCAGTACCCCTGTATTTGGAACGAGTCGGTGGAGCTGTGCGGGAGCGACAGATGGGATCGTCAGTTCCCCGCGTCGCATGGAACTTAGCAAATGCTTACGAGATTTGCGAGATTTGCACGGTTAAACCACTGAGATTAGATTATAATGCCAACCTAGCATCTAGACTCTAGTTCTCGCCAAAGAGGGACTCCAGTGCTGACGATGGTGCAGTTGGGCTGGAATATTATTACTACTATAGACTGTTGGTTGGTTCTATTAATTTCTTACATGATGGTTGCTTGACCAAAGTGGAAGGAGGTTTCAGTGTTACGACCAACACTCAGTGACAAAGTTGCACCTATGTCTGAGCATATGGCGCAGACTTGGATACAAAATGGTTTAATGGAGGTTCAGAAACAGCAGACTATAAGAGCAATGGACAATAAATCGAGCAACAGACAGTATTTACTGCGAAAGCTCAGGTGACCTGTGCTGTGTGGTGTAGGTGTCCTGTGTGCGCGGACTAGAGACACAAAAGAAGAACTCGAAGGCAGTAAACCTGCGGCACGGGTTCTGGCCCTGGTCATCTTCTCTCGGCACTTCGGGACATCTCCATGGAGTCCCTTGCAAACGATGCGCTGCAATTATCTTGGCGCTCACAGAGGTCTTCAATCAGTAGCTACTTTAGCATTGTCAGACAGGATCACAAAGGTGTAACGCAAGTCGGGACAGCGTGTTATGGCGGAGTTTGTGGTGGGGTTTATGCCGTGCTGAATGCCAACTGAGATGTGCAATCATGCTTTTTCGCTTCCTAATGCTAACATTTATTAGTATGGGTGCCCAACAGCATCTAAAGAACAGGGTAGGAAGAAACTGATCAACATCCTTGGCAGGTATTCAGTAGCATTAATTGGTCGCCCGGTTGGTATGAGCATTTGCAAAACCGGGGGGGGCATCTACGAATAACTCCCTGTATATAATTCTGCGCCACCAATATCTGACGTATTACTGCCTAATTGACGTAAGCGCTGCCATGAAATGCCACATCAAACTTAATGGAAAACGTTGAATTGGGCAGCAATAACTGCCCCTTCAATTTGTAAGAATTAGCCTAAACAATTACGATCTTCTAAAGCTTGCTATCTCCTGTGAACCGGAACTATATTCTCCTCTATGTCCCTGCTACTCAGATTATCTAATTTAAATTGACTCCTTTCTTTAATTTAATTGTCATTTCAAACAGAAATCCGAAACATAGCAGTATAGTTATGGAACACCACGATACTACCGCTGATCAGAGGCTGGTATGCTCTGAAATTCTCGTCACCTCACCCTTAGGTCAAGCTTTACGCCGAGGAGGATACAGCTTGGACGGGAACGTTTTTAATAAAAACGAAGCTTTAGCTTGGGCGATACTTGAGAAGCAGACTGACATCGTCAAGGCCATTGTCCGAGATGGAGTCAATGTCGATCTTAAAACAGGTCCAGAACAAATCACTGCTCTCCATCTCGCTGCTCGTGTCGGATCGTGCGACATGATATCTATCCTCGAGGATGCAGGTGCTAGTCGAGAGGAGAAGGATGTGGACGGCTTTACTCCCCTCCTCTTTGCAGTACAGAAAAGGAAAATTGAAGCCACTGAGTTGCTTTGTGATCTTGGGGCCGATACGAAGCGCGGCTGTAACAATGGCGGAACCCCTTTGCACCACGCCGCAAGAAGCGGATGCATTAAGATCATCCAATTGTTACTCGATCAAGATGTCGATGTTGATTGCCTTGATAAGGACAAGAGAACGCCTCTTTCACTTGCAAGTGTTTCTGGGGAAATCGGGGCTGTGCAGCTTCTAGTCGAACAGCGTGCCAACATAAGCCTTCAGGATAAAGATGGCAACACACCCCTGCACCACGCGGCCTGGTCTGACCACACAAACATAGTGTAAGAACAAAGCGATATCCCGGAAACCTTCCTCGGGAATAGCTTTCACCTAATTGTGATATCATTTAGTTAATGCAGGTCTAGGGAATACTTCATCATGCTTGGAGCCGATTTGACTGCCATCAACAACGACGGATACAATGTTTTATCAATTGCAGCTCTCAACAAAGCGCAAAAGGTTGTCAACTTGATGGTTCAATGGGAAGGCGTCGATGTCAATCAGAAAGATCAACCTTCTGTAATTGTGCCCCTAATTTCCGCTGCGATTTCTGGGAGCTTGGAGATAGCGCGTATTCTCGTCGAAAACAGTGCCTTGCTCGAAATCACTGACAACGAAGGCAACACACCGCTTCATCAGGCTTCAGTACACGACCATACAGAGGTGGCGAGATTCCTTCTCGACAAAGGCGCAAATATCGAAGGTATAAACAATGATCGACAAACACCGTTTCTGACCGCGACGATGAGCGGCAACAGTGGAATTATTCGTCTGCTAGCAGAATACGGTGCCAACCGAGACGTGCAAGACGCTGATGGCTACTGCGCGCTACACTACACTTATGTTCTTGCAAACAACCTATTACTACGTTATTTACTGAAGCTTGGTGTAGACATGGAAGCAAAATTTCCTCATGGCCAAACGGTGCTAGAGCGCGCAATTGCAGACGGCAAGACTGAGGTAGCATCCGTCTTGCTTGAATCCGGAGCAAGCGCCAAAGCGAAAGGGAAAGACAAGTGCACTATCATGCAACGACCCCCCAGCGACCAGCTGATCGCATGTATCAGGCACGGTAATGTTACCCAAATGCAACGCCTTCTCGATGATGAAGTGGATGTCAATGTGTTGGACACCTCTGGTCGCAGTGCCCTATCAGTAGCGGCAGAGTATGGTCACCTACAGTTGATCGATCTCGTCCTCCAAAGAGGTGGCCTTCTCGATCTTCAAGACTCCAACGGTGAGACTGCCCTTTGGTGGGCAGCTCAATCCAACAATCTTGTAGTGGTTCAAAGACTCCTGGAGCTCGGAGCTCAGGTTGACTTACCAGACTCGGATGGCAACTCGCCGCTATGTGTTGCGTGCCAGAACGGCTTTCCGGACATTGCCAAGTGTTTGTTAGAAGCCGGAGGCAACCCTAATACAACAACCACTTATGGAATGACACCGATGATCTTTGCTGTAAACGCTAAGCATTCGAAGGTGGTGGGTTTACTCATGGACGAAGATCCTGCAACTCTTCACCAAATTGTCGAAGGAAGTCTTAACCTCGAGAGCGTCTCTAACCTCACGCGGTATCTTTGTGATCGTTATGATCGCGATTTTATGCTGAAATGCCTGGGCGATGAAGAGGAACTCGTACAACTCTATGATAGGATTTCCGGTCATTCGGTGGAACAATCTGTCGACGAAAATGAATTGGCGGGACTTGCACCAACACAGCAAATCGAAACCAATTCTACAAATGACTGTGGCAATCATATCTACGATGATCAACTTGCGTTGGCAGCCTCGGAGGGCTTTATACCACAAATTCTCCGATTGATCAAAGCCGGAGCAAACATCAATGGGTCCAATGGAGCGGCAGTACCACTGATTTGCGCTGCCAGTCAAAATCAAGAACTTGCGGTACAGGTATTACTCGAAAACGGTGCTCAGGTCGATATGGTCAACCAAGATGGAGTGACAGCCCTACAGGTTGCTGCAGTCGCAGGAAATAAAGCCATAATCAGTCTGCTTTGCCAATATCAGGCCGATATTGAGTATAGAGCTGTGGGGAAACCAACGCCACTTGCTTACGCGGTTGTGGGAGGGCATGCAGATGTTGTGGAGATTCTTTTGGATCGAGGTGCCAAAACGGGGTTGAGTGATGATAATGAATGGGTCCCATTACAAGTTGCAGCTATTCAAGGCTCTGTACCCGTCATTGAAGTCCTTCTCCGGAAGGGCATGGATGTGAGAAAGGTTGATCGAGCAGGGCTCACTCCTCTGATTTATGCTGTCAGGCAAGGCAAATGGGGTGTCACCGAGATTCTCTTGGAGAACGGAGCTGGACATGACCTTGTGCCAGGTTCTAAGCACTCTCCTTTATCTGAAGCTATCCGATCAGGGCAAGCAGCGATGGTGGAACTATTGGCGAAGTATGGTGCAAATATCGACCATCTAGAAGACAGTGATCAATCCCCATTGATTGTTGCAGCTAAGTTGGGCAAAGATTTGGTAGTCCAGTCTCTGATTGACATGGGTGCTGACCTGGATCGCAAGGACGACAAAGGCCGGACAGCTTTGTCATACGCCAGGGAAAACGGCCAACGATCTACCATGATGCTTTTGCTTCAGGCACAGACGCTGTACCGTGACGACCGTTATGTGAAGAAGGCCAAGGAACGGCGAAAAGATTCCAAGACATCTTTCGAATATCGACCACTTTCCGAAGGGTTCATTAGGGTATTGGAGCTTCACCCAGGGCAAAAAGGAAATGTCATTTGCTTTTCACTGATCCATGTAGTACGTCAAATTATTTCCTTTATCTTTTACTCGAAATACTTACTGACGATCAGCAACACAGGAGCTATCCAAGGCACCTTCTTTTGCAGCACTCTCATACGAGTGGAAAGGGAAGGTTGGTACGGTCCCTACTCATTGCGAAGGGGAACGTATTCTAGTCACACCGAATTGTCATGAAGCACTGGATGGTCTTCGGTCCGAAACAGAAACAAAGACTCTGTGGATCGACGCTATATGCATCAATCAGCAGGATAATTCAGAGCGTGCTATCCAAGTCTCTATGATGTCCGAGATCTACTCAAAGGCTACTTCAGTATCGATGTGGCTTGGTAAAGAAGGAGACCACTCAGATCTGGCTTTTGATTCTATTCCAACCTTATCTCGTGCTGTAGAAGAGATACGAAAGTCGCCAGAAGCCGCACCTATGTTACTAAGTTTAGCTGATCGCGATTCACTTCTTGGGCTACCGGAGATCCGAAATCTTACTGAGCAATGCAAGGCTTCTCCGGAAACTTGGGAAGCTTGGAGCGAACTGTATAGAAGATCTTATTTCACTCGAGCCTGGATATTCCAAGAGATCATCCTAGCAGGGCCACGGGGTACAGTTATGTGTGGGACACGCCAATGTTCCTGGGATGCATTCCAGGCAGCTCTCCAAGCTTATAGAAACCTGCAGTTGGACCATAACGAAGGCCTTGAATCGATCATGCTTAACGATTTTCATTTTCGCTTTGCACGATATTTGAGCCTTGATGTCGCGCTCCGGGCAATGGCAAGCTTTGAAGCAGGGAATCCGTGCGATAAGGTATTTGCAGCGTTAGGGTTCGCTTTAGGGGGTGGAACAGACCGTCAAACTTGGGAACCTATTCAAATTCCCAAAGTCGACTATAGCAAGCCTGTCGAAGAAGTGTTCGTCAACGCGAACCGGTACATCATCTCTGTTCATGGCAACGACAGACTATGGCTTGCTCTTGATCCGATCAATCAATATAATACAACTAGAGAAGTCAGAACTCTTCCTTCTTGGGCATATGACTTCAGCAAACACCCAATTGGACGGTCAAATCCGTTTGATACAACCAATGCCGAATATGCAAAGTACGCTACTTTGCTACTCGGGCGCCCAATGACGACGCAAACATCACTCCACGTAAACGGATATGTCGTTGATACCGTTAACTGCAAAGTTTCTATCACGAAGGATAAGAGCACTGTGGATATTGTGAAGATAGTTGTTGCATGCATGGCGGGTTTAGGGCGTGGGATCTATGACCCAATCCCAAGTATTGGAAAACATGGTGTACAGTCTGGGTCTCACGACGAACTTGAAAAGGCTTTTTCAAGAACGAATTTGGCTGCTCTACTAAGCACCCTGATGAAACTTCATGCCTGTTCAGCGGACATAGGCATGGAATTTGCAGTACATTTGGTAGGACAGCTCATGACGGACAACGAGACATCAGAAACCTTCAAGCAGCCTCCAGGGTTACTTGTAGATGCTATTAATGCCTGGGAAAAATCGCCAAAGGAACTGCCAGACTTTGACCTGACAGTTTGTAGGAACATGGAGATCCTACATAACTATGGATGGGATCTCGTTTACACTGGGAGGGGATACTTTGGTCTTGCACAAAGTCGTGAAGGGGATAAGGGCCTGGTGGTGACTGTTGTAGGAGGGTGTCAAGAACTTGTTCTACTAAGAAAAAGGTCGAACGGCGAGAACCCATGGTATGAATTTGTAAGCAAGGTATATATGTATGATTGGACTGAGGACAAGATTGAGACAGTGGATGACTTAGGTGATAAGTTAAAAGAAGTTCGGTTTGAAATCCGATAGTTTTTATGTTAAGATTAGTACAGTTATATATCTAAAAGCATTTTTAATAACTTAAAAGTATTAAAAATATTTTTAAACCAAACATTTCCAGTTCATATTATATTTAGCTTTTTAATAATACTAATAAAGATATTTTTATTTAATATAAATAATTACAAAAGCAGTTATTATTATATTATTAGAATATATCACAAGGGATAGGGTTACCTTTTCCTTGAGGAGTCCTGGCAGAGCTCCCGGAGGGTAGAAGTTAAATTCCCACGATGAGAATTGAAGATTTGAAGAAGAGGAAGAAGAACAAATCTTGCAATAAGAGGAACAGGAAGAGGAAGAGACCTAGTAAGAAGCAGAGGCAAAGGAAGAAGCCCTGTTCCTAGGAAGGCCGGCTATGCCTTTCCTAGGATGAGGGAGTTAGCATCAAGGTCTTGTGAAGCCATATACTGGCAGATGCATAATTATGATCTATTTCACCTTCTGACGCGCTAGAAGAATGGCTGCGCACGAGGTTGATAGAGTAAAAAGGTAAGCCAAATTCCGCTGTTTGGTGTTGGGGGACCCGAACCAGTAGAGAATGGTCATCGCTCCCCGGACAACTCGCGTATCACACTGATTACATTGGTAGGAACGGAACGATTACTGGTCCTACCAATAATTGAACGGCATGTTTGCAGGTAAAGCAATGCTAATATAGTAAAAGTCTAATAGTTTCTCTCGAATTACAATGCAATGTTCAACTGCTAAGTGTTTAACAAATGTTCTGTCGGGAGAATAATCTATGTTATTCCCGTTCTGTTCCCGGGACATCCTGGCATATCACGTGAAAGCGCGTGCGTTGGCACGTGCGGCGCCATCTCATCCTGCATCAATCTCAATCATCAAGCTTTGTTCACAAGCTCACCGCGCCCTTGGGAATTTTTCATCACCACAACATGTCCGACACACAATCCGACCAAAGCGATAATGAGAAGCCTACTCGAAATCCCCAGAGTGAGGATGACTCAAGCGACAACGAGTCCAGTAGCGATGAGAGCTCTGATCATTCCGACGGTGGAGGCCTGCTCGATACCATGGCCGCTGATGACAGCGATGAAGAGTCAAGCGACGAGGAAGACAACGAGAATGAAAATGAGTACGAATCAGATCTAGGCGATGACCATTTCCCTCAATTTGGGAAATTACCGATTGAATTGCGCCATCGGATTTGGGAATTATTCTGTCCTGAGTTACGCGCCCGATATCGCGTTCTGGATTTCATTATTTCTTACGGCACTACTCGACACCCAGAAGCAGCGAGCGCATTTATCTGGACCGTTCGCGATGGTCTTGCGCTTGAAGACCAAACCAGAAATCTGCGCACGGTTTTTGCAGTCGATCAAGATTCGCGCGCATATGCGAAAATGGCCTTTCCCGACTCTCTCAGCATAGACGCTGGCGACGGAGATGCGACCGTCGCATTCAATCGAAAGTCGGATGTCATTCTCGTCAACGGTCTTTCATTTCCTACTGGAAGGAATGTTTTTCATTTGCCGGGTTTTGCGAGCGAGATCAAGAATCTTGCGCTTGGTGGAACGGATATCCTCGACAATCTCAGCAGTTTCCATGTTCCTACGTTATTAGACCAGTTCACGCAACTCGAGTCGTTTTACGTCAGTGTGTCGAGCACGGATTGCCAGAAATCGACTTTGGGATGGTGTACATCCGATCTTGTGAACCATTACCAAACACAAACATACGAAAAACAGCCTGGTCTCGGAGAAGATTTACAATTCTTATGGTGCTGGCCTGACTTGCAGCGCCATCCCGACTTTGCGCGATATTCAATCAATAGAGAGTCATGGGACAGTTTACCGGAGCCTCTTGGCGGTACATTGGAGAGGAGAGGGCTCAAAGCTTGGCCTATGGTTGCTTTTGAATATGAGCGCGGACTACGACGGTATGAGATGTTGCAGACTCTTGGACCAGACCTAGGCGACGACAGCGACAGTGATGAAGAAGAGAGTGAGGATGACGATAATAATGGACCGGATTTGGATCAATACGAAAGCGACGGTATCGACGACGACGAGATTGTTGAGACATATGACGATTCGGATGAGGAGGGCATATCATTAGACGAAGGATCTTCAAGACCTTGTAGACGACTAGTTCAGAAGATTTCTGACGGTGAGGATGAGGATGAAGAAGATGGTGAAGGTGCGGGCGCAAACTTCTCGGACCCAGAACCAGATCCTGAACCTGAAGAGCCTGTGCAGCGCGGTCGCAAACGACGTGTGGTGTCGGATTCAGATGATGAGGAAGAGGAGGATGTTCAGCCTTCGACGAAACGCGCAAGAGTAGTCGCCGACTCCGATGACGAAGACGAACCAGTTTCGCAGCCAGAGCGCAGTAACAAGCGCTCAAGAACAGTCCTCTCCGATGACGAAGATGAAGACGACGAACAAGGTGGCGTGGTGTCCAAACAACAATCCGACAAGTCAGACGACTCATCCAGTAGCGAAGAGGAATCAAGCGAGGAAGACTCGGACGAAGACGCACCACCAAAACAGCTCTCCCTCGCCGAACGTCTCCGCCTCCATCGTCAGGAAAATCCCGTCGATGAAGGTTCAGACGACGCAAGCAGCAGGACTGCAGATGAAGAAGATGACGATGAAGAAGATGATGAGGAGGAGGAGAGGAATCCGTTTATGATGGGTATGGCTGATGAGTCGGATGGTGAAGGGGAGGATTATGATGAGGATGATTATTGATTGTGATAATTTTGTTTTGGAAAGGGAATATCGACGACGAAGCATCGCTGCTTTATGGAGGGTAACTTAGGCTTTCCTTAGGTTAGGTTCAGGTGATGCTCACCCTCAGCTCAGACGACCTGCCTAAACCACCAGGATTTCCTTCCTGTGTAAGCCTGGGGTGCTCAGAACCGTCACCCTTCAGCTCTAGTTCTTTACGCGTAGTGGGAGCAGGAATAAATACATACTGAGTCCGGGAAGCGATCTAAAAACCTGCAGGATATACATGCCCCATCTCGTCCACTTCATCCCATCTTGGGGTGGAAATGCGAGTGCCATCATACCAGAAAAGGCTGGGACGAGCGAAAACATCATCATGAGGACTAAGGGTTTTAGTTTGAGTCATTAGAAGAGCGGATGTTCACAGGCTCACATCCAAGGTTCGACCTCTTGCGCGTAACGTATTCAACGACCAAGAACCAGCAGATGGCCACGCAGTAGTGCAGGGTAGATCCCTTGAGCAATGTCTCCAGAGATTTGACAGATGGCAGCGCTGCTTCTTACTAATTGTTCAGTGATTTTCTGAACCGTAGATACCGATTGAGGAAGGCATCGGCAGAAGGACTTTGCACTCCAAGATGTTTTGCTTAGCTGAGGTTGGGACTACTGCCATAAAGGGAAATACTAAGCATATCTCCACAGCTCTGAGGACCACGGAATATACCCATTTGCTTATGCTTGCTTACGATTACCCCTCTTCCCCTCCACAGGTAAATGCGCGTATGACGACGTTAGTAATGCGATTACCTGACATCTACATCGGCCATCCATAAATATGACCCGAGAACTTCTTGAATAGATATTACATCCAATCCTTTTTTGAATTGAGAAGCATCAACAAATATCCGTACATAAGCACTCAAGATAAAGTTAGACACTAATCATGAAAGTCGTTGCAGTTGCTGGCGGAACCGGGAGTGTCGGAAGTACCATCGTAGATGGACTCGTGGAATATGGCAAACACAAAGTCTACGCCCTCTCACGCAAGGTAATAGCTTGCATGCTTCGTCAGTGAAGCAGGATAGCTGACTATTTACAATAGGAACGATCCCCTCAAGGCGCTGTAAACTATCTCAAGGTGGACTACAATGATCCCGACGCTATCACCAAAGCCTTTGAGGAGGTGGGCGTGAACATTCTCATCTGCGCCATCAGTGTCGTTTCGCCTGGAACAAACCAGGCCCAGAAGAATCTCATTCAAGCCGCGGCACGTTCTAAGACCACTGAGCGCTTTGTGATCAGTAGTTTTGATATGCTGCACGTCAAAGAGTAATAAAGCCATGAACCTTCCATGGATTCGACTAACCCTAAGTGCAGAGATATTGAGCTTTCGCCGCTCTCCCGATATACCTTCGAGGCTATTGACGATCTTGAAACCACCAACCTTGAATACACACGCATTGCTAACGGCTGGTTTCTCGACTACTATGGCATGCCGCACTGGAAGTGTAACCTGGAACCTTGGATCAACATCGTCAACATGGAGTCAAAGTGGGCTGTTATCCCAGCAGACGGAAATATCCAAGCGAGCTTTCTCACGTCTCAAGACATGTCTAGATTCGTCGCCCGCCTAATGGATCTTGACAAATGGGACAAGATTAGTGCTATTCGCGCCAATACGCTCTCATTTAATGAACTCATCGAAGCAGCTGAGAAAGCTAGAAGTAGGATATCCCCAACCTTCCAATCCATAAATGTTGTTAAATTTCTCTAGGTATCAAGTTTGAGGTTGCAGTTGATAGCTTGGAGAAGCTGAAGTCTGGCAAGATTTCTTTTTTCCCTGACTACCCCAAGATTGGCTTCGGTGACGGCGATGAAGCTTTCTTCGCCATGATTCACTACCAAGCTGGCATCGGTAGATACCTTGTGCCAAGGGAACTTACACCCCTGGATGACAAGTTCCCCGACTTGAAGGTTACTACGCCTTTAGAAGTTATGGAGACTGCTTGGAAAGACAAATAGGTTCAGTTCGCGATGACAAGTTATTGCAGGTAGCTTCTTTCGTGGAGAGTCACATCGTAGATAGGATGAACTGACATAGTATATGATCTGTGGAAACAAGACAAGAAAAAGAAAAAGAAAACTATTTCGGCTTAGTTTGAGCGATTGTGTACAGCCTACCTAGTTCCGAATCGATGGAAACACTTTAGAATCATGAAAGGTACCTCTAGCTTAATGTGGGTTCCAGTCGTTATCATTTATTGACATCTTGCGCAATCAATCCGCCATGATGCGATCCAGTGAGCTTTGGGCCTTGTTGGCAGAGCCTGATGAAGCCATTGGCAGATGATCATAGTTGAGTTCGGGTCGAGTGCTAGATGAAAATCCTCAACGCCTCGAATTGGGGATCTACTACACCGTCTTGTTCTTCGTGAATGGTGGCGAACTTGCAGACAAGACAGTTCTGTGCACGCCGATATGAGTAAGCTGAAACTGCCATCAAATAGGGATTGGCTAATTTGCCCAGGTGCACGACTTCCAGTCGGGATCATTGCAGTATTACAAGTGAGGAAAAGGTTCATCAGAAAGGATAACTGTTAAATGACAGTTTGTGTGATCAAAAAGGTTCGTTTATTAAGTACGCATTGCGAGCATCTTTACCACCAGATGCGTCATAAGCAAACCCCGAGTAGCAGTATTACAAGGACTTAGGAATCCCTTTCAAAAGAACGCTCTGGACGGCAAGATCGCCACTATACATGTTGAAGAAGAAGGTACATTTATGCTACATACTACTTTGTCAAGGTTTATGATACTAGTCTTTCAAACGGCTTGTGCCGTTGAATATCAGAATTATGGATCAGCACACCTATTACTGGTTTAGGTATTATGGAGCGCTCTACCTCCCTACCTTTTGACGTCTGGGCCAATCACCAGTCGTACTTTGATTGCCTGTGGCTCTAGGTCGTCCCCGAAAGATCTTATTTGTCGGTTCGTTCCAAAACTCCCTTGCGGTCATCTTTGCAACCACCTGCACCCCTCTTCTTCTCGTCTTGAAGAAATCAGCTAGATCACATTTACTCACGGAAGTCTATATATGAAGGACGTTGGAATATATGCGCTCAGTCTGTTGAGTATTTTCCGGATTTTATTGGCCAAATATGTCTATGCAACTCATCCGTCCTGAGGACGAAGACCAAGTTTCTGGGCCTAAGCGCCGCCGAGCGTATCATAAAAAGTCTAGAACGGGATGCAAAACCTGCAAGTGAGTTCAAACTAATACTGCACCTTCTTTTGTATTGGAACATGAGTGGCTAACATTATACCAAAAACAGAACAAGGAGGGTTCGGTGCGACGAGACCAGGCCATCATGCCAGCGGTGCACGTCCAGCGGTCGCACCTGTGAAGGCTACAAAAACAACATAGATGAGAGCACAGATCCATCCACCCCAGCTCTATATCGACAATCAGGCGGACCAGGGACTATAGTCGCTCCCCCAAAACTACTCATTCCGCGTAAGAGCCCAGGCGAGATCCGCAGTTATAATTATTTCCTCGAGGTTACGGGCCCTGCCTTATCTGGACTGTTTGATGCAGAGTTCTGGTGCCGCGAGTTACCAAAGATTTGTGTCGCTGATCCGGCCCTGTGGCACGCCGTCGTCGCCTTAGGCTCTGTTCATGAAGCTTGCGGCTATGGCGACCGGGAACCGGAATCAAAGCCGCAGTATGCGCTGTGTTTGCAACAATACAGCGCAGCAGTTTCAACCTTGAGGGATACAGGTTCGCATCGTTCCACTGATAGGTGGAGGGCCATTATTGCGAGCGCCATCTTTACCTGCATATATGTTATCCAGGGCTTGTACAAACAAGCACTCACGATCCATGCGGCGGCTGGGTGCAGTCTCATCAGGGAGATTGAGACTGAACAAGATGTCAATCGGCCACAGCCTATTACTCGAGGCCAACATGATACCCTTTCATCAACACCCATTAATCTAACTCAAGTTAAAGACCTGCTCTTTGACTTTGAGATGCTTGCGCAGACTTTCAAGTCCGGAGGATACGCTGATGGTCGCAATGCAGCGAGTCTAGGCCGGACTGACTCTTATGGTTATTGGAGGTTTTACAAATCCCCCATCATTTCTCCTGAGCACCCACGACATCTTGTAGCAGCGTTCTTGACCAGAGCACGTCGGGCTGCCGAGTCATTGCAGAACGGTCTGGGGCTTTGGTGGCAGGAGAACAGGGACGACACCCATGGCTTGTACGGCACTGATAAATCTACCATTGTGGCCTGTTACGAGAAGCTTCTTGCCAGACAAGTCGCCCATACCAGGTGTTACAGGGAGCTTCAGAAGACTCTGAGAAAGTTCCAGAAACACTTGGACCTACGAGATTTGGTCATCGAGCTTGACATGCTTGAACTTATACAATTAACCAACAGCCTCTATCTATTATCAGATCCGGAACAGCCCGATCCTATCATTCGACAAGCCAAAATGCCGCTCGTCGCCGACCGTATTGTCAAGCTGAGCGAGATTGTCCTTGTGCGGAGCGCTCCCTCGCCGGGCAAGCTGTTTCTCGCCCCGGTCCCATTAACCAGCGGTCCGCTATTCTTGATAGCGCAAAGTGGGTTTTCTCAATCATCAAGAAAACGAGCCATGGAACTCCTCCGACGCCCACGACTGGAGGGGTTCTGGGAGCCGGCGATGAGTGCGAGCTTAGCAGAAGCTATGTGGACCAGAGAGCAGGAGCTGTGGAGGCAAGCTCAGTCTGGTGATAAGTATGTGTCAGCAGAGGAGAGCGAATTCGGTTTCGTGCATGATGAAATACCCTTGCCATATCGCGTCTGTAGCGTGAGGTGTCAGTTCTCAGATAAGAAAAGGGAGGCTTTGGTTACAATAGTGACGCAAATTGAGGAGCAAAATGGAATTGCGCCTATTCAAAGGATCATTCATTGGTAAATGTTAGAATGTTGGTTAGCACGAAAAGACACGCGCTGAATATGATGTCGACTCGGGAGCTTGTCAATATCTCAACTTCTCAACTAATCCAATTGAGTAAATCCTGATATAAATACTACATCAATCAATTGGTTCCTCATCTCACCGCTATCACCTACAGCATCCATCTACCAAGACTTCAACCCTACTTCAGTATTTGCACAAAACACCATTGAAGCGCAGCACTCAGTCCTGCCTCTTCAAAGTGACATTGAATACTGGCAGATCCACCGAGACCGCTTCACCCGCCTCATCCAAATCAAAGATAGCCAAGTCTACAGGAGTACCAACAAAACCAATTTGCCCTGTGGTCAACCAGTCATCCTTCCCAGTGCCTGTAAAAGGTCCATACGAATTTCGTCCATCTGTAACCGTCTTATTGATAGGGGCCCGAATACGAAACGCATATTTTGAGTTATCCGCATCATAAATGCTAGGCAAGAAACGAAGACCCCCAAAATTGTTGAAGATCGGATATTGATTCTCAACATTGAGGATGTTTGAACTGTTGCTGATCCAGTCAGCAACCCATAGGCCACCAATAGAAGGCTCAACTGTGAGTGTCAAGCTCGTGTTCAGTTTCTTATCATGAGGAACATAGGTCCCAGTAAATTTAACCTTTGCCTCGGCAGCCGCTTGGGCTTCCAGCGCTGGCAGCCATTCTCGAATGACAGCGTCGAGGACCAACTTCTGAAAATCGGTGCGACCAGGATCAGCACTTGCAACGAGACAGTTGAATCCAGCGCCATAGTCAGGAATTAGTACAACAGCGCCGCCATTGTAACCTGCATCGCCAAGCTTGGTGTACAAATCCGTCACAGCATGGGTGTCTGGATGAACATATCGCAAGATCTCCCAGCCTACTCCAACACTGTAGTTAAGATTTGCGGTATGAGCCAGTGGTTTCATCCACCTTCTTGTCTTTTCCTCTGGCAGAAGTGTGCTGTTCAGAATGCTGGTACTGAACTTGGCCATATCCTTAAGTGTACTGAAGATGCCGCCAGACGCAGCAGCCAAACCTGAATCGGCGAACGTAGCGTCTATAATCCCGCCTGGTACTACAACACGGTCGATCAGATGGACTGAGTCTGTGGCGTTTGATGATTTCATGCCCAAAGGTTCGAACAGAGAATTGCGGTATACATTTGGTAGTGACTGGTTGGTGAGTTCTGCGATCGCCAATCCGAGAAGTATATATCCATGGTTAGAGTAGGTTGGCGATGTCCAGGTCTTGTAGGTTGGATAACGAAACTGAACGTCTTTGATGACGGAATCGCTTGTGCATTCGCTGTTTCCCTGCTCGCAAAACTCACTAAAGCTTGGGTAGGGATTGGTGATGGGAGGAAGTCCTGCGGCCGTTGGATCGAAAGACGGTTTTTCTCCGGCTTTCAGCTCCGCCAAGTAAGGGAGGGCTATGTCGGCAACTCCGAAAGGCGGAGCGTTTCCGACTACGCCGCTGATCTGAGAAGCGAGGGACAACGGTGTGACACTCTCCCATTGTGCGACTTGAGTCAAACCAGCATGACCATCGGACTCGGCAAGAATGGGAAAGATTTTGGTAAATGGACGGTTCCATTCCTCTTCTGTCAAGGATACCATACCAGCATAGGCCGTGAAGAGCTTGCTGACGCTAGCGAATCGATAGACCGAGTCTGCGTCAACGTTGGCCACCCCAACCGTATTGTTCTGAATCAGCGGGTCTGTGTAATGGTACTGAAGAGCAGAAGCCGCGCTGGGGTCATGAATTGAGAAGGCACCCAACGAAAAGGTGATGTTCTCAATTCCGGCGAAAAAGGGTGACTCAAAACTACCATTGAGGTACTCGTCGAATGTCTTGGTGAGGTTCTGCCAGGCCTTGGCAGATAGACTCTTGCTAGATGCGACGTCGATAGGTGGAGGGAATCTAGGCCCTAGAAGATCTGCCGCGGCCAAGGTTGGGCCGAAGCAAAACACTATAAAGCTGGTGCAAAGAAGCAACATCATTGTTTTTGAGAGCTGACTGGATGTTTCAAAGATTGTTTGATGAATTTTGTTGGTAAGAAGAATAATCTTGGGTCTGTATACATTATATATACCTGCCCGAGCACATTCATAGGATTCCGCCATGACGATATTGTAACCAGGACTATTGGTATGCAGCGGCATGTCTTAACATATCGGGAAGTTTCATACAATCTTTAAAAACAAGAAAAAGGAATATGGACAAGTAGCTGGTCAGACAAATGCTGTTCTTCAGTTCCCGTTCCATATTTAGCCGCTCAGCGCCCTGTTCGGCATGCAGTCATGAAGCTATGCTCGTATATTCCTTTCAACTGACCAATAAGACGTCGTGCTGGAGGCTGACACCCCACAACAAACTAGACCCCATCCCAGGACGATGAAGCCAAAAACTAAGAGCGTGGTCGTGTACCTATGTGAGTGAATATCTTTCTTGTTTTCGATAGACATAATGACTTCATTCAAGGGGCATGATAACGGCGCGGTGACCAATGCCATGCATCTTTTGTATTCACGATATGTCTTGATGACGTAGGTATACAAAATTCCGATCGGCGTGAGGAGAAACAGAAGTCCAACCAAAATAGCAGGTTCAGCACCTCAAGCTATCCTTCTTAATGAGAAAAAGTATTCATGAGGGACAGACCGTACCGATACTCTGACCCTAGCGAGCTTCTCAGTTTGAGCCAGCTCTAGTGATATTAAGCTGTAATAATAGGTACTTTAATGGAGTTAGGTTAGCTTCTCTTTCACTCCCTCACGATCAGAAACATAGTCAATATTCGCAACGAGTGATTATGTTCCATAGGCCAGAATTATGCTCCCTGCCATCCTTCTGGTGTATGTAGTGTTATTACTAGCCAGGGGCTGAAACGTGAGACGAACTCTCTGTTCCTTTGGAGCCCAGGACATGCCCCGGGTTGACTCAGTTTAAAGCAGCGAGGACTTGGGACAGTGGGCGAGAAGGGAACCGACCAAGTCGATATTCGCATTCTGCATTCTGCGTTCTGCTGTTTTGTATTGAGATGGACTGATTACATAGATTTTTAATACACTCCGGCGATGGACTATAAACTTTTTCCACTTGCTAGAAGATCGATGAATTGCTCGATCCTTTTACTTCTCGTATCCGGTCTCTTAGCAGTTTCCAACCGTTGAATGAAAGCATATCTCTTCGTCTTACCCAATCCTTCAAAGAACTCCCCCGCAGCCTGATTCTCATCCAACGCCTTTTGAAAATCATCTGGTACAGACGCACTACTACTCGACGAATAAGCCCGCTCCCAACGTCCATCCTCCTTCGCTTTATCCACCTCTACCAAACCAGCAGGTGTCATCTTCCCCTCTGCGATAAGCGTCGCGACTTTTTTCACATTGCGTTGAGACCAGAGACTTCCTTTGCGACGCGGTGTGAAGCGCTGGATGAAGTGTGTTGAGTCAAGGGCTTTGCGTTGACCGTCGATCCAGCCGTGGCAGAGGGCTACATCGAGGGCTTGGTCGTATGTTATTGAGGGGGTTGGAGAGGATTTCTTTGCGATTTTGAGCCACAGGCCTGAGGGGTTTGGGGATGTGATGAGGTAGGTTTGCCATTCTGATGGTGTTGTGAAGAGGCGCGTCTCAAGGGTTGGAGACTGAGTGGGAGCAATTGAGACACTTGAAGCGAATGCATTTGGAGTTACTGAGGCAATTGCGGGGGCTGATGGTGTAGTTGAGGCTTGAAGACGCGTGAGTCTCTTTGCTGTAGAGCGCGTTTGACGCGACATTTTATGGGATGAAGCTGATATCCTATGGTTGGGAACAACGAGTGAGCATGCATGTTTTGCTGCAAAATGGATCCGGAAGGATGACAACAGGCAGCATCGTGAAGTACGCTAAACTAAAAACAAATCATCACAACAAGTAGCAACCGCCTCTACAGTCCAAATCTATCATCATAGAAAAGACTAAAATATCAGATGAACTAATAAATAATGAATTACTTCATAAGATACAGTCTCAAGTCCCTCTTGACTGTCTTGTCGGTGGCGAAATACAGTGCTGTAGGGTATCCCCATCGCGTCCACTTCGGAGAGAACAGCGACTTTTAGCACGTGATAATGCAAACAAACTCAATTGAAGTCACGACAAGTGGGGGACAACGTCTCAATATCAGAACTCTCATTACGTTTGAAAAGAACAATCTTACATCACTGAGAGCGATTGAGAACAATGCCAGTGGTCAAGCGACCATGTCTTCAGTGTAAAGGTGAGGTTATCAGCACCCAATTGATCGTCAAAACCACTGACAATCTGCAGAGAAACATGTGAAATGTGAGAAGTTGTGATGAGATGATTGAGAATTCAGGAGAGCTTACAGAGTCTAGGTGACGAAGGACAACCTAGATGTCAACGTTGCATCGTCAAAAACCTACCCTGCGCACGACCCGCGAAACAAACCATCTTTCGAAATTCATCGACAGGACCATTAACGAATCAGACATGGGTCAACAGCGAGGTTAGGGACTGTAAGTTGAAACAAACAAAGTCAAAGCCAAAATCACAAGACTGATGTGCATACAGTCGGTAGTAGTCCGCAAAGTCAATTCGACTCTGGCAGCGGCACATCGCCAAGAGTCCAAGCACATCATAGCGAACATGCGCACAGAGAACAGCCGTCGTTTGACAGCAGGCCGAGATATGCACCGCACTCAACGGGTAATTCACCTAGCTATCCTTCGTCGCCGTGGCAAGCACCTGGTCGATCACCCACAGATCTTCCGAGCAGTGCGAGCATCTATTCCGCGCAGGATCAATCTTCACCATATGACCCTCCCACAGCCGCATACCCCGAAACAACAAAGTTCCCGCTCCAAGATCCGCAAGAGGCATGTCTGCTTAGGTATTTCGTCGAGGAGCTGTCACATTGGGTATGTCTCGGTAACCGCCGGATCGACAGTCAATGCTAACGTGACAGCTTGACCTTTGCGACGAAAGAAGACATTTCCAGCTTGTCGTTCCTATCAGAGCGCGTCAGCATCCGCCGTTACTTTACGCGATATTCGCTTTATCTGCACGCCATCTGAGTCGTTTGCCGAAATACAAAACACCGCAGGGAATATTATATCAAGGTCAATTACTACCTAAGCTTACGCCTCATGATGCTGTGGAATATACATTGAAATGTATACCTGCATTACGCGACTTCCATAATATCCAAGATGATGAAAAACTGGAAAGTATTATAGCAACAGCAGGTAAGAATTTCAATCCATTAAGCGAGCACTTACTCATCTTTTAGTAATTCTTCGTCAACTAGAAGAGATCGACGACGAAGACGACGCCGCACCAAAGCCTCAAGTAAATTTCCTAGCGATTATCGACGCAGTCCTCAGAAGTCCACCGTCGCGGACCCTCTTCGGCCGCCGATCCCTCATCCAAGCGGCATACTGGATGGCCGTCCGCCAAGAGCTCTACCACTCATTCACAAAGCGTCACCCGCCGAAAATGGTTCTTGATGCTGAATATGGGAATGGTGCTTCAAGGGCTAATAAGATTGTTTTGCACACGGCTCAGGTGGCTAAGTGGCGATGGGCGGATGGGTCTGAGAACGAATGGTGTGCGTAACGAGATTGATTGCCCTGCTAGTCCGTGATTTGTGATGGTTGACTAACGTGTGTGTAGTGAGACTTCAAAAACAAGGCGAGATACTAGAAGAGGAAGCGTTGAAAGAATATCAGCCGTTTTACGTGAAAAAGGCTGATCGGTCAAATGGGGAGATCTTTCCGGTTATTTGGTACTCGTCCGCGCTCGAGGTGACAAGCATGCAGCTGTGCATCATAGCAAAGATGGTTCTCATGGCGGAGAATCCTTTTCTGGGGTGCGTCAATCTCAATTACCCTGGGTCAAAGTTACCCTCGCTTTGGGTCTGATCTACACTGACGTCAAGCTAGAGGACATTCATCAACACGAGCACAGTGGAGAGACATAGAAAATCAAGTGCGCCAACTAATTCTTGATCTTTGTGGGATTAGTCTCTGTCATCCAGGCTGTCCACCTGCGTTGGTACATGCAGCTTTTGGAATGGAGTTGTACGGGGATTTTTTCACGGATCATTATGAACGCATGGCTTTGAGAGGCGTTGTAGATAAGTTTCGCGATGCAAGAGCCTGGCCAGTGCAGAATTTGAGTAAGATGTTTGAGTAAGGAAAATACGCGGTTAGGTAGGATTACTATTCAGGTACCGGCATTCAGCGCGGTATTTCAGGGACTAAAAGGAGCTAGCATCGACCGGTCTGTCGGGTGAAATATACGAGATTACAACGGAAATGGGACTTTCCGTGCAGAATTGACCACGGGAAAGTGATATTGCCGGTATGACCCCGATATGTTTCGGCTCTGACATGCTGATCTTTTCTACGTGGAGAATGGGTGGTAATGTCACTTTTGACACGATCTTGCCGAGTCGGCGATGTGATCCTTGTGCGCAGCTGTTCATGGGGAAATCTGGCTTACCATTCGTAAATGATCTCGGAGAAATTTGTAGCTGAATATTGGGTTCTGAATGGTTGGTTTAATCCTTGAATGTTGAATGGCCATACCCTTGTGTGTTTGTCTGTTGTGCTGCCATTTTATGCATGTTTGCTCATTGATCAACCAACAACGCGACGATTGTTTTGCGTCAGCTTCAGATTGACGGGATCAGACATGTTTGTGTTTGAATTCTTATCTGAGCGCAATGTGCGGAAAATATCCCGTGGTTTGTGTTTTTGTCGCACTGCCGATCTCTCTCCACGGTAATCTCCTGCTTTAGCTGCCAAAGTGCCGGGGACAGCCACGAACGGTAGGACAAGAGGGTTGAAGCTAAATAGAGTAAAAAGAGATTGGTCAGGTACAGTACCTGAGAGTGACGGGTAAAGAGAACCGAACATCATGGCATTGGTTGGGATAAGAGAATGAGTCTGCCGCCCGCACGCTTACAGCGGATATTTCCGTATTCCAGAGCCCAAGCACCAGTAGTACCTGTGCTGGGCTGCCTAGGCTGTGACTGTGAGACAGACACAGCAGTACAGTAGCACGGATCACCTCGTCGCGTGGGAGGCCGTTACGCATAAACGCCCTAACGAACTTTGTGCACAGCGCATTGGGCAGCGAGAACAGAAAATCACGGAGTGTTTTCCACGCGTTGGTGAAACCCAGATAACTGGTTCGACAGGCTTCGCTACGAGCTGTGCATGACGACAAGACTTTGATGATCTCTCGCTACTTGAACGCGTACTGTGATTATGCGGGTAGAGGGCCCTCCCGATTTGACATGGAGGAGCCTGTGATTTGATCGAGAGGAGCCCGATTAATTAAGATCTGCTAAGGCCAGACTAGGGGGTCGAACTAAGTGCGGACCGGTCTGGCAGCTCCTAGCGGCAAGAAAGAAAGAAACAAGTGGCTAGAGAAACAAAGGCCAAGAGGAGGAACATGAGAAAAAAGGAATTATTACGCCTCGTTCAATAATGATATCTCAGTTGTGTGAAAACGGCTTCGAGACATTTTTACGGAGCATGTCGGTTTAATTAATTAATGGCTGGCTGGGGTTACAGTGGATTTTGATTCACTTTGACCTGCTGAATGGATGCAACCTTGATGTTTCGTTCGTTTATCGCGATGCCGTGGAGAAGACGGGGATTATGCATGTAACGCCCAGCAGATATTGTTTGCTTTTTTGAAGGACAAACTGTATTTGATTGATTCACAGTAAGGTTCATATATTGGAGGATTAATATGAAACGATTGCTATCAAAATCAGGCCATGGCATAACTCTATTCTGTTGCGCGCAGGAACAAACGGTGGCTAGAACTTTAGGGCTCGAGTCTAGCTAGCCTCAGTGGATACAGGCGCCTAGGTCGGTAAAACAGGCACTACAGTAGGGCCTCCATCACGTTTTCTCCCTTACTTTACTTTCTCCCTTGCACTTTAAAAAAGTGACAGACATTCGCCTGACGCAAGGGAGATTGATAAGGTGGTGTTCACCAGCCATCGCATCAATTAGAGCACGATTAATCGTTCTTGTACGAGAAGGTGTTTGTGATAGCTCAAGATTTGGGGCTGAACGTGGTACAAGGATGCAGCAAACTTTACTCGGTGGCTTTCCATCCAACAGATCATTTTTCGTCATGGCTGAACAGAACATGGTAAATAAAAAAGCAAAGAGAAAAAAGGTTCATCTGATGTCTGGAACTTTGTGACTCCGATGCAAGGGCGTTTTCGACAGTTTTCAGAGCAACGCACAATTAATTGGTTTGTGACACTGACGATCTTTTCGTCTGTCTCATGAACCCCTCGCATGAGAAAGCCCATCACCTTTCAATCACCTCATAGACCAGGAGGAACTCGAAAAAGGTAAAAGTGAGAGAGAAAAAAAAGCAGGGGATCGGCAAGAACTGGTCTGTTCGCAACAAAAGTAATCTCGGGGTCGGTCCTGTCAGTGTTGTGATGCCCTACCGCAAAGCACCACCATCAATTAATTCCGAACTGCGGGTTGACCAATCGGGACTTGCAAGGGTTTGTGCGTCAAGGGTTAGAGACCATTGCAGTTAAGATCATCGTCGTCGGGAAGAGATCGACTGACCCTGGCACTAGTGATCTGAACTCCCGGGAGCCAAGTCTGGGTTTATGTGCAAGGGATAAGCCCGTCACATTCACTCAGAGCCACTCTTCTTCTCTCTCTTGCATTCACTCTTTCTTGTCGTGTCTTGCCTTTTACTCCCCAGTCACTCTTTTACTGCAAGAAACGTTCCCTGTCTGCTTTAGCGCCATCATGGATTAGACAGACACGGACACTTCTTCTGTGATACATAATACCTCGTCATCTCCTCCATTTGTTTCCCCCCTCCCAAGTTTAAGTACCTGTCGTACTTGCTTCGACGTGCATTCCTTCAAACCCACGTTCCTTTAAAGACAATCTATATCAACAACACTATACCAACAATTACATTTCCTTTTATCGATCTCTACAACTACCAATTTTCTTTTTTACCGCCAACATGGCATACTCTTCCAAGCCGCAGCCCAACCTCGATGGGCTCGGCATCTTCTGGATCATCTGGACCTTCATCTGGACTTTCATCGTCGCAGGAGGCATGATCTTCCTCTGGCGCCGTCGCGACATGCCCATGCTCCGAATTCGAGACCTTCCGCTTACCTTCGTCGCTATTATACTGCTCCACCTCTACTGGGGCGCCGTCCAGACCGGTTACGTTTATTTCCCGCTGTTTACTCCCGAGGGAGAATATTGGATCATGGGCTTGTACTTTCCTTTCGGTATCGCGCTGTTTCATGCGAGCAATAGTCGCTTTTTGCACGTTGCCAAACAGCAGAAGGAGCTGTTTGCGCCGGATGAGAAGAGTGAGACGAAAACTCGGGCTAGGCCGGGGAGTTTGTTGGGACGCTTTCAACGGTTGGATTATACAAGGAAGATTCTCGTCACGATTGGTGCGGGCATGGTTATCCAGGTATGTCAATCACCAAGGAATATGGGATGAAGCTAATGGGATCAGCTTGTCCTTACTATCGTCATGTGGTGCATCTCCAAAAAGTTCCATCACAGCTGGGGTGTCGCCGGCACAGAAGTTCATCCCGGCACTGAGGAATACGAAAAGTCTCAGATGGGCAAGGGCTGGGAATGGTAAGCATACTCTTCCCCCTACAACATCCCCTATCCTAACTAACCTTTCCAGGTGGCCTTCTGTAGTCTGGCAGTTCGTCTGGGCATGGATCGTCGCCCCTTACATCCTCTGGCAAGCCCGCCATGTCAACGACACGCAGGGATGGCGCACCCAAACCATCGCTTGCTGCATAGCAAAGTACGTCTCTCTCCCTTAAATCCAAGACTCCATTCTAACCAAGACACAGTCTGCATGCGACCCCTATGTGGCTCGTCGCCTTGTACGTCCCAGCCATGGAACCCGTCAACGCATACTGGATTCCTCCTCAATGGTACGCCACCTCCCCTTGACTCCAAACAAGACATAAACTGACCACCTGTCACAGGCTCGCTATTTCCATCATGGCCATTGAGATCTTCACCATCTTCTGGCCCTGCTGGGAAGTCATCCAGCACAACACCCTCCGCCAAGAAACTCTTGACTCTATTGCTAAATGGCAGATCAACAAACAGGCTGTCACCCATGGTGCTCGCTCCGTCGCAACAGGGTCCACAACCGTCGCTGCCTCCGCTCTTACATCCTGGTCCAAAGACGGCTCCGTGAAGAGCAGCGGTGGTGAAAGTATCCTCACCATGGAAGCACTCGAGCATGTCCTCGAGCGCAACCCCGAACCTCTCCAGCAATTCTCTGCTCTTCGCGATTTCTCTGGTGAGAACATTGCGTTCTTGAGAGCTGTCGCTGAGTGGAAATCTTCGCTGCCCCCATCTGTTCGCGATCCTGAGAGGATCAAGGAACCTGCTGTGCAAGAACTTGTTCGCGAGCGATTCAACAGTGCGCTACGCATTTATACCAGCTTTATTAGCTCGCGCGACGCAGAGTTCCAGATCAATTTGTCGTCTCAACAGCAGCGCAAGCTTGAGACTGTCTTTGAGAACTCTGCGCGCATTTTGTTTGGTGACAAGGGCACTGTTGATCCAGCCCTGCCATTCGAGACATTTCAGATGACAACCACCGCCAACAAAGTCAAGTCCTCCGGCGCATCATCGCACGGTTCCGAAACAGGCATTATGGAGACCGAACTTGCCAACGACTCTGGAAGCCAGAGCGACAAGGCACTTTACTGGGGTGACATTCCCGAAGGCTTTGACGCGACCATCTTTGACGATTCTGAGAGTCACATTAAATATCTTGTGTTGACCAACACTTGGCCCAAGTTTGTCAAGGACCGAAGATGTTCTCTTGACTCCAATGATACCCTTGAGGCTGGCAATGGAATTCCTGCTGGTCGATAAGATTGGAAATGGGTTTGGATAATTATGGAGTTTTGATGATTACAAGTGATTCCCACGTATAACTGTTCACTTTTATGGGATGGCTTTCTATGTATTTAATGTAACTATGACTTATTGTCAATTATTCTGAACAATGAATGCTGAGTTTTAATGAGTTTGATGTGCGATGAATGTCAATTGAATGCATTTGCTAGGTTGGTAAAAGAAGAAATGTCCTCCAAGACTAAGATTACCAAAATAAATTAGCCTAAAGCTTCTCTAAATTACTAAATGATGACTAAACTATTTCGTCTCTTATGTTTTTATGACGGTCAATTCTTCTGACGCCCTGCGGATCTGGCCTGCGCATTGAGAGCAGGTTCCCGACACATCAAAAGCCACAACGCTGAGCCGAGTGCTAGCCTGGCGATTTTATAGGGCTAGCCTCAGGGCACTTGTCCACTAATTCCAACCTCATTTAGCGAGCGGCCTCGCCCGTGTAACACCCCTGGGGTCCCAGCGCCATGGCGCCCACGATATTCGAACTTTGTTTCCCGGTGAGAGCAACCCATGTCGAAGGCTATCTCTGCAATACATTTCCTGGCAATCTCCGCGATAGCCGGTCGTATTCATTCACGATGGGTAGGTAGATAAAGTTTCGATAGTCAGATCCAATCAATTTCACTGTCCTTGCTCGAGCCTTGTTGATCCCATAGGCGAGTTCCTCTGATGAATCATTGACGGTCAAAAAAAAAAGCCTCGCCTGTAGGCGTACTTGGAGTAGGGATATAAATAGATTCAGGCTTCCTCCCAATCCCGGCTGTTGACTGGACAGTACAGGTGTGGCTGAGCTGCACCGCTGTCATTGCAGCGTCGAATGGTGTTGAGAATGCGCTGCTTGTGCTCGTGATTAGGACATGGATGGCAACGCCTTTTTCAGAGCCTGATTTCTCGTTTGCGAGATAACCTTGGGCTCGCAAACGAGAGACGAGTTCATCCGCCCCTCGCCTCTAGAATGCTACCTCATCCACCTTCGCTTCCCTTATGCCTGGACAGCACCTTCTGCTTGGGCAGAATTGCCCAGTATGCCACTGACCGTAATAAGACACCTGATATGTGGGATATCACAGACAAAGTATTATGCCAGCGCATGAAACAGCTTCTCAACACTTTTTGGATCAATGGAATCGCCCAATATATCAATTCTGGAGAAATTCCGCTCGTGTCTGGAGCCAACCGTCTTGGATTACCAGTAGACAGGAAGCAATATCCAGACCTCGACGATCAAAGTTGGATGGTTCCTGACTTTCAAGTGATGTGTAAGCTTTGGATGGCTTGCAGTACTTTTCTTTTCTTCAACGATCATGTTGCTGGCTGCTATTGCGGCAGTTATATCTGGCATATTGAGGCGAGGTCCTGGGCTATTAGAATATATCGCGAGTCTGCTGATGGACGGGGGTTTTCTGCTGTGGAAGGCAATGGTTTGACGGGGTCTATGAAGGATATTATAGTGTGTCTTGGTGATTCGAGGCCCAACGAGGATAATGGGTATATGAAGATTACTACATCTAGCGATGTAGGCCAGTTGGGCAAACAAGCACCCAACAGGCTGTATGCTAGTAGCATTGGCAGACTCTCGTGAAAGATTCGAGAGTATGATGCTACTACTTTACCTCCGCCACGTATACCCCGTACAAGATCGATCTACTTTACTCCTACTGATAGAGATCTTGCCACTAACTATGTCAGGGTAGCTCTCCACTAGTTTATGACATAAGGGGGAAGTGACCATGCAGAAAACAAATTGTTGGAGCTTCCCCTCGGGTATGAACCAGCATACCTTTTTTTTTAAATGGGACTTCAGTATATACATACACATATCAAGTTCATGTAAATAACTCAAATCTATCTCGATGTCATTTTATCATTGCCCTCAAAGATCGTCGGAAGCAAGCACCCTTACTCATTCTAACCTCCAATAACCTCTTGACCTCAGTCCAATACTCTTCGGGACCTACTTTGTCTCGGTCGCTCTTAGTCAAACGATCCACAACGTCTAGGTAGTAGACATCGAGACCTAATTCCCTCAGTGTACCATGATACCCGTAGTTAAAATTAGAACCTGTGCAACTGACATGTCTGCGTCCCCTGACAGATGTTCCAAAGTCCAACAAGGCCTCAATAAGTCGCAGTCGCAATTTATAATCCACTGATCTGATATGCCTAAATTTGTCTTTCAGCCTCGGGCCGAAGATTGCGCTGTGAAGCAAAGATACCCGATCGTGTTTTTCTTTAAGAAGATCGGGGTTCTCTCTCGCTTGAGTAATTACATACGTGTGCACTGCAAATTGGGCAGCCAGGGCAGTGAAGCAACTCTGAGCAGTGATCCTGGATGAGTAGAAAAGGAAGGCCCAATGCCCTATCTCAAATCTGTCGGGCTTGATTGTACTTGCTGCTGAGTGTGGAATGCTGGTCGGCAGAGCTGCTTTGAATCGTTGAGACATGGTAGAATTGAATTCGTCCTGAAACTTTGCAAGTTTTCGTAGTCCCCCTTCTCCTCTGTTTTTGATAGTATCTGCTATCGTATCAAAAGCATCCCGTACCATTTCTAGCTCGCGGTGGAGAGCGGGAGTAGAAACGGGACATTCTACGACCCGTGAAGCGTAATACAGGATGCGATATACCGCTTCACAGGACAGAAATAGTATGTTGCCAAATGCCTTTGCAGAGCAGCTCTTGACAACTTGCAACTGGTGGACTAGTACTGAACGGCAGCCCTTCATAAGTAGGAGTGTTGCATCGAAGTGTTCGGATAAGCGACCTAGCAATATCGGTGATACCTCAGGTAGCAATAGCCATTCGTGGACGCTCCTGTGATGGAACACGATAAGTCCGTCACCTGAAATGTCGACCATGCCTCGAGTTGAACTATCAAGGCGTCTCCTGATCACCCTTGTTATGGATTCGTCGACCGCTTTATCATCGGGGTCAACAGTGGTGTTCTCTTCGATATACCATAGCTCACGGTGCGTGAAACTATGGTGAACAGCTTTCATTATGCTCAAGTATACCGCGGCATTGTCGCCCTCTCCTGGATCTGCACTTCCATAGATCTTGGTGTAGAGATCAATGATATCTGTCGGCAAACTATTTAGAATGGCATTGAGATCATGGAGGTTTCTACCCCTTTTCAAGGCTAGCATAAGCTCCCTGACAACAACATGGACCCAGAGGAATACACCATCTGCCCTCTCGATTAGATCTTGGCGTAATGCTTCTGTCCTGTCGGGGTTCAAAACTTGCCAATCTCTGAAGGCATGACTTGCATTGAAATGCCCATTGATGTATGTTTGAATATCCACAGCTGTAAGGGTTTGCATCGTGAGGGTGGGATACTGTTCGAATGCGTCTGAGAAAGCAGTCCAGGGCCGACTTCCAACACAAAGCTTGATGCTAAACCTTACGATAATGTCTTTTATCCATAGAATTAGAGTATTAGGATCCCCGTCGAACTCGTCAAGGCCGTCGATGAACATCACCATCTTGAAGGAGGAGTTATTCAGGGAAGCAAGATTCAGGAATGTTTCTTGTAGCTCTTCCCAACTCCAGTTGGGGACAGGGCCTTCCCATCCATGAAGAGCATAGTATGCTGCCCATCGACGGGGGGTCGCTTTTTTAACAAGTTTCGGGTTGTTTCGGAAACATTGCCACAGTAGACTTCTGACAAGGCCTTCTCGAGAGTGTTGCAACTCTTCAGCTGTAGCCTCCCAGAAGTAGAAGTGACAGAAAAGAAGAGGTAATCCATCGGCCCATTTCTCTAGATATTGCGTCGTTAAATAGTGGTGAACGAGGTATTTCATTAGTGTGGACTTTCCCGACCCAGCTTTTCCCGTAATCCAGTAGAGTTGACTCTGGTCCTCCTCCATCCAAAAAGTAAAGCATGTCGAGCCGTTGGGATCGAGTATCCATTTATATGTCGATTCGTATGCTTTTGAGATTGCTTTCTCCCTCGTTTCAATTGTATCAAACCAGAGACTGTTGATCACATCCTCTTGGATGTAACCATCCCATAAGGAAGTCTCAAGACCATGGATCGTATCATGATCTGGTCTCCAGTCTGCTTTCCAAAGCTCTCTGAATAGCATACTGCGCCTACTTTTACCTTCCGCACTCTGGTGGGAAGATGTCTGAAGCAGGTCTTTCATAAAAAGGTCGAGTCTCTCATTCGTTCTGTCAACACTAGCAAGAATACTGTCCATATTCCGGTCCAGGTAATCTTGCCGTGATTTCTCATATATTCGGTCTCTCTCCCTGGAGGTTTCGTGAGCGAAGAGCATCAATAGAATAGACGGCCATCTACCTCCGTGCTACTTACCAGAGAGAGATGAGAACTGCCATCTGCATCTCAGATTGTATTTCGCTTAGACGACGATCCAGATCATTGATTTTACTCTGCGACCATATTGATTTGAATGCCACAGCAATACTCTTTCCGGCAAGATCAAGTTTCGTGTCACCTCGAGCCTCGAGGCCTTGAAGTGCCTGTTGCAGCTCATTCTTCAGAGCAGTACAACGCTCACATATCTTGACCAGTGTCTCGTCTGACCCGGTACGGGATGACGCAGGACTATTTCTCACGGTTCTCAAAGATTCTGTTATATGATCTCCATAGGTCGACAGGTCATCTGCAATACTGCCAAGCCTGACAACTTGCGGGGTGGTTCCTGAAGGGGACTTGTAAACCCGGCGCGATTCATTGACGAGCGTGCGACTGAATTCAAGGAAGGTAATGACCGTCCCAGCGACCTGGAACGCTGTGATCGGGTCCATTCTGACAGTTGAAGATAAATTGAAAGCTGGATGAGGGGGAAAGATAGGAATATGTCAGATCAGGCTGCGCGGCTAAAATCACAAAGTTTGGAGATAACGTGACCTGCCCTGCATGAGGCGAGCCTGAACTTACTGGTCGCAAAATTACGACAAATACTGGTAGGCTGTGCAGGGGGCTCAGCTTTGCAGATTACCCTGTCCAGTACCTAGAGTGTAGCAGAGGCTGGCTTGGGTCTCTGTAGTGAATCCAACACGTGTCTCAGTCTCCACTAGCACATGATTGCACTCTTGTCAATTGATCTACAGTATAGCTAGAAAGCTAGTTGATTGTGAATAAATCTTACGAGATGTTGGAGGACAGACATTGGAAATAGAAGTTTGAAAGCCTTCCGTTAGAATCCCCCGATAGCTTCCCAGTGTTTCCCTCTCCTCGGAAACTGTACCTCCACAAACCTGTCATAGGACCCATCTGAGATCGCTACCTCCACAGGCGCCGACATTGTCTTCTGGTCAAACTTCTCCGCAGTCAAGAATTGAATCGGCCGTACAATCTCCTCTCCATTATCGTTGACTTCCCGAATGCGAAACGAGGGTCCATTCATATTGCCAACTAGGGCAGGGGCGCCTTCAGAGTGTCGTGACAGACGACAATGCAGCGTGGTCTTGATGCTGCCTACGTGCATCGAACGAGGAAGAGTGTCGGATAGATAGAAGAGTGAAGCCAATAGTCGACGGGCGACAGTACGGATGTGGTCGCTAGGGCTTGAGTATCGACGTTGGAAGTACTTAAATGCCGATCCTGCCTCATGGTGAAGGTATCGCTGTGCATCTCCACGTAGCCAATATATCCTATCTACATCATCGAGAGCAGGGGGTTTGTTGGTGAGGCCAACATCTAGACGATGGCAGTTGTCTCTCAGCCTACCACGAAAGTGGCTATTAAAGTCCAGCCACTCTCTACGACAGTCGAGTGTCGCTTGTACCATGTCCATGCCTGTCTCGACTTTCTTCCTGATGCCTTTAGGTATCAAGGCCTTGAAGCTGTCCAAATGGGAACTTTTGTTGTCTATCAGGGATCCATCGTCACCAACCAGGATCCCGGTGCCGACCGACACAATGATGTCTGGCGGCTTGCTTGATTTCCAGATTCGTGTTGCCTCCTCGTACGCGAGCCTGACAGGGTTATTTCGGGTAACGGCACCGTCGATGTAGACTTTCTGAGTCTGTTGGTGAATGTAGGGCTTGAACATAATTGGGGCAGCTGAAGTAGCCCGGGCGCTATGGTGGAGTGTTAGTGTGAAAGTTGGTGAGGGTTCACAAGTTATCCTTACGCTTGCCAAGTTAGGAAGTCGTTACTCTGCTCATCCTCTCGTTGGAGACAATCATCTAAACATAGAGTTAATAAACACATCACCGCTCCGCCATCTACCACTTACAAGCTTCTGTTCCATCTTTCTGTTTATCAATCGGGTTTCGAGAGTAATTCGCGATTAGGCAAGGCTGATTACGACCTTCAACCTGCGCGACTACTCCGACCTTAACCTGATCACCAGACTTGCGCCTGTTTTTGGTTTGGCCGAATAGGTAGTCGCCCTCGAACGCCTTTTGCAAGGCGTTGTTGATACCCGCGCTCTTGTACTTAAAATCGCAGAATGGCTCGGCGAATTTGGAGATGACCGGGACAGCTAGCGCTTTTCGGATAGAAAACGCTTGTCGAGAGAGGTCCGAGAATATGTTCTCCGCGTGACCCATGTTCCAGTTTCTCTCGAAGACTCCAAGTGCGACAAGACCACCTATTCTTCTATTAGCCTCATCCTGGACAAGCGATGACGATGCGAGAACCTACCAGTACTCGTGCCAATGACAAGGTCGAATAGCTCTTGGATGCGAATCCCGAGACCAACCTCTTTCTCAATCTTGGACAAGATGACGAGTTCGATGATGCCTCGTATACCACCACTATGAATCCATTAGTAATTGAACATATAGAGATCATGAAGCAACGTACCCATCTAATGTAAGAATACGAGCTCCGGCAGTCTTTGGCTTGACGCGAATGCTCCAAGGTGTACACGTGAAAGAGCAGCCAAGAGGACAAAAGCTCATCTGTATGAGTGATTCCTCCCCAGTGGAGTGGTTACATCTCTTGATACAATCCTCGCAGACTCCATGCTCCTGTGGCTTACAGGGAAGCATGTTTGTCGGAGTGTTTGACAGACACGATAAGCAAGTCCTTTGTGTAGATGCTCCTGTCACGCCACAGCTGGTTGCAGCTGAAGCTAGCTTGTCTATAGCGTGGGTCCGGTCCTGTAGCTTGAAAATCTCGTCCCATAATTGATCAGTGAAGCATACAGGATCATACGAGCACTCATACGGACCAACTTCGATGTCTTCAACAGAAACGTCCGAACCCTTCAGAGGGGTGTTGCTGGTCTCAAATTGGTGGCCTTTGTCATGACCTTGTCGATAGTTCTTGCATCTGCGTTGCCCGCTGGAATCTTTGGCTTCGCATCTCCAAAACTGCTCGCGGAACCGTTTTAATCCTCGTTGAGCTTCATCAACGAGAGCTTCTTTACTTTTCTGAATGTCATCTGTGATCATGTTAGTTGTTGTGTCAGAAAGTTCCGTAAGATATATCTATTTTACCTTGATCCTTTGTATCATCAATCTGCGCGATAATACAAGCAGCGATGTAAGGCGTCATTTGGAGCACGAGATCAGCTTCTCCGCCCGCAGCCTGGCTTGTATCGAAATTCCGGAGCTTTGTCATTTTGAACATGACTTGACAAAGATGTTCGCTGAAGCGGCGCGGCAATGCTGAGTCCCCATCCGATAATTCATGGAAGTCAAGTGCACTGTGGAAGTCTCGACCCAGAGCCATAACGGACCGATGAAGGTAGGCATTCAAACTGGAGACATCAAGATCCAGGTTCAAGGACTTTCGCTTTCGACGGATGTCCTCCGACATTGCTAGAGTCTCATTGTAAAGGTTTCTTACTTGATCTGCGATTACCTGAACCACTGCAGGTGAGCTTGGGGTATGCTGGGGTATGGAAATGACCCGGAACGAGTCATAGTAACAGAGAATGAGCTCTTCAGCATTATGAATGTTCCTACCTCTGGCTCTCCATTTCTGCTGAAGTTCCTGAAAACGGGTTGACTTTTGGAAGCTCTCGAGCAATTGCCTGGTGGCGTTTCGAATGGAAGATAGGATATCGTGTGAGTCCATTGGCATTTTGTTGAGAACTATGATGAGGCCTGGTCGGACCCTCTGGTTCAGCGTTCTCTCGTGGCCATCTTTGGCCCATCTGAACATCTGTTCCAAAATGGTTTGTGAAGCCCTGGACATGTATCAATATAACTTTGCTTGAAATCATTTATAGGCAGTACCTTACCTTGAGTTATTGGTAACAAAGCAAACAACGTCTGAGAATGCATAGAGCAGCCTTGGATAGACGTTTTTGACTACCATGCTTCTGGACTTTGGATCAACCTGTCCTGGTCGCTTTTTCCCAAGAGGTGTTTGTGGTTCTATCGGCGCAAGGACTTTCCCCCATTGTAAGTCAACCCGGATCGATGCAGAACTTGTGTGTCGTGCGACAGTATCTACTGCCTCTCGAGCAGGAGCAGGAGGTGATCGCAGGGTACCGTCCTGCATAGCCCGAGAGACTGGGGCTTTCGTGACGTCTGACACCAGCTGACGAGCAACTGGTGTATCGGTCCCTGAGAAACCCTCGCAATCTGAAAGAGGTGAGTTCATGGTTTAGAAAAAATTATACAGAGAGATGGACTTACCGACAAAGAAACGCGGAACTTCAGTTGAGCCGGTGTTGGGGTCCGCAAAAAGGTGCACATCACTGCTCGTGGAGTCAAAGCCATCACCGGCAGTGCCTTGAACAGGAACTTGAAAGCTGTCGTGGGCACGAGGTGCCAACATACGAATGATAGCACGGATGAGCGTACTCTTACCAGACCCAGTATCGCCAACAAATGAGATAAGACTCGGATATTGGCGAGCCGGCCTATCAGTGGCGAAGTCAACCAAAGTCTGAAGTCGCGGATAGATGCTCAGTTGGGGGAAATGGCCGCTCTGATCATGAGCGACTCCAAACCATGTAGACCAAAGATCATCAACGTGAAGGGACGCCTTGTCTTTGGTAAGAAACCGAGAATCCAACAGTGACGATGTGTAGATGAACTGCTGGAAGTCGATCTCCTCGCAAGCATTACCATACATGGTTGGCTCATCTCGGCTTAGTTGATGGATGGGTGATGAGGAGAGGCATCGCCTATGTGCAGGCATGCGCGGTGCTCCGCAGCCACTGCATAGGACAAAATCGGCTGGCTCGCCCTTCTCGCCGCAAACACGACAAAAAAGACGGATTCTGGCCCTTTCAGCCTGTTCCATGATGCTAGAAAGTTAGTATCATGACGATTCAAGGTAGAGATACTTACTAGGACGAGGCTGGTTGCGGCCAATCTTCAACACCTTCGGTTGATTCATGATATTCTTCTCCAATTTCTGTCTTGTCATCGCCCGTGTAAATTTCCATTCCTTCAAAGACTTGCTTCAGACTTTCCGCATAGCCAGAGTCTCGTGAGATCGAAACCCCGTCCATCTGCACGCTAACTTGGTCTGACATCATGTAGGTCAAATGAAGTTGAGAGAACGAATGACTTGAGGAAAGAAGAATATCCTCAGCGATTCAAAGTCGGGGGCCGTCTTTAATCATTGCCTCAAGTGTGGCAGCCTTAAAACTCGGCTGCGATAAGACTTGCACATTGGTAAGCGGTTTGTGAAATATTGGAAAGGATCATCCAATAATCATCGTATGGCGCTGAGTGGCTTCTCCAAATGACCTTTTGTATTGCACATTGAGCTTACATCTTGCCTGAACCTCGTAAAAGCCTACACCGAAGTACCAACGCGGGCCAAATTTGGTCCGCTTCAATCAGGCTCTGAATGTGCATGTGGCGACTTTGCCAACAGGTCGACATGTTGCTCTGACCTCGCCTGCCGTTTTAAAGTAGCTCTGTATTACGAGCAACGATCTTGATGTCATTTTGCTGCTAACTATGACCCCTTACTCAGAGACCCGGCGGTGACTACATACCGATACTATAGTCTTGATGCCAGCAATCAGGTTGTCGTATATCTGTGACAGGTAGCTCCACCTGCTTCAATTGTCTATCAAAGTGTGCCATACTCAATGCTGCTAAGCTTTAGAGCAGACGAATATGAAATGAATTTCAATACAAAGATTACACCTGTTGACTGTTCTGGGAATATCCTCACAACTTGCTTCGAATGTCGTTAGTTGATAATTACAATCGTGGTTGAGACGACACTCGTCGAGGCAATTTCCTCCATAGCTTGAAAAGAGATCAGAATTCCCAAGCTACAGAGAATGGAAACTTACTACGAAATTCTAAATCTCCGCCAGGTTCACTTACCGCATAGTAAAAAACACTTATTAACGTCTAATATTATAAGTTTGACACAGGCCGCAGGGTGTCAGAACAATTGACCGTTGAAAGCATAAGAGACGAAAGAACTTAGTCATCTTATGCTACCTTAGACTATCATTTAGGCTATTTTATTTAAGAAGATATTATAGTACTGCGGTACCTGGTAATTGACGATGTACTGGGAACGAATATCTTTTACTATAGTGTAGAAGACTTAGAGGACTGTAGGACTCTTAAGTAAGATATAAGTATATTAAATAACTTATTCTTCTTCTGGTATAAATACCTAAATACTTTCTATTAGTATATAACCCTAGCGGAATACTAAATAGACTATTATTGCTAGGAAATTAGTGAATCTTAAATTGGTGAAACTGGGAGTATAGCTAGATATACCTTACTAACTTTAGCTAACCTCTATCGATTGATGTAGAAACCAGAGCGTGGAATCTGAGATACTAGATACGTTCTATAGCTTGCTCCTTTTCCCCTAGGTGGATAAACCTAATGACTGGATATAACTTACTAATTTAGACTGAACCCTACTGGATGCTATAGAAATCAGAGTATGAGATATTGGATACTGGATATGGATTACATCTTTTACTTTAGTAGACTAGTAGTAGAATTAAGATACCTAGATATCCTTTACTAGCTATCCTAGAATCCCACTTAGTAATACTTAAATAATTTAGATACTGCTAAAGTATAGTAGAAAGAATATATTAACTTAGCTAGTGAACTTTAATGGACTAGTAGGAGAGCCAGTATTAAGATATTAAATCGGTCTAGATAAGCCTAGTACAAGCTAGTAAGGCTTAACTGAGACAGGGGAATAAATTGGTTGACTCCTAGCAAGGCATAGTAGCTGCTTAGCAAAGTTTGGAGTAACCAAAGTTCGCCTGATACCTGGATTAGTAACACAACTAGTAATCTATAGATGCTCATTAGATAGGCTAGACATAGACGAACTCTGCTAGCAAATACAGAATTTTAAATCCTAAGGAGTTTCAACTATCATTCACAATCACAACCCCTAAAGTCCACTGAAGATTTCACTGATACATAGGGCACTGGATACTCTGAAAAATCAATTTCATTCAAGCCACTTTCAAACATTTAACTTTGCGCCCAACCTAAATAGTGCACCCAAAAACATCACTTCCCTCCTACAATACTACTCTAGAACTTTACCTTAGATATCACCGGGATATATTACCAGTATTCCCTGGCATTACTAGACTACCTCAGTTCTACTTGCCAAGTTTTATTACACTAGATTTAAACCTTCTTTCTCAGAATCAATTTATTTCTTACTCGGGAAGCCATGCTGCAGCAGCGCGACGGAGACTTTTAGGGAGGTCGCCCAGTAGCGGAAGTCACTACTGAGCTACAGTAAAAGCTTGCTCCCGCTCTACCAGAAATCAGACCAGACATCATCACTCCCAACGTTCCCACCATCCCAGACTTGCACTCTACTGAGCGTCAATCACTTCACTCACGTCTTAATACTCTCGGATTCTTATGCATTTCATTCTAACAACACCATCACTCCCAACTTTCCCACCATCCCCAGACTTGCACCCAACTAAGCGTTAATCACTTTACTCACGTTTAGCATTATCAGATTCTTATGCATCCCATTCTAACACTAGAGCAAGATAATGAAGATTCCAGTTCTTTTACCTAAGCAACTAAAGTAACTACTCCAGCTTTTGCTTATCACTGTTCTCTAACATCTGGAGCGTTATGTTCAGGATCGTTATCATTTGTTAAGGCAACACCGGTCAAGCTTTTCCTAGACCCCTTAGCGACATTTGACCTTACTCTTTTACTATAATTCTCTTCACCGGGCTTCCCGGATTCTCTAAACTCCTCCTATTATTTACATGTTGCTTACAAGATACCAGCAGGTAATGTATCAGCGCTAGTAAAGCTAGTTAGCTTAGCGGAAAATACCTAGAATGTCTATCCTAAAGCTTTCCTGAGATCTATTAGAGCTTTAGTAGTATGTTTTAGTATTACTGCATAGTAAAGAACATTTATTACCATCTGATTTAACAAGTTTAGTACAGGGTAAGTCCCACATAAACCATCTATCTTTAATGCTTGCATGATAACCTAACAGTTTACATTATTCCGCCCTCACACTCTGGTTAGCTTAAAGATCGACCGCCAAAGCTATCATTAAACACATTAGCGATACTCCGTTCTGCTGTATTGAAGCCCTAGGCTGCTCTACTTTGACTATGCCTCTAGAAAGCTAGGCAATCGAGCGATAGGGCTATACTTGAATAGGCCTTGTAAACTATGCTTAGACTTCCTCGAATGTCTGATAAGTTTGTGTCGGCGATTTAACAGTTGGATGAAGCAGGGGCAACGTTGACGTTCAAATCAAGAACACAGGTGAAGAAGTGGGTGCTAAATTCCTGCGATACGTGGAATTAAACAGGGATCTTGAGCTTTTCTTATGGCCCAGTAGACAAAACTATGTAACGGTATTGTAGCTTGACTCATGTACGTGTACTCGAAAAGGGAAGTTATTTCAACTCACATGACAATTCTGGCCTAGCATTTGATTGAAGCGATCTATTCCTGTACCCGCGCGATCGAGAATGCAAGTATCAAGAGAATACGCGTATAACGTCCTCCCCTGAAGCCCGAGTTTTTCTCCATCTGGCAACTTCGGATCATGGTGGTCCGTGGGAGGATTTAAGCTGTGCTACAAGTTTGGAGATGGACTCGTCGTTGATTCGAGCGTGTAAGTCAACGTCTAAGGTATGCATTCCTACACTTTGTTTATAAATAAGGTTTTTATTCACGAATATCCATCAGTTGAATCCCACCAAGTCCTCAATCAAGCTTCTTAAATCGCCAAGATGAAGACTCAAGTTCTTGTCTCTCTTTTGACTGCTCTGCCCTCGGCCTTCGCCCAGCATAAGGGTAATGCATTTGGCTTCGCCTCGGGTACAACCGGAGGTGGAAGTGCCTCTCCGGTGTACCCAACTACTACTGCCCAGTTGGTCTCTTACCTGACCGACTCTTCACCTCGAGTCATCATGATTGACCGTACTTTCGACTTCTTGAGTTCAGCCGGCACTACAACCGCTCGCTGCTGCAGCGATAACCGAACGACGAAATGCCCTGGTGGCTCCTCTAAAGGCCAGCTGTGGATTGGTGATACTTGCGATGCCGGTACATGGGAGTCTTGCACGTACTACAATGCTCCGAGAACCCCCATTGATGTAAAGAGCAACAAGTCGATTGTCGGCGTTGGTACCAAAGGCGTCATCCGTGGCAAAGGTCTCCGCCTGCGCGGCGGCGTCAGCAACATTATCATCCAGAACATACACTTTACTGAGCTCAACCCTCAGTACGTATGGGGCGGGGATGCCATTACTCTTGACGGATGTGATAAGGTTTGGATTGATCACAACAAGTTCTCGCTTGTGGGACGTCAATTCATCGTTTCCGGCTGGGGTGCTGCTGGCAAGGTGACAATCTCTGATAACGAGTTTGATGGACGCACTACCTGGTCTTCTGGCTGTAATGGAAAACATTACTGGTCTCTTCTACTAATTGGTGCAGCTGACTTCTACACCATTGCTGGAAACTGGTTCCATGATCTTTCCGGCCGCGCCCCGCACATCGGGACTGCTCAGGGTAGCTCTCAGATCGTGGCTCATGCTGTCAACAACTACTTCCAGGTGAGTGACTCTACAACTCAACTTACGTGTGAGCTTCAAATGCTAACATGATTAGAACATCGGTGGTCACGCATTTGACGTGGATACAAACACTTGGCTATTGATTGAAGGCAACTACTTCGACAGTGTCACTACGCCCGTTACTGCCGATAGTTTTACCAAAGGTGGCAAGATCTACCATATACAGACCGTCGCCGACGCTTCGAATGCGCAAAGTGCTCTCGGATATATCCCCGAGTGGAACCGTTCAGGTGGTAACACTGGCGCTGTTAATACTCTCGTCAACAAGGACGCCATCAACAAACTTGGCCAGTACAAGAGCAACATTCAGTGGGCCCATTGGAATGTCGGTGATGTGCCAACTAATGTCAAGAATATTGCTGGCGTTGGCAAAATTGGTAACTGATCTTATCTGGGCCATGATGATTGGCTTAGTGGGATGGAAGTATGCTCTCAATATGGAATTATTCTAGTTCTTCATCCTCCAATATGAATACCTGAGGTGATCCGGAGTGCTCTTTATAGTGTTTATGCTCCTGGCTGGTTAGACTGTTGGCCAACTTCGGCCTTCTGGTGAACATTTTAGCATTTGTAGGTTAGTGCCCGGCCTCCGTAACGAACCAATACCGTGAACACACACTGAGAAGAACGCGGAAAATAGCTGGAATCTATGAACTCTTGAAGACAGCGTTTACGACATCAGAGGGAAGGAATATCAATTGCATAACAAGGAAGTCATCCATAAGGGGGACCATTCACCACGTCCACCAGGTTATCAACTTATTCACGATATTGTATCAACAGCCTCCGGTAGATATCCTTCACGAACCCGAAGAGACCCTGGTGCCCCTGCATACGGCACAACTCAAGGTCGCCCTGCGTTTCTTTGGGGCACCGATAAGGTCCGCCACCAAACCTTTTTCTCAAATCAGGAGCAGGGAACCAGATACTGACGCGAATAAGTCCCAACCCAGGAGACTGCGCGTCCCGTGGGAGGGCGGTGAGGCAGAGCAACTGTTCAATCATAGGGTTGAGATGACAGAGGCCATTGCAACCCCAGCTCCGCCAGTTCCGATGCATGAGAGTGGAGTACGGCGACCGGTTGATCCCCCGGCCCATTTGTATGAGGACACGGATTTTGCAGAATTCTCACAGAACGGGGGTCCAGTTCAGGAACCAGAGCTAGTGTCTGATCCGCTAACTGCCCCAATGGAGAATCATCAAACTGGATTGGATCAGGGTCCAAGACAAACCTCTAGGAACATCCCAGTCTGAAGGGAATTAGTTTTGCTCTTTTTGACATGGTTGCTGGTGGCAAGCAAAGATCACCTACCACCATTTTCTGCCCGACAACGTTTTATTCTTGTACTCTGTTTATACAATAATACAAAACTCTCTACTTATAGTCTCTAAACTCAGGTTTAAGTTACTGTAGATGAATTGAATCTAGTTAAGATTATCTAATTTTAAGCTATTACTGTATAATATCTTATTACTTTATTTCTTATTATTTATTTATTGTAAAATTATTATTACTTTTTTTTTCTTTTACTTAAACTAAACTTCAAATTAATTACAATATTAAAAGAAGTATTATTATTATCTTTAATCAAGCTCTTAAGTTTAGGGTAATTTACAAGCTTAAGATTGCTTTTAGTAAACGAGAATGTACTTGGTAATTGAAACTATTACGTATGTTAAAAAGAATGGGACGACTTGTTTGCAATAACGTGGCTTTCTTTCTTTTCTTTTCAAGTTCATGGGGAAAGGCGACGAGCTGTCTAGGGATGTCGCACATCATATGACGCCAGTTAACAATAAAAAGCAAAAGGCGCAAACCGATCTTGGTAGAATCCGAAGAACATCGGGCTCCAGCCACTTTTTGTCTCGCTCTCATCCCACGGGGTAAAGATCTGCTATATCATGCCGTGAAAAATGATTTCCGACAGAGTGGTAAATCGATCTACTAGTTGACAGCCAGATTTAAAAGCACCGAGATGAGATCCGTTTGTGAGATCTAAGCACGATGCCGAATGTTGTGGTGGGTAGTTTGACCAATGAAAATGATTCTGACCCGTGTCTCAAATGCAGGAAAGGAATTTTGCCTCGGGGCCATCATAGTTCTTATATTATTGGACCCTCATTTTGATATTTGAAACCTTGTGCCGCTCTCCAATGCAAGGGAGGCCTTTGCCTCGCAACAACCCGAGATCGTCTCACCTATAAACGCTTAAAGTCTGTTTTGCCTCTACAGCTTCCGGGACATTGGGAGGCTAGGGTCGCCCTGCAGATTGGACATCATATTAGGAAAGACATGGCATCTTGCCTCCAGCAACCTGTTATTACTTATACTATCGCCAACCTCAACAGAATGTCCCTGCACTTACAGTCTTCATCGATCGTGACATTTGCTTGGTAACAACATCCTGGAGACAGCGACACGATGGATGAGCCGCCAGTCATCACCATCTACAACCTCCCACCTAGCCCGGCTAGGTGGGATAGGATCGGGATATTCTACATAACCTTTTGCGTCGTCTGGACCCTCCTTGTTTTTTCTGGTATGATCTTCTGCTGGATCAATCGCAATAACCCATTACTTCGACTGCGTGGAATCGCCCTTTCATTCTCAGCCATAGTTCTGCTTCACGCCTACTGGATCCTGGGCCAAATCGTCTACCCCATCGGACAGACTATGCCGATCGTTCTCGCATACAATATTCAATATTTCTTTATGGGCATCTGGTTTCCGCTCGGAATTGCTCTCTTCCATGCCTCCAACAGTCGTCTTCTCCGTGTTGCGAAGATGCAGAAGAAGTACAGCAGCGCCCATCTAAGAGACCAATTCAACTCTTCGGGACCTTATAATTCTTGGCCATGTCGGTTTAGATGCATAGAATACACAAAGAAGTTGCTGGTGCTTACAGGGGCCGGTATGTACGTTCAGGTCAGTTATCTTTGCTTTGTCATCGTGGATTAATGAAACTGACTAGGATTGGTAGGTTATCTTGACAATTGGCATGTGGTTCGCATGTCGCAAATACCATCCAACCTATGGTATCCTGGGTACCGAAATCAAGAGTGAAACACTTCCAGAGCAGATCGTTGAATTGGGCCAAGGCTGGGAATGGTGGCCGACTTTACTTTGGCAGGTAGTCTGGACATGGATGGTAAGAATCTCCCAACTTAATATTATTTCCTTGGCTAATCATTCTGTCATCAGGTTGCACCATATCTGATCTGGAAGACGTGGGGAATTCATGATACTATGGGGTGGCGGACACAAACCATCGGCTGCTGCCTATCTAGGTTAGAAGTCATCATTATATCACAGTTTCGTCGCTAACAGTGCTGAAAAGCTTACATGCAACACCCATGTTCTTGCTTGCAAGTTATGTACCCGCATTCGGACCGGTTAACGCTTACTTCCCGCCAAGTTCATGGTAAGTCACCAGTCCTCATATAGACAATTGCTTACCAAACCCAGGATCCATCTCTCGATATTCTTCCTGGAAATTCTTACTATTTTTGTGCCTACGTTTCAACTCATCAGACAACGCCTTTTTGTCAAGCGGGTCGAAAATCTGAATGTTGAGTGGCAAGCTTCCTTCTCAGCATCATCGTCGATCCAAGAGCTCGATCACCTACGAAGAGGCTTCGCAGTAGGCACTCATCTACCGGTTCCAGAGGGACATGAACTCTCAGACCAGGAGAGGAAGGAGATACTTCTGACTTCTAGCGCCTTCAACTATACCCTCAATAGCAACCCCAGGCCTCTCCAAGACTTTTCAGCCCTAAACGACTTTTCAGGGGAGAATATCGCTTTCTTGACAGAGGTGACAAGGTGGAAGATCTCATTGCGTGCGGAACCGAATGAGAGAGATGTACGCGATGCGTATAATGGTGCACTTGATATCTACGCCAACTTTATAAGTTCACGCGATGCCGACTTTCCACTGAATCTTGCATCGGCAGATCAGAAGTTCATGGAAAGGATGTTCGAAGCAGCTGCGCGAGAAACATATGGGCAGTCAAGTGTGCATCCAGCTACGCCCTTCGACATGACGACATCTCTTGAGTCAGCACCTGCCTCAGCTATGGAGAAGCCCTGCTACGCTGGGAGAGTCCCTGCGGAGTTTGGACCTGGTGTTTTCGATAGCATCGAGCAGCATATCAAGTATCTTGTTTTGACAAATACGTGGCCCAGATTTGTTAAGCAAATGCAGTCGCGGAGGCGTTCTGAGGAAACAACCAGGAGTGATTATTCGGCTTCGTCCGAGGCAACGATGGTCAGTCGACTGTCACACAAAGTGTCCAAGCTGTTCTATCATAGCGATTAACACAGACTTTGCTTTTCTGTACCTATCCTTCATCGTATATTATTATGGAAAAATTACAGATCCATTGAGAGTCTGTCATGTGACGACCATGTCGTGTCTTGAAGTTCTAGGCCAATGCTATAAGATATCTTATTATTCTACTGCTCAGTACTTCTTTATTGTAAAGTCGCCATGGTTCCCTTTCTCCTGATCAGGCTGTACGCCAGATGAATCAACAACAACGTTAACAAAGGTATTATCGTCACCTTCCACAAAGTCCTTAGGCTCATGCCATCCCGAGAGATTGAGCATGCCTTCAGTAGGGAAGAGCACATTCACCAACCAGAAGCCACCAAACGCTATGAAGAGTCCAATAGGATATGCCACACTGTAGAATCTTTGGGTTCCCAGCGGTGCGGCGACACCCATCTGAGACAGGAATCCGTAGAAATTGGGTGCAATGGCGATTAGATAAACTGAAAAAGCTCGGAGATTGAAGCCATGGAAGAAGTGGTAAGTAGTATCCTTATGCCCTGAGTAGAGCATGGGGATGTCGAAAAGGCCGCGCCTTAAGAGGTAGTAGTCACAGATCAGGATACCAGTGATGGCGCTGAGGAAGATCTGGTAGGAGCTCAGGAAGTTGATAAAGACGGATGCAGACGAGAGCAAGTACCACGGGCAGATTGCGTATGAAACAACTAAAAAGAGAAATGGCATCAGCGACGAGTCCTTGTCTAGCGTAGAGAAGGATTGGATTCATACCTGCGCAGATAAAGAAACCACGCTTCACTGTGATATACTTGGGCATAAGAGCTGCTATATCGTTTCCGGCACTATGAGGGCAATTAGGTCAACAACGAACGATAGAGACGCTTGTTAAAAATGGCTTGACTCACGGGATAGAATTCTCAAAGATAGCTGAGAAAACAGTAGAGTAGACGTAGGCAAATGAGATCAAGGCACACCCCGCTCGATTAGCAGATGTATAACGGTCACCCTCCATCAGCATGTCGAGTGTTGTGAGAGGATTCCAGATAACCTAACAACACAAGAGTTAGCCGCGAAATCTATCGTCCATAGCATTTGTACTAACCTCGCCAAATATAGTTTTACTTGCAGCCGCAATCAAGTTGCCAAATATTCCAACCAAGAAGTTAGACATCGGGAAGCTGAAGACCTGACCAGCAATAACATCATTGGGTTTCGAGGCATATCGTTGCAGGTCAGATGCATTCGTGATAAAGGTACCGCAACTGGCAAGTCCCAAGAAGAAAAACTTGAGGATCATCCATGACTTTTCCGAACCGTGGATGGTGGCAGGTTCGGATACAGTCTTGCGGATACTGCCAGCTAAGACCAATGTCCACGCCACGAATGCGATAGTAGCCGCATAATAGACACCAACTTTGATGTGAACTAGGTTCTTCATACGCGGTACAGGGACAAAGAGGAAGGCGCAATTGATAAGCCAGTAGAGAAAGAAGCAAAGCATCTGAGCCGAGTTGAGGGCAGACTTGGAGCCCATGATGTCGGGAATGTTGGCAATGGACGGAAAGATGGCATGAAGGAAAACACTGTAGTGGAGTTTACTGTTAGCAAAATTCCAAGAACTCCGAATTGTGTAGATTCGAGCTTACTATAAACACTGGGCTCCCTGCACAGACGTCACTCCGTTCCAAACAATGGACATGACAGCGCGATTAAAAGTCGGCCACAACGCACCCCACGTCCCGAAGCTCGCCCTACAAGCAACAGGGAACGGTATTCTGTACAACGCACCAGCTCGACCATTCAGCGCCATAAGAAGGCCGGCGAGCAACTGGCCACCGAGCGAGCAGCCCAGAGCTTCCCACATACTGAGACCAGCGGACTGGCCGGTCGAAGCCGCGTATAGGTTGCTCACATTTGCCGTGGCAGCGAACCAGAAAGCAGAGTATGTGATTGAAGTCCATGTTCGGTCCTTGACGGGGGTAGGTCGGATGGAATCATTGTCGAGAAAGTCGGCTGGTTGAGTTGTCCCGTCTGGTAATTGCTTCTTGACAAGCAAGCGATTGTGGACCTTGGAGACTAAGGAAGTCATGATGATTCTTATACTGTGTTATAAGAGAAAGGTCCCGGGCTTGGCGTGGCTACGAATAGTGCGGGCTAGACTTCATGTTTATATGATACAACGGTAAAGCTCGAACCCGCAAGAAAATGATATCGTGATTCCCCGGACTCCAGAAATGATAAGATCGGATCCATAAGAATACATATTCCACCATTGATTACGGCCCTGGCCAGGGTTGCAACGATAAAAGAAACTTATTTGTGGATCGCTATCAATAGGCGCAGATTTGTCAGTGGTAGTGACTCTGTTATCTCGTCTGGTACGGAGTAGTATCTGGAGATTGCAGATTGCGCTAAATGGGTTCAGGGAGTATCCCCGCGTAACCAAAGATAGGTAAACTTCGGCCGATAAGAGATAGCCCCTCCACTCCGGCGATCTCCGGCCTCAGTCTGTTACATCAAGTCCTACTCGGCTCGCACGGCTCAATGGTGCCACTGAGCTTGCCTATCATTTTATATTAAGCGATCACTTCCATTATAGATTTTGACAACGTATTTCCAGGAATCACTCGACAACGGAACAGCCGTCGTGGCAACTTTCCCCGCTTTGTACTGTTTTCTGTACAACCCCGACGTCGACAATATTACCGTCAGCGCAATCGTACCAAAACATACAGCATTTCTAACAACGAAGATCGACAAGCATGGCTACTACAACGGTTGAGACTACCGCTCCAACTGCCGAGTTCACAACAGTGCAGCTATTGACACCAAATGGTCCCGTCTCCCGTCGCGTGCGATGCGGCAAGCCACGCACTCCAACTCTCGATGAGATGCCCATCATTGACCTAACTACCTTGGATGGAGATGAGACAGCGCGCAAAGCCCTCGCCACCAAGATCAAAGCGGCGGCAGAGAATACGGGATTTTTCTACATCTCCAACCATGGCATTCCACAGGACTTGATCGAGGAGGCTCTCGAACAAATCAAGGAATTCTTTGGCCAGCCTCAAGAAGACAAGGATCGGGTTGCTTTCACAAAGGCGGGGAAGTTTTGTGGTTACCACGGTGTTGGAAGCACACAAATCAACAACAACGAAACCAAAGGTAAAGGAAACCAAATTCACCTTTCGTATTGAGTTACTGACTACATCTTGCAGACAACAAAGAAACTTTTTCCATGCGATATGACACTCGCATCGACACAACTCATGACTGTGCGGATGACATCAATTCCAACTTTGATTCCATAGATTATGTTTGGAACGGAACAAGCCATCTTCCAAACTTCCGCCCTGTCCTGACCAAGTTCTATCAAAAGCGACTAGAGTTGGCGCGCAAGCTGATTCGTCTTTTTGCCCTTGCTCTTGAGCTACCCGAGGATTACTTCGACAAGATCATCACAACCCCCGGCGCCGACGCAGTCCACCTTCACTACCCGGGAACAGACGAAACTGATGATATAGACGTTGGCATTGGCTCGCACACCGACATTCAATGCGTGACTCTGCTCTGGCAGGATATGTCCGGTGGTCTTCAAGTTCTCTCGGCAGATGACGAGTGGCTGGACGCTCGACCTATAGAGGGAACACTGGTTATCAACATCGGTGACTTCTTGCAGAGACTATCCAATAACCGTTTCAAATCGACTGTTCATCGCGTTTACAATCGTCAAAAAGAATCTCGTTACGCCATGCCTTTCTTCCTAGGCTTTAACCCAGATGCTGTCTGCGAGGTCGTGCCAACGTGTACTGATGCAGATCACCCTCCTCTGTATGAGCCTATTTCGTGTGGCCAGGTAAGTCCAAACTACTGTCATGTACCTGACAGGATCATAACTAATTGCTATGATAGTGGCGCAGCGCTCGTCTCAGGCTAGCAGAAACCGGGAAACTGAATTGAGAGATACGCTTTCAAGGTACAGAGCTACGGTTCGCTCAGACGTAGTCTGTCTACTTGATAGCGATTGTCTGCGTTAATGCTTTAGACGCAGCATTGGTGGTACTCAGAATTCCCAAGATCGTTTAATCATAACCAATCCAATACCCATTTGAGTCTAGCTAATCTACTGTGAATTCTTGATTGTAATGGTGCCGGCCTTTGGCAGCTTATAACTTATAAGTATGCCCCCGTTTGCTGCGCCAGAGGGTGCTGAACAAATAAGCGCTTCCTTCATCACCATCATTCATCTTACCAAAGCCATTACGGAAAGTCTGATAGGAGTGACATATGGGGAATTAGATATCGTCGACATCTAATACACAGGAGTGGGATCATTCTACGGCAGGATCAATACAGAACCCTTGACTCTCACTTCGGTCATTTAATTGGTATGTTAAGGGGCAGAGGACAGAAGAATGTCTCAAGCCCTTATCAATAATCAATCGCGCTAGTATAAAACATCAGCTAAGTATGGAGGGATGAGTAGATGAATGTTTCAGAATACTACTACTAAAGCAGTAAGACAAAGGGGTAAATCCAATCTTATTTCTTGTCATTCCACGGCACGGCTCTATGTCGGCGATATAAAGCAATCAATTAATTGCCACAAGACAATTGCATTTATCCCCTTCTTACTCCGTCCCATTATATATATCTGCTGTCTCTAATCGGAAGTGCTTGTAGTGAAAATCAACTCCTCAGCACTTTCCACTGTTTATCAAAGCTTCTATCCAATCATACTTTACATTTACAATGAAGATCTCATTTCTTATCTCTACTTTGTACCCTGCTTTCGCGGCTGCAGCCGGAGCGATATGCGCCCAAGATGAAGGAATATGCACTACTACCGCCGATTGCTGCACAGGTTATACCTGCAAAGCGACACCCGGAGCAACTTCCAGGTGTGTGCTAAACACAGGGTGCGTTGCAACCGGAATGCTCTGCAATCCCTCAACTGCGCAGTGCTGTGGCGACTTTGCATGCACTAGAGTCCTTGGCAATGTGGGAATTTGCGTAAGTGATGAGAACATCGCTCTAGCATGATGATAAAGCACTAACAATATAATATAGATGAAGCCTATTAATGTAAAGCCGAAGGAAGACTAGACTACATTACGGGGCATATGTTAAGGTTGAATTATTTGGGCTTTTCGATCATTACTACTGGGAATATTCCATATGTTGTAACGCACAGGGATTATAAAATAAGTCTCGAGAACTAAGTGGTTATTGATGGTATTGTGTTACTGTTCCCCCTTCGATAGCTCGAGAGAAAGGACTACTTGATGGTTGAGCAGTGGGTGTCTTTTAATTTCCAGCTAAGAGGCAGTAGCATTATAACCCAACTACAATAAGACCTACACATTATTACCGCCAGCACATCGATGTCTCTGAACGCCTGACTGCTATGTCGAGGTAAGATTTGAGCTGCCTACGCCTATTTAAGTATTAAATGATTTCTAATGCTTATCATTTGCCATACCCAAGGCTGTGCAGTTCACGCTTTGCTTTTCAAAAACATTGTTCAAGACAATAATCGATGCTCTTTCTAAGCTATTAAAACGCCAACGTCTTGTCAAGTAGACCGACTGAGCTATTCATATTTGCTGGATGTGGCTCGTGTCATGCTGATTGATATCATCCAAGTCGGACGGGGATAACGACCAGAGCGTAATTTCCTAAGTGCCTAGCATTGCAAAGCACGACATCATGTCGGGAAAATCAGGCATGACTCACCGTCAACCCAACTCCAAAACAGGCAATGAATACTCCAAGAAAAGTCAACTGTTGCCAACTCTCTTAAGGAATGCCTGCCGTTGCTAAGATGACGTCCTCATATAGCCAAGAGCAACTTTCGCAGTTCTTCCATCACGTCAATCTCCCGTATGTGCTGCGCAGAAACCCTGAACCTACCTTGATGCTTCTAAAAGCTTTGCACACCCACTCGCTCGCCACGTTCCCGTACGAAAACCTATCTCTCCACTACAATGCGACTCATAGTATCGATCTTGACCCTCAACATCTTTTTCGTAAAATGGTGACGGATAATCGTGGCCGCGGGGGTTTCTGTATGGAAATTGCCATTCTATACAATCATGTTCTTCGGGCGATAGGTTTCGATGCCTATACTGCTGGAGTCCGAACGCGGGGAAGACTGGAGGGCGTTCCGAGGGGAGATTACCCGGGTTGGTAAGTTCATATGTCTCATTGATTGGGAGTGGATGAAAGGCTCATCTACTCTGTAAACATCACGGAGGCTCGGCCAGTATCTAGTCCGCCAGCTAACTGAAAATGAGGAACCATATCGTCAATATTATTACCTTTCCAGATGGCAGCAAATACCATTCCGATGTGGCCTTCGGAGGTGACGGTGCTACAATCCCAATGCCACTTGTGGACGGTTTAGTCCACAAGAATTTAGGAACCCAGCAAATTCGACTGAAGAGGGATTGGGTCCCCAATCAAGTCCACAGAACAGAAGAGACCAAACTTTGGATCTATCAATATCGAAACAGCCAGGATGGTGAATGGAACTCTTTCTATTCATTTCCAGGTGTCGAGTTCTTCGCGCTAGATTGGGACGTTATTAACTGGTGGATTAACTCGCATCCAGATAGCCACCAGAGGAGGAACGTCTTGACTATCAAGTTCTTGCAACGCCCGGTGGAGATGGATGCGAGCTTTGAAGGAGAAACGGAGATTTGTGGAAAGAGAATGCTCGTAAATGGGGTGGTTAAAGAGAACTTGGGCGGAAAGACGAAAGTCATCATGACATGCAATACGGAACAGGAGCGCCTAGAAGTTCTTGAAAGATATTTCCAGTTGTTCCTCACCAATGAAGAAAAGCAGGGTATTCTCGGCTATTTGTCAGAGTTAGACGGCACTGCAAGCTGAACACAACGATAAACCGTCATCACAGCTAAATTTCAATAATCAGTGACTTTCAAGAAGTCTCACATGGAGCCTTCACCTTTAGTCTCAATCAACTCGGTCTATTTCTCTACAACCGTCATGTTAATCTCAGATCACCAGTATAAATGTTTTCAATCAAGAGTAAGAGGCTCAGGATTGTTATGCCGACTGATATGTGCCCAAGCCGGACGGGAATAATGACACGAGCGTAGTCTCGGAAAGCCTTACTCAACTCGGCCTAGACGAGGCTTAAAATATACCGACAAGTTAACCATCAAGGTCCTCAGGCCGAATTCCGATGCTATCTTGCTCATTATATGCCGTTTTTCCGTGATCTTTACATACAAAAGCTCTTAAAAAACCGCGTGGTGGCGTCACGGTAGATTCCATGTATACCAATAGGCTCTTTTTCTTCAATCGGCCTCGGAAGAGTCGGCTACCTCTATGGATATGAAAGAAAGTTTTCACTCATAATGGATATGGATCTGGAAGTTTTTAAACAGGCTGGGCGCGCCCGGGAAAAGGTAGGAGAAACAGTTCAGTCTGTATCGCATTTTGACTTCATCCACCATGTCTTCTTTTAATCCTCACAACGTCAATCTTGACGACACAGATGCTCGTGACGTCATCTGCTATCTCAACGCCAGCAAGAACGACTACGATGGCCACATAGGCGTCCGGATCTCAGCCCTCTTCGTCATCCTCGTTGTATCAACAGCAGTTACATTCTTCCCGGTCCTAGCAACAAGAATTCGACGTCTTCGAATCCCTCTCTATGTATACCTCTTCGCCAGATACTTCGGCTCAGGCGTCATTATCGCGACTGCATTCATCCATCTTCTCGATCCTGCCTACGATGAGATTGGACCAGCGAGTTGTGTTGGTATGACTGGGGGTTGGGCCGAATACAGTTGGCCGCCTGCGCTGGCTCTTACTTCCGCAATGATCATCTTTCTTATGGACTTTGCGGCGGACTACTACGTCAGTACGAGATATGGATCGAGTGAAGTCAATGTTGAGGGAACGATTACGAGTCAGCCCGGGCAAGAAGATCCGATCAATCAACCACCGAGCAAGAAAAGCGACGGAGTGTCTTTTGATGATATCGAAGAACTCAAGAATCTGGACAGCGACTCGGAAGAAGCTATGTCGTCTTTCAAGCAACAGATCGCAGCCTTTCTAATTCTCGAGTTCGGAGTTTTGTTCCACAGCGTCATTATCGGTCTCAATCTGGGAGTAGTTGGAGAGGAATTCAGTACCCTATATCCAGTTCTGGTTTTCCATCAATCCTTTGAAGGCCTTGGTATCGGTGCTCGACTGAGCGTTATACCATTTCCCCATCGTCTCCGTTGGATGCCTTGGGCTCTCTGTCTCGCGTATGGTCTTACTACACCCATCGCAATTGCCATTGGGCTTGGAGTCAGAACGACGTACAACAGTGGTTCGTTTACAGCAAACGTTGTCTCCGGGGTGCTTGACTCTATTTCCGCAGGCATCTTGATATACACTGGGTTTGTGGAAATGCTTGCTCGCGATTTTATCTTTAATCCTCAAAGAACGAACGACAAGAAGAGGCTGGCTTTTATGCTTGCCTCATTGTATCTCGGCACAGCGATTATGGCATTACTTGGAAAGTGGGCTTGAGTTCGGGACCTGAGATTATTCGCTACAGGGCGCTACTTAGATCTGGGGGTGGATACATATGCGGAACGCGTCGGAGGACGAATAGATCGCGCTTGGCCAATTCAGCAAGGACAGCCTTGTCTCATAAGCATTCACCAAAATAGACCGTGTCATTTGCCTGGTACTATTAAGCAGATACACCCGTTGCCCTGTAGGGTTATGACGAACTGACGCAGCATGACTCGAAGCCATTATCGCGATGACATAGTAGCGCGTCCGTAGTCAAGCCACGAGGAAATTTAAAGAGCGCTCTACCCCTCAAACGTGTCGCGTCTCTCGGCAGCTGTGGCGCTTGTAAGGTCTAGTCGATATGGCGATTCGGGGTAATGAAGACCGATGCGCGCGCAATCCGTCGGGCACTAAGCGCATCTACGGCAGTGACAAAACCGTCTATCGCCCGCGAGGTAAGGTCTAGTAAACGCCTCAATTAGTGTCGCTGGCAACAGTAATACGAACTATTGCAAGGAGCCATCTCCGATCGTAATTGCCGTAATCTGATGAGCGCGACGCCGCTGACGCTTCCCGAGCATTCCACGCCGGGGCTGTTATATTCGTATCGTAATGAAGGTGCTTTAGGACGAGTAAATTGAAGACGGTAGTCTCTGGGATCGGTAGATGGTTGGTACGGATAGTTATTGCGTGGGCGATTCCCCTGCTTCTGCCGTGGATGTGACGCGTCGTGTTGATCTCGTTGTGTTGTTGGCTCGAGCTATCGATGTCAAAACATCCAAGACGGCCACGATATGCTCATTAAGATACAAGGAAAATGCAGAGAATTGAATACAAGCATAGGAAACACTTGAATCCAGAGAGTTGAGAACGATAAAAAACGATGGGACCTGGTGAAACACAAGAAAACGTGGAAATGCCCACACGAAGTCACACTTTAGGGTAGCAACACCAGGTCGCAATACCAAGCCGATCAATCAGCACCAAGACACCAAGATAATTAATCCAGTATCAATCCAGAAGACACTAAAAAAGGTGAAATATCACTAATGCAACAGTCACACGTGGTACGAACCTGATCACGAACGAATTCTGGAGAACAACCCTACCCGCTCTTCTAGCAGTGGAACACTACCCCATCCTCCATCCAAAACTCAACGGCTAGACCGCTGAACGATCATCCTGTCAGCATCTAGCGTATTTCGACCAAGGCATTTACCCGGCTCTCTGGTTGACAGTCCAGTTGACACGTCCAAACGCTCCTATCAGATGACTGTCGCCTCAAACGAGACGCGAATACCACAAAAGAGTCTGATGGGAATAAAAGAAAAGGGCATGTTTTAACTGTAGAGGGGATCAACGGCAAGGAATGCCGGTAGCGGGCAAAGACCCGATTGGTGCATTAATCCGTGCCGCTAATTTAAGCGGAGAGACGAATAATTGGAGCGGCTTTGAAGAATTAATGTTACAGATTTTGGTCTGGACTGTCTCTCTCCAACCAACATGTCCCCTCACCAACCAACTGCTCTCTCCCGCTCTTTTATGTGACCAGGGATGCTGTTGGTCTCACGTGGGTCAACCTGAAAAATGGGGTGACAAGAGCGTTTCTGTTGGACCATGGGGTTCAACCCTCCAATTTTGCAAGCCCGTTTAACCGTTGATGATCAATTGGTTCGCCTCTCCGCTCTTTTTTAATTCCCCAGCTTTTTCTCCAGATGAGCTTGTTGATAACCGTATACACTGGAGATTGACCGACCCAATTTACCCCGACATTCCATTTCACTCAATCTAGACCTGGGTAATTCCGAGATAGCCGAGTCATATGACCTCTCCGCGTTTTTAGTTACCATGGCAGTGAAGTTACCGAGCCGATGCCTTGCCCATGTCCCGCTTCCCTCTCGGCCCTCAATACCACGAGATGACAACAAATTGGAGAAGCTAAACGGGGAAATCATGACCGATCAGGATGCATCCGACCAAGAGCGGGCATTGACCCCGACCGGAGTCGCGCCGTAGTGGTGTGCTTGATCCGGGGCTTCATCTGCGGGGGAGCAACCTCTCGCGGGGAACACAGTCCTCTCATAGGTCACTCTCTTCACTGTTGGTTAGACACCTTTCTTTCTATAGGTGCGTCTAACACTGAATGCCCCGAGGGAACCTTACCCCAGATGCCTAAATCAAACCGCTCTAGCATACCCCAGTTTGCTAATCCCAGTTCAGCTAATAACCCTTAACTTTTACCCCAGTCTGTAACAAAATGTTACGTCTCATTCATCCGGGCTTAGTGGTACTTATGTTTTTTCTTCTACTGTACTCTCATGCCGGGATCCGCATTGCATGGAGGCACTCTTATAAATTGTCTTGAGCTCCCACCGTTGCATTCCCTTTCCTTCACGTCTGTCCCTCTCATCCTCAATTTTCTCATTGAGCGTCCTTCATCATGAGTAACCCCATGGACAACAAGGCTGGCATCTCAGAGGCCAAGGCCGACGAGGCCCACATCGACCACGCCTACGATGTCGAGGCCAAGAAGGAGATGAACGTCGATATGCAGGGTGCTATCGACGCCGAGAACCTGGAGCATAACATGACTGTTCTCGAGGCTGTTCGAGCTTACCCTGCTGCTTCTCTCTGGGCTTTCAACATGTCTTGCACAATTGTGAGTCCCCCTCAACTCAATTTTGACTATGCCTGAACGAGTACTGACTTTTGCAGATCATGGAGGCTTACTGTGTCTTCCTCATCGGTAACTTCATCGCCCTCCCCGCTTTCGCCGACAGATACGGTATCTGGAGTTCAGAAAAGGGCAAATATGTCATCGAAACATCATGGCAATCCGCTCTCCAATGCGGTGGTCCCATCGGCGCTCTCGTCGGTGTCACTATCGCCGGTCCCATTACTTCTCGCGTCGGATACCGCTGGGCCACCATCGGCGGTCTCATGGTCCTCAACGCCTTCATCTTCATTTTCTACTTCGCCGACTCTCTCCCCGTCATGCTGGTCGCTCAGCTCCTTGAGGGTATCCCCTGGGGTATCTTCATCGCCAACTCTCCCGCCTACTGTTCCGAGATTGTGCCCCTGCAGCTGCGTGCCCCTGCTACACAGATGCTTCAGATGTTCTGGGCCATTGGTGCTATTATTGTCGGTGCTGTGGCGTTCCACTACAATGAGCTCCATGAGCAGGCTGCTTTCCGAGTTCCCATCGCTCTGCAGTGGATGTTTCCTACTCCTCTCGCCATCCTCATCTTCCTCTCTCCCGAGTCTCCCTGGTGGTTGGTCCGCAAGGGACGTCTTGAAGATGCTGCCAAGTCTGTTCGTCGCCTTGGACGATCTACTCAGGTTGACAACACCCACGAGGCCATTGCTATGATGAAGCGTACCATCGATCTCGAGAAGACCATCAAGGAGCCCAGTCTTCTGGAGCTGTTCCGAGGCACTGATGCTTACCGAACTGCCATTGTCTGCTGCGTTTACGCTGCCCAGAACTTGACTGGTAACCTGATTGCCAACCAGGCTGTCTTTTTCTTCGAGCAGGCCGGTATGCCCACCAAGACTGCTTTCGCCATGGGTCTCATCACCTCTGCTCTGCAGACCGTGTTTGTCATGCTTTCTTGGATCTTGACATCCTACTTTGGTCGCCGAAGCATTTACCTCTGGGGATCTCTTGGAAACACTGTTCTCCTTGTCGCCCTTGGTATCGCCGCTACTGTTGGCAATGTTGAGTCTACCATCAACTCCAACACACAGGCTGCTCTCGGTCTTATCGTCTCCGTCCTCTTCACCCTTGGACCTGCCCCCGCTTCTTGGGTCATTATCGGAGAGACATCCTCCATTCGTCTTCGACCTCTTACCACTGGTATCGGACGTGGATGTTACTACCTCGTCAACATCCCCTGTATCTTCCTCTCCAGTTGGATGCTTAACCCCACTGTAAGTCCCCCTCACTCAGACTCTCATCTCACATATACTAACTGTCATTCTAGGGTGCCAACCTCGGTGGAAAGTGTGGTTACGTTTGGGCCGGTACCGGTGCCTTCTGTCTGGGTATGGCCTACATCTGGCTTCCTGAGATGAAGAACCGATCCTACCGAGAAATCGACATTCTCTTCAAGCGCAAGGTTCCCGCCCGCCAGTGGAAGAAGACCGTTGTCGATGTCCACGACAACGAGTAAATGTGTTTTTATGCCATCGAAGAAAGAGCTCAGCTGCTCCTGGCGAAGGCTGGGTTTTGGTTCCTCTTTATTTAAGCGGCTGGATTGCATGGGGTGGTTTTGTAAATTGACCTATGTAGTCTAGTGATGAGACAAGCTTGACTTGTCATGTTGCCAATAGGCTTTAGGACTATTTAATTCATGTTACCCAACCATGTTATATGAGTGCTGTGATGATCGTGATATAAGTAATATTATTAATGAGATCGTAATCTATCTTAGATCTGGGTATCATCTTCCTCTATGACTTTAATAACTTTCTATCAACCCAATTCAATCTTTTAAAGGCGGCCAAATGCTCTTTTATCGAAGCACTATCCTCAGTCTCACCCCCGGTCTCCATCTTCGATCTGATCTTCCCTACGAGTAAATCTCGTGCAATCTTTGGCGAGATCAAAGATAACTCCTCGTCTAGTTTTGCTTGACTGATAACCATGCCGTTGCACAGTTCCTTGACAAGACTGTCCACAAGATGTTGACAGTTATTTGATAGTAATGAGTATCGAGGGTTTTCGCCAATATGTCGATGACCTGTAGTTGTTAGTATGATGAAATAAGTGAAAGTGTGGGTTGACTTGCCAATCTCTTGAATCTCATCATGAGTCTTTGTCGTCTCACCGATATAATAACAAGAACTCCACGTCTTGATAAACTCCTCCTCAATAACATTAAACCTAAAATAGTTCTTGCCCAGCATAGTCAACTCGAGGCGATCACTCATAAGATCATAACAATAACACTCCCCCAAAGCCCGATCAATCACACAAACAGCCCAATGACTAACACTGTTCAAACTCATGCCCACGTGTTTCGCAAGAAGTTTATAACTTGATTGCGAAACTTCGACAAATCCGAATGAGATGGGTGTCGTGATGAGAAAGACGGCACGGTTGCGCTCGTAGGGATTGCAGACTAGCGGTGCCATTTCTTGTGATGATGTGCCGGTTATTTTGGTGGAGATTAGAGAGAGGAGTTCATTGCGCTTGCGAATTTCTTCGGCGTGGGCGGCGAGCCATGCCTCTTCTGCCTGACGCCTTTTTCTATGTTCCCTGGGGATATATGAGTTACTAGGTATTTACAAGGGGAAGATGGATGTAGGTACCATTTTTTGGAAAAGTTTTGGTAGACCGCTTCTCCTCTTGAAGCGAGTTTATCGCTTGCTATAACGAGCCTATCGGCATGGTAAGCCAGCTTAGTGAGGGCATCGAGTCCCATTTTGCTATAACAAAACCATCACTTTTATAATTTATTGGGTGCCTGAGGTCTGCGAAAGGACCCAAGATTGTGCAAAAGTTGATGATGATGATGAGTAGAGAATTAAAATAGTCAGGCGGAGACGGGAGATAATCCTGTACAGCCACGCGGACACGCCGGAAGGGAAGATCCACTACCAACGCTTGGCGAGACAATGCGCCTCCTTTTCTTACGCGTGACATTAAAAATGACTGACATGAGCCTATAGGGCTGGCAATAATCCGATGATGACGTCGATAATTGATACGACTTCTAAATTGACACTATAAATACCCTTCTATTCCCGTATTATTCTAACAACAGTGGTATGGCGTGCTGAATGTCGCCTTGAACAAAAGTGCTCAGACCTTGATCTTCTTGTTCCCAAGAAACCATGGCTTCAGCGCCAAGACCAACACGGATTAACTTTACCGTTCCTCCACTTCTAGCGACAAGATCTTCATTTGGCCATCTTAATACACCGGGGGTATTCATTCCGACTCCAAGTTCAAGAATCACCAATCTTTTCTTTTCTTTCGCAATCCGAGAAATCCAAGTCTTCCATTGTGCTTCACCGGTTTTGTATGGTGATGGATTGAACCATGATCCTGCGCGGACGCAAATACCCATCTTGGAGCCACAGAATTTGCAGAGTGGGATTTTACTTGAGTCAGTCAATTTCTGAGTGACTGGATCGATGAATGGAAGCGCGGCAGCGACTAAAGGCGCAGAGGGCACCGTGGCATCAACTCTGCAGTTATTCAGACACTGCAAATATGCATACGATCCCTGAGGTGTAGAAAGTTGCGTCTCCGACCATCCATTCGCAAGGAACAAACCATCAGCATTCGAAGTCCTGACAAACGCATCTTGACCAAACACTTTCAACCAAGGAATCAAACTCTGATAGGTAGCTGTGTTTGACCAATTTGCTATCATGTTCAGATGCGTAAAGTAATAGCCCCATCGATAATCCTCCGAAGGCCACCCGTCGTATCCAAACACGCTATACAGCGATGTCAAACCGAATTCGAGAAAACCGGGGAAGTGTTGCTTGAAGAGAGCTTTGGAGTGGTAGTCTAGACCGTCTCCTGCTGAGAGACCTGCACCGGCGGTTACGAGGACGGCATCTGCTGAGCGGAGCCAGTCGCGTGCGAGCGTGATTGAGCTTGATGGCGGAACTGTGACACTGGGTGCGATCTTTGTTGGTGAGGGACCTAGAAGTGCCGTGTAGATATTGGTGTCCGATTCTGTAAACGTGTTGAAGACAATGTCTGTAATTGTGGTGTCGGGATGACTTTGTAACCACGAGATAACAGACGACACAGCAATCTCACCAGCTTCAGCAGCCGGGAAAGCAAAAAGACCCGTAGAAATGCAACACAGAGCGACACTCTTCCTTCCATCATCACCAGCCGATAGCGCCTCGACCGAGTCAAGAATGTTTTCATAGCACTTCCTAAGCTGAGATCTCTGGATCTCTGTAGGCGAAGCACCGCGTTTAAGTTGTGGTCCAACAGTATGTATAACCGACGAGGCATAGAGCGCATGACCACCCGTAACGAGCACATCTCCCGGTTCAAGATCATTTTCTCGTTTTTGCATGAGCCAGAAACATTCTTCTCGGAGACTAGGTCCTGCTTCGGAGTGGATGATGTTATCGATACAGCGATGGGTCGGTTGGAAACAGCCCAGACCTTGACTATTGGCTGCGTTTGTGATGGCGGTTATGCTGGTGAGTGTTGTGATGTCGCCTCTCCAGAGATGAATATTTGTTTGTCGAGATTCGTCATGACTAATCGTGCGGGATGGAGTGAGCGATGTTAGGGAAGTAAGGAGCTTGTGGTCCCTCATACGACCGAGGATGCATTCGATGTTCTGAAGGATGTTTTCTGGGAGGAGTGGTACTGGTGCTCGTATACAGAGGCATTCCTTAAGAAGAGCGAGTTTGGTAGCTGTTTCGAGGTGATTCAAATGATTCTTGTAGTGTCGCAAATTCTCGACTGGTACAAGAGAGCTTGACTTGGTTTCTATCATATCATCAATGAGATACGAGAGTGTGTCGTCTAACATTGTGGCTGTGGTTGTCTTGTTTAGAGTCATGTTGGGCTGTGAGGTAAGCGTTCTTGGTAGTGGAGAATTGAAAAGCTGGATGAGATTGAATGAGATGAAGATAGGTTCAGTGCGTGGAAGTGTGTGAAGAGATAATTAATTATATAAGATATTTCCAGTATTAATTAATGTCAAAGTTGCGCCTTTGTGAAATCCTCATGTCTTCATCCCACTCGGCTCAGGTGGGATAGATCCGAGCGGGATGACTTTACTCACCGAAACGCATTACAATCAACTCAGCCTCATCACGAATCCTAGTACAAAAATAAGCAAGCCTCAGGGTGTCAGAAGAATTGACCGCCATCAGCATAAGAGATGGAATAGTTTAGTCATCGTATTGCAATTTGGAGCAGCATTTAGGCCACTTTATTTTGGTCACCTAAGCCTTAGAGAACATCTTTTTCTGTTATTAACCTGGCAGGGCAAGAATAATCATAAACTCAAATACAATCGTCCTAATCATCCTATAGAATCATCATAGTCTGACATTCAGGCCCTAGTAAGCGTATCGTGTAGCACTTATGTTTCCTTCCCGATCAAGCTTCTTGTTACTCTTAACAAGCCAAATCTTCATACCCCAAACGCCTGCAATGCACATAGTTGCAAACCCAGCATTGCTTGCCATTCCGATTAGGTATCGCGGACCGTCGGATTTGGGGTACAGGTACGCAGTGTAGATGTACGATGCGTTGGCAATGACGTTGACGATTGACAAGCTGACCGACTTCTTCTCAGCCGTCGAGCCAAGCGTTGCTGAAACCCAGCCAAGGATCATTGAGTTAACTGCATATGCGCCACTGGCGAATAGGAAACATGCAATGTATCGGGCAGGCGTGTTGAGCGTGACGCAGGAGATGATGTACCCGACGAGTGCCATTCCCATACAGGCCGTGATATGCCAAGTTCGCTCGTTGAAGCGACCGGAGGACCATCCGGCTAGGTATCCAAAGAAACCAGACACAAGGTAGGGCGGGCAAGTTAGAACTAGAGTGATAGTGCTGTTGAAGCCGAGGGAGCCGACGACAGTAGGGAAGAAGTTGTTGAACGAACAAGCAGAAAGATGCATGTTCTGGATAAAGCAAAAGAGCCACAGGCGAGGATCACGAATAGATTGGAAGAATCCAGCTCGAGCTCCCTTGCTCTCCTCGAGACCAACAGTATCGCGCAACATTCGATCATGCGCAAGTTGTCGTTCTTCTTCCGTCAACCAACGAGTCGTCAAAGGACTGTCAGCAAGAGTGAAGATTCCGATGATACCGACTGCAAACGTCAAGACACCTTCAATGATAAAGAGCCACTGCCAGCCTTTAAGCCCGTGATGTCCATCTATCGTTCCGAATGTGGCCGCGGCGATCAAACCGGAAAAGGACGTCGCAAAGATGTTTCCCGAGTATAAAATCGACAATCGCATAGCGATTTCCTTTCTTGTGTAGAAGATTGCCAGTAGATAGAGCGCGCCGGGATAAAAGGGGGCTTCGGCGACACCGAGGAAGAAGCGAACGATGACGAGACCTTTGTAGTCCTTGACAAGGGCGGTGCAGGCTGATACGATGGCCCAGCCCATCATGCAGATCGACATGTATAACGAAGGACGGACGCGTTTCGAGGAGATGAGCATGTTGGATGGAATCTGCATGAGTAAGTAGCTTTCTCAAAAGTTAGCATCTTGGCAACGAAAGGATAGACATTCATCATACCCGACGAAAAGGATAGAGATACACGTGTTGTACTGTGTTCCCTCGAGACCAAGATCTTCCTCAAGACCGTTCAATCGCGCCTGCGCAATAGCATTTCGATCAAGCTACCAACATCAGCATAGTATTCCAACAGTTATGATTGAACTCACGTAGTTCAGGAAGTACATTGCCCAAAGAGTAGGCATGATGCGAAAGTCCAACTTGCGAACAAGTTGGATCTCGGCTGGATCCGTTTTCTTTACCGCACCAGAGTAATCGGCCTCTGCGTCGACGAGGACTCCAGGCTTCTCAGCGACAGACATTTCGACCTGTTCGTCTTGCTCGATGCTTCCTCGCTTGGAATGGGCAGTCATGATGAAGTGTCAAGAGGTTGTAGAGATGAGATGATTCTGAACAAGCCAAGATTATAGCGAGTGGTATGGCATGTTATATAGCCAAGTCTCGTGGCTAGGAGAAGGGCTTGTCCATGTGTGAAATCCTGGGGCCCCGGATTCCCCCAGATCAACATTCGCTACGTCCATCCAATCCAGACCACGACGCCTCATACTGTCGTGGGTTAGTGGCGGAGGAAGAAAAGTCCGCCGTTTAAGTGCGGGGAGGAACATGGTTGAGACGCTTGTAATTGCTTGATTGAGTTAAAAGGCTTTAGAAAACCTTGACTGCTTGTGTTTATGGCTTTCTGCTTGTATTTCTATTTGTAAATCTAGTGATATCACATGTCGGAGGAATAAATGTCCACGGAGGTTACATCTTCCGCCGTTCGAAAAACGATTTCCATGACAGTAGCTCTCGACAGAAGTACTGGTAACTTTGGCCATAGACACGGACTTTGTATAAAGCGATTACATTTTAACCAACTGATTTGCACCACTGGACTGCTGAGTATTGGCTATGGCTATACATGCAAGAGTTCAATTACTCGTCAATATTAAGAAAGCTATTTTTCTTAGTTATAGAACACACTATCTGATTATTTATCCTGGTTCGAGGTGTAAGCCCGTGGCCTTCTTTAAGCACTTTCTTTTTTATCTCTTTGTAACTCAATGTATCTCTTCACAGATACCCTTGGTTCTGGTGTTTCTATAAAAGCTTGAATAGCTGAATCAGGGACCTGCAATAAGTTTAGGAAGGTAGGTGGCTTGAAGAAAAGTCTAAACTTAGACAAAGGTGTCATAAATCCAGGATACCTTTTACCGAGCTTTAGTGCCGTTAGTTTACGTGAACAATACTGTCAATAAGCTTCTATGTCCCGGTTATTTTGTCTTTGAATTGAACGCGCATTATTCTGTGCTTGAAGCCTCATATCCAAGGCAGAAACCTCTCCACGTCAAGACGTATACTTTTTTCCGAAGTCGAAATAGGGATCGTACAGGATAGAATTTTTCAACATGAGCTGCCCCTGGGATACGCCAGTTAGATCAGCCGGTGGCCGTTTGTTCTGCGGTGCTCATGGTTTGATCGTTTGCGGACACTGCGGCGTCGACTACAGTGACGTGGATGACGTGGTTGACGACTCAATCGGAGGGCGACTGAGAACTACAGAAGAACACGAAGACGATGTCGACCGCCCTGGCGCCTTAGACATCGAGAGACTCGATCCCATCCGCCACATGGAGATTTTTATAGGCAGAGGATCAGTCCTGCCAACATTGCACACAAAGTTCACCCACCTGCGAAACGATTTATACGCGTGGACGATCCAAAGTCATTTCTTATCTACACCAGCGGTACATGCTTTGGAAAGGGACCAGCTGAGCTCAGGGGAGGATGGGCTTGCATGTTCGGTCCTCAAGAACCAAACACTACTTCAAGTGTAAGTGAACGTCTGGAATACGAGGGTCCATTGGGAAATCTTGTCCATCCGGAAAGCAACAAAGGTGAGCTTCGAGCCATCATCGGCGCTCTCCGGTACAGAAATTGGGCCAGTGAAGGTTTTACTACTCTTGTTCTGGCAACTACCTCAGATTATATCGTTAGAGGTGCAACAGAGTGGATTGGAGCATGGTTGCAGAGAGGCTGGAGTAAAGGTAACGGAGAACTTGTAAGCAATATGGATATGTGGCAAGTCTTTCTTAGGGAGGTAGAGCGATGGCATGAGTATGCTGTGAAGATCCAGCTTTGGAAGATTCCACGGAAGTGCAATGCTGAAACGAATCGGTTGGCGAAAGAGGGTGCTCAGCTTGGTGGAGGATTTAGCTTTAACGACAGGCTGGATATCACCCATGGATAGTATGAGCGAGCGCTAAAACATCGAACACGGTAGTATTCACTGCCGAAGTCAATGTGGTCCTGCTTGCAAGGAAATGTTTCTTGTCGGCTTCTAGCTTCTGTGTAGAAGGATTATTGTTAAATATGCGCCTTTGTAAAATCCATTATCTCGTCAGCCCAAGCCTAAGGGATGAACTAATTTGATCACTTTATGCTGGTTTAGGATAGCATTTAGGCCACCTTTGCTTTTAGCGCCCTATATCTTCAGCACAACTGGCTCGTCCCTGCAGCCACTCTCTGATATAGATCAGATTCCGTTTGATCTCACCGATGGCAACGGTGTGTCGACGCCCTCCAAATTTGACTGATATATAGTTTACCGGGAAGATGCGGTCGATATTCTCGGGTATGCCATCTTCCAAGATCGGTTTTGTATAGGATGTCTGCACCAGAGACGGGTAGTTGTGATATGCAGAAAGCACAGTGTTGGCTATTTCAATGTTGAACCAATTGTCGCAGTCTGCTTCTGAGTCGAGTTGCCAGTGACGTTTATCGAGCCTGGAGCTAACAGACTGTAGGCCAGATCCTACAGTTATATTACAAACACTGTTTTTTATACGGTTGCCGATCAACAAGACACCCAATATGTCGACTTCGAAAGCGGGTTCCTTAGACGCTAGCACAACGACAATCAGCGCTTCGGTGAACCAGCTTTCCCTCTGGGGTTTGCTGACTTCTGGAGTATCAGGTTTTGGGCAATGAGAGACATGGTTGCGCGAGTAGAGTGGAAGCCAAGAAACATAAACAGAAGAAGATTGGGATTACTTTGTACGAAGGGACTGTCTTCTCGCTAAGGAAGGTAAGTTCACTCCTATCGCGTGATTAATATTGGCAAGGCACCATTCTCTCCCTAGGGCAAATTACAGCAAACGGCATATACAATCAGTGTAGATCGATACATAGCTTTAAGGAAGAGAAAAAGAAAACGGATCGTTGCAAGGAAAGAAGGGCACTTATGCTGTGCCCAGGCCTTATGTATAGGTCAGGGGAAAAGAGAAGGACACGTGGGCGAAGCAGTTATGATGCCCCTGTGGAAAGTGTAATACCTTCACAAGCCTTATCTGATGGAACCACCCACAACAGATAGCCCCCTCGAACAATTCTCATAGCCTGACAGGCCGACTAGGCAATACAATGCCTTCCAACTTCCTACCCTCCAAATACGACTCGTACTGGCGCCCAAGCCATCCCGTGACAGACTCAATCGCGGGAAGCAGCTCCTCCCCGGTTCGCCCATACTCGGCTTTCTCGAAGTCGATTACGACGATCTTGTCTGTCCCATTATCCGTGACCAGCATGTAATTATCCAGTTTTATATCATCATGTTCGACTCCATATGCGCTCAGAGATCTCAGAGACTGGTATAACAGGGGCTCCAGATCTTCTTTACTCAAAACGGCGCCTTCTACGTCATTTAGACAGAATCCTCCGACGTCAGAGAGGACAATTGCTCGTCTGTTGTTGTAGTTGGTGCAGCCGTAGAACCTGGGAATGGTGTCTCCTTGGATGGGCCGTAGCTTGTTGTAGGCTACGATCTCATTATCGAACTCTTCTTCCCAGTCATCCTTTTCGGACTTGAGGACGATCCTATCTGGGAGAAACCATTCCGGAAATTTGTTGGGTAAGAGAGACCCTGTAAGTCTTGATGCAATCGAGAAGAGCGACTTCACTAATCGGTCGTAGAAGTTGTGATGGATCTTGAGTCGGAGAACGTTGTAGTCGATGTAATTGGGAGGAGCACCGGCGGCCTTGATGGTTCGGCTACCAAACCGAAATTCCTTTGATGATTAGTTTCTTTTAACAGCGGATAGAGGGGGGAAAGGGAGGACTTACAACATCCCTTGACGGAGGAGGCTTTGGTAAGTGGTTGGCGAAGTTGACGGACCATTGACAAGGCGGCGCTGAAGCCGCCAGCAATTTGGTTTCCGCGTCTAATGGGGGTGGCCGCGGCATAAATTTCCATGCAGATTCGCTCGTTTTGGTGTCCTAGAATGGAAATGGCTCTGTCATTGAATCGATCCATGCCCTCGTTTCCGCGTCTAATGGAGGTGGCCAGGGCATGATTTCGGATGGAGACTTCCACTTGGGTTCGCTCGTTTCCATGTCGGATGGAGGCTTCCAGCTGGGTTCGCTCCCGTTGGGGTCGTCAGTAGATGGAAAATGGAGCAAGGTGTGGTTGAAAAAAGGCCAGACCAAAGAAAGGGAAGAAGGGTATTTATACTATGTCTGACCCTTATGTACAGGGTCGGGCAAAAAAGGTTATGAAAACTGTAAATATTTTCAAAAACAGTATCTGATTGGGCAAGGTGTCAGAATAAAAGAAATATGGGTAGAACGGATTATTTATAACTGGACTCAATGCTATTTGAGTTTATAGATATCTATACTTCAGGACTTATGCCTCGGGAAAACTCAAAAAGAATAGAGTTCCCAGGTGTTGGTTGCATAAACAAACAAGCGGAGTGATAAGTTTCTTGCTCTTTGTTGCTTTAAGTTGATCCAATTTAAGATATTCCATCGGCGGCAGTCTCATAAGTATTGATATGTCGAAGAATGGCACAACAATCACCTTTCCTACACAGCTAAATCAGAAAAGGTAGAGAGTATGCTTTGCTTTGAATATTGAGCGAAATAAAGAAAAGCAGCCTATGTTATTGTAGGCTAGCATAGAGTCACTAAAGTATTCCAATCCACACTCTCGGCCGCCTAACAATGTTGCGCCACGGTGCCAGAAGAAGTGATTGCTAAATTAAGAGACGGAATAGATGAATTACCTTACGCTAATTTAGAAAAGCCTATAGGCTACTTTGCTTTAGTAGCCTAAGACTTAGAGGACATTTCATCTGTTACCTACTGAGATAAGATGCTTGCAATACGTACTTACTACTTAGTCAACGAGACTTTTTTGCATTCACGTCAACAGGAGGAAAACGGATGTAAAACGACAACGGTATATTGACGGGGTATAAACGGTAATCCTTTATGAGGAATTAAGTACAGTATAGATAACAATGTTTCACAAAGTTCAATTGAAAGTCAATGACTTCTTACATGAACTTGTGGAGGGCTCTACGCCAAGCAGGCCAGGTAGCAACCTTGGCGCGGTAAGCGTTGATCTCATCCCAGTCATGCTCACGGAGACCTGTGTCAAGATCAATCATGTCAATGGTGAGCCACTGGGGTCGCTTCCAGACGTAACCGATGATCCAGAAGACGAGAACGACGGGAATGGCAAGGCAGGCCATGAAGAAGTCGTTGGCATCACCGTATCCGTCCTGGAAAGGAGGGCAGACGGCGACGTAGAGCTGGCAGCCGAGAATGACGAAGCAGAGGGTAAGTCCGAGCCAAGATCCAACGACACCACCAGCAGCGCGGAAGGGGATCTGATCAAGGCTACGACCCTGTCGCTTCCAGGCAGCGCGGAAACGGATGTGACACTGGGTATGTTAGTTTTTGTAGAGGCAACGAGTCATGGGTGTGAACTTACAGCGCAGATGGAGCCCCAGGTGAAGAGAGCGGCAAGGGCAGAGACGGCAAGGAGCCAGTCAAAGATAAGACCACCTGAAGAGGCGAGGACAATATAGGCAAGACCGCCCCAGAGAAGGTTGAAGACAACAGAAACAAGAGGACGACCAGAGCGATCGATGTAGGTGAAGATCTTGGGAGCGTAGTCCTGCTCAGCGAGGGCAGTGAGAGTACGAGATCCACCGTAAACGCAAGAGGTACCGATAGATACGACTGAAACGCAAATGACAAGGTTCATGAAGTCGTCGAAGCCGTTGAGACCAGCGTCGAGAGCAGCCAGGACGAAGGGGGAGGTACCATCCTTGTATGGGTTGGCAGAGTTGAGGAGACGGTCATCAGTGGAGCTGACGAGGAGGCCGACGAGGGTAAGACCAACGATGTAGAAGCTAAGACAGTTAGCGATTGATGCGGCAGTGATTAGAGGGATGCTCACAGGGTGATACGCCAGAAGACCTGCTTGATAGCACCAGGAAGAGCCTTGGCAGGGTTGCGAGACTCAGCAGCAGCAAGACCAACAAGCTCGGTGCCAGCAAAAGAGAAGGCAGCAGTAACGAAGACACTGCAGAAACCACGAGCACCGTTCTGGAAAGCACCAGGGTCCTCCCAGAGCTTACCACCCTGGTAAGTGTTGAATTTACCGTCAGACGGACCGCCACCGCAGATGAGGACGACAGCGACGATCATGAAGATGACGATGGCGGCAAGCTTGAAGCAAGAACTCCAGAACTCTTCCTCTGCGTAGCCCAGTGTACCGAAGATGTTGATAAAGATGATGAGGAGCCAGAAGACAGTAATCCATATACCTTCGTTGATGTTGGGATTCCAGTATTGTACGGTGAAGGATACGACTGTTAACTCGAGCGGAAGGACGATGACCCATTGGAAGACCTGGCGGTAATTAGCATGCGCGCAATTGAAACGATTGGGGGGAGAGACTTACGTAGTTCCAACCCATGGCGAAACCCCAGGAAGGATCAATGAAGCGAGTAGAGTAGGTATAGAAACCACCAGAGACAGGGTACATAACAGCAAGTTCACCGAGCGCGTGAACGACGTTGAAGATCATAATACCAGCGATAGCGAAGCAAATGAGAACAGAACCGGGACCACCCTTGGTGAGGGCACCACCGGAACCGACGAAGAAACCGGCACCGATTGAACCACCGATGGCAATCATGTGCAAGTGACGCTTCTTCATGGAGCGATCGAGTTCGACGGCGCCAGTACCATAGTCACCTAGACATTGTTAATTGAGGCGCATTGGGGATTAATGAGGGGAGTGGGAAACGTACGGCGCTGGAAGGACTTTAGGTTCAGACCATTACGGGTCATAAAGTCCTCCTCACGGTAATCAGCGCGAACACCCTCGACATCACCAGTGTAGACATCCTTTGAGTGGCCGTGAGCATGGTCATGCGACGGAGGCGTGTGAGCGCCAATGTCGACCTTTTCCTCCTTGGACGTCATTGTGAGGAATCTCTGGTCAGGTCAAGTAAAAGAAAAAGTAGCCCTAGGATTGGGAGGAAGAGAATGAGACCTGGGGAGGGGAAACGCGAAAGAGAGAGCGCGATGGGACAGTTTTTATCTGTCTCGGGGTCTTGGGGCGCGATGGCAAAAACGGCAGGAGAGGGTCGACACCAACACCCTTGGGTTGGCTTGGCTTTTCTTTGTGCCAAGGCGCGATAAGCATCTATTGCATCGGGATGTCTCCAAAGAAGTGGCCAAGAGTAAGAAAGTGGTTCTAGATGGGGGAAGGATTTAGAGAACAGGGGTGATATCTAGTACTGTACTGTAGGCTACCTGCTATTGGAGTAATTGTAGAGGCCAATTGATGTACTGTGCCATTGAGATTGGTCTTCCATTGGACTCTGTTGGTCGTGTAAATAAAGCAAAGCTGTGCCTCATGCTAACCTCTACCGTGTCGGCCATGTCTTTGCTGCTGTCTTCCCCAGGTTTGGAGGTTTGCCAGTGATTGGTTTCATCCCCGCACTTAGCACGGATCCCTCACAAAGGGCCTGCAGTCGCTGAAATGTGACTGGATGGAAAGTCAAGCTGGAAACCGGGGGTAACGCGTGATGCATTCCCAACTGTCTCGCCTGTCGCAACGGACATGATACCATGTTTGGAAGGTGAAAAAGATCGGATCGTTGGATGGATGGATGCATCCTTGGCGCGCCCCCCATGTCATACTCTGCTTCACCTGGCTAGATGGGTAAGGTTAAGATGCTCAGTGTGGCGGATCGTTGCCGAGCTAAAAGACAAGCTTAAAACGCTATCACGAGATGATGGTGATTCGTTAGAGACATGACGGAATGGGGCTAACTGTTTGTACGTGAGCAATCAACCTGATTCACCATTCACTGTCAATTGTGCAGGTTAGATTGCAATGTTGTATCCGTCGGCTTGGCTAAGCGACCGAGGCAACACTAGTCTACCCCAAGATGTCGCCTCCAATTTTGGGCCCCCAGCTTGGCGAGCGAACGAAGCTGTCAAAAACCCGGTGTCTTGGAAGGGGCTATACTACAGTAAATGTAAACGTTGTACTGTAGACGCTAAAATTGGACAGACAAAAAGGGAAGGAGATAATCTTTTGTTCTTGGCTCGTAAGACCACTCGGGATTGCCTCCTTTCTGTTGTTGTGTTGGTGTCAAAGTTGCCTCAATTGAACATGTCATGGATACAGTATAGTACGTGCTTGCCAGCCCTGCTTATCTCCATTGCCCCCAGATTGCCGCGAAAGGCGATAAAGTATAGATAGAACCTGGGGATTGCGGGCCAAAGTGGAATTTATTACGTGAAGGTATTGAAGACGGAGCAACTGTCTGTCTGTTGACTCCATTCATGGGTTCAGTGAGTGGGTGGATAGTTGAGTCCGTGTGTTTAATTAGAAAAAAGCCTATTTGGTCCGAGTCAGACCTAATGCAGTAGGTGTTCCAGTGCTGTGTTCACTGTAACCCCTCTACCACAGCCCACTATAAACATAACCATAACCGTCGGGTCTCACATGTCTCGGTCAACACTGAGATGGGACATCTTCTCCAACAACAAAAGATCATTCCATTCGCCTCCAACTCCTTTCATTGGCCTCCAAATTTTAATTACTGCATAGCTAAGACTCTTCTCGCCTTCTTGAATTGTTCTTATCTCTTGGAAAGTTGCGAAGCAGCCAACCAACACAACGCCAAGAACAACCGCTGCTCTTGGCAGTGATACCGTTCCAGGGAATGACCAGCGGTTTATCTCCAACCTGTCCAGCCAATTAAATCCTTACTATTAGTCGCTGCGGTTTCTTGGCAGTCGGCCGCTACGGGCAAAGGATCTTTTGTGATGCCAACAGCCACAATTCGTGACTAAGAGAAACCTCAGTAAGGATATGTCGATCTGGGGAACTTGGCCGAGTCTGGGGAAACGTGGTCAGATGGATAATAATACGTAAAGAAAATGAGGTTAATAAAATGAGGGCAGATGGAATCTCATGCCTACAGGGTAATTGATGTTGAAGTCGAAATAAGAATGAATGACTTCTGATCAGAGACATGGATAGGCTTGTTACCCGTCCCTGCTGTCATCATCTTAATTCTTGGCCTGGTATCGGGTACCTCGGTCATCAAAGCTAGAGTCCTTCTGGAAGAGGGCACAGTCAGACCACTGCATATCACAACCAGTCACACACCATAGATAAGCACAAATTACAGCCGATAACGTCTAGTTTCGCATTTCGTTATCTATAGACAAGCATGTCCAAGCTGCAAAAAAATGAAGCTAAGGTATCCTCAGCTCCCGAGCCTTCTCATCATCCTCGTCAAACGGCGAGTCGGATCGATGAGCCGCTTCCAGAACAGGTTTGCCGCGCATTTGAGCCCAGACTGTCTTGTACACTGGCTGTGCGAATAGCGCGTCCATGTCTTCCAGGGTAACACCTAGATGAGTCAGCATTGAGAACACGTGAAGAATATTTCTTGAAGATTTACCTTTTGTTTCGGGAACGAAGAAGAATGACCATATTCCCATCAGTACCAGAATTGAACCGAAGAAAAAGTATGCGCCGTATCCGAGGTCAGAAATCATGTAGGGTGTTGAGCGGGCGATGATGAAAGAGCCGAGCCATGTGTCTGCTGTGGTGATGGCGACACAGAGCATTCGAATGTCCAGAGGGAAAATCTCCGAGGCGTATGTCCACGTAATTCCTTGCCATGTCGCGCAAATGATGACGGCGTTGAGGTACACACATACCATCGCCAAATAACCCCATCCATCACGATTAACAACACCAGCAGCCGCCGCAGCAGCAGGATCAGCTTTCATGACATACCCACCGATATAAAGCATGGGAATACAACCCAAGGCAGCACCCCAGATAAGACCCTTTCTTCGACCAACCTTTTCCACAACCCAAAAGGTAAACAGCACCATACCAAGTGTCTTGGAGATACCATAGAAGCCAGTGGAGAAGAGCTTGGTGGAAGTACCAGCAATACCAAGACTCTCAAAAATACGAGGAGCGTAGTAAGTGATGATGTTGACACCAGTGAAACTCTGCAAAAACATGAGCGCCATACCGATACCCATACGGTTGCGAACACCCTTTTGGAAAAGCTTCTTGAACTGCTGTCCCTTGCTCATCTTATTGGTACTGCGCTCTTCAACTTGCGCGCGAATATCGCCCATCTCTCGACGGACGTACTCATGATCAATCGGCAAACCTCGAATTTGCGAGAGGATCCGTTCAGCAGCTTCAAAGTGATCACCTCTCGCCAACCAACGTGGAGATTCAGGACACCAAAGCATACCCAACGCAAGTCCCGCACCAGGAAGAAGTTGAAGACCCAGCGGAACAATCCACTGCGTTTTCGTCTCAACGTCAATAGTGCGGTCTGTAGCGTAGTTGATCCAAAAGCCAAGCATACCGCCGCCCTGCGAAGCGATTTCGAAAATACCGACAAGTCTACCTCTGATAGACGGCGGAGCAGTTTCGCTGATGTAGACAGGGACAGTGAGGGATGAAGCGCCGAGACCGAGACCTGCTACGGCACGGCCGGCGTAAATCATGTTGAGATTGCCGTTTGCGGCGGTCATGAGGGCGCCGCCTAGAAGAAAGACTAGGGCTGCGCCCATGATGGTCTTTCTACGACCCCATTTCTCTGCAATGGGGAATGTGCACAGGGCACCGAAGAAACAGCCGGCCTGGGACTGTCAGTATATGAAGGAGAGGGTAGGAGGATGGGAGAAGGGAGGGTACCTGAAAGGTGGATACAATGTTTCCCTGGATGGTGTCGCGCTGTGTCTTTTCGACGAGGTCTAGGCCAAAGTCCCTCATGAAAGAGGTCAATGCCATAGTACCTCCGATAACAGAAGTGTCATATCCAACTGGTAGTCAATCAGCATCACTTCTGTGTTATACATTGGGATAGTGACATACTGGCGAGGGCGGACATGGAAGCCACCGTGGCAATCAGGTGGATTCGCCAGTTCCGCACCTCAGGCGGATCATTGGTGCCCGACGCATGAGTATTCCAGCCCATTCGATTGAGAAGAGTAGAAAAGGTAGTAGCAGAAGCTTAGATAGTATAACAAACAAGTAACGTAAGCGACGAACGCGAGTGTCTGTACCTCTTCCCTACAAGGCGGGGGAAAGAGGCTTTAAATATTTCACAGGTCGTCAAGTCATCGCTCTTCTATCCGAGAAAAGACTCCCTCTGACTGGACAGGATCGTCAAACCGTTGGATGGACACTCACTCCACTAGGCTTCCCCGTGGGGTAACGAGGAAAGGGTAAGCACGGTGACTATCAACTGGGGTAGGGGATCGTTTGTGACATTCTTCTGATGATGAGTGTGTATGATGTGGAGTCGCCAAGACGATAAAAGTGAGGGGGAGATTTTGTATTTTGCTGCTGAAGAGGTTGTGCTTTTCCGTGGTTGATGATGGTTGGGATGTGCCTTGTACGTCATTTCTCACGATGACGCCGGATGTAACGATCCATTGCTCACTTCTCCTCCCTCTTCATCTCTCTTACCGACTCTCTCGAACATCTAATCTTCTAATAAAGACAAATCTCTGTGATATAAGTCGCCAAGTACAGAGGTTCATCAGGGTCCAAATGCCAATTCCTCAAGCTTTCCATCTCCACCGGCCCGCCTTGTAAAGTTTAGCTGCCGAAGCAAGAGCTTGTTTCTCCGTAGCTTGTCATTTAAACGCTGTCATTGGCCACGCAATGAAGGCTCGGCAAGTAAATCTATGCTCCGAAGCGGGACTGAATCAGTTCATTGCTTATACCTTGCAGCAAGACTAACCTTATTTAAACTTATTTACTCTTTTATCTAGGATTGTTTAGCAAGGGATCTTCTTTTGCGAGTGTAATAATGGTTAATCGTTGGCCTTGGCACCAGAGACTTGGTTCGCTGGGTTGAGGTTAATGCCTCGGTTCTAAACGATGCGACGTTAACTGCCGATCTTGACTGTCGATATCCCCCAATGGTTCACCACCAACATCTGAAAGTCAGCTTCGAGAGAGAGATCTTTGCACAGCCTCCCCCATATCTACGGGTGAAAACGGAGACCTCGATATCCACAATGCTAGGGTCACAGATCTGTGCTGCAATAGTGTTGCGTTCCAGATTATATCCCTTGCGTAGCATTGGTGTTCTGTTGTCGTTGCTCTCATCTACCCCCAGTCAACCCACCCAAAATAAGCTTAAATCCCCTTGGCGCCAGTGGAGATAACGTCGGAGGATCGGCGTTTAAGGGATCTTGCCCCGCGTTGATATACCTCTCTTCGTGGAGAATAACATGCTTTTACGGATTCTAGACTTTTGGTGGGTTTCCGGGTGACTCATTGATTAGTTATCGCACGATTGGCCAAGGCGTAAATGCATATGTATATATCCGTGGGCTTCCGGAAAACGGTCTACTGGAGGCTATCACTTATCCAAAAACCTGATCGCTTCGTCTTTGAGGGGGTTAAAATTGCAGTGAAGATTCATTCAGAGGCATACCTGCGTCAGACTTTAGCGCATACTTTTGATGCTCCCATTGGATACGTCGACTTGTTTCTGGGGTCAACCTTAAGGTCTCGCTGTTCCGATTATATCTCCTAGAGCCTTGGCTACAGCTCTAGCCTTTGTTTCCCCTCATCCCGAGGTCGAGCGTGTTGTGTGACTGGATAAGCCAAGCTGAACCAGACGCTTGTGGCACAGGCTATATCTCCGCGGTGACATACTAATCGTCTTTCACAGTGATAGATACTAGCCAACGGGCGATATCGCATGTCTGCGCCCGCAACGACAGTCTCGGACCCCAGATCTTGACTGTAGCCTGCGGGGCTAGGACATCTTTTTCCAGGTGTTTTCAGAGAGCTAGAATTACTGAAATCCGGGGAAGCGTGAACCTTCTTCAATGGTGACTGTGATCGTCGAGGTTAATGAGGTGGATCTATAGATGCGAAAGCTGGGGTAGTGATCCCAGTTCCCACTTTCATAGACTCGGGATGAAGTTTCTTGGTATTCATGTGATCGCAAGAGGTAAATGTTCTATTCCGGGAACAGTGTCCTCTCCACATTGAAAAGAATGGGTCGATAGCTCAGTCTTTTTCGCTCAAATATTACATATATTGGACGTAGCCCAAGGGCCGAGTCTTCTTTGGATCGTCAACGGTATTTCATCAACAAAGTTAGAAGTCCATCTCAGGCGATAACTCTTAAGTCTGGTCTATCTCAATACCCTCCGCTAATGAGTATCTAAGTCCGGTTGTTGAAATCCAGACGTAGTCTAGATGGATTGTAGATCCCCCACACAGCAGTGACATTGCCAACGACTGGGACACGACTTGGCGACAGAGCCAAGACTTGACTTGTACTAAGAGCTTGCATCCCCGCGTCTCGTGGTAGCCTATCAGATAGCCTCCGCCTTAGTTCTCGGAGCATTTTCGGTTCCGATTAGCTAAGATTATATGGCGTGTACTGAGGACGAGAGGTCTTGGAGCTGTTTCCAGATTTGTCAAAGATGATGAATAAGTATACAATAAAGAGACGACTTTCTTCAGATGCGACTGCTCAAAGGCCATACCGTACGTATCGTAACAGGGGGATCAGTCCGTTGCCTCCTAACAAGTTTCATTATGAAGAATAAGCCTGGAGGCCTCGGCTCTCATGGACAACCTTTTGTAGTCTTTACCTCGACAACTAATGCATCAAACATCAAGCATTGTCTATTCCCCGTAATTGCATGCATTTTATACAGTAATTGTCCAATTTAGTATCGCTATCATACGTCAATCATTAATTTACAGCACACTTCGAAGTCCCCTCTCAAGAACAACACCAGCAACACCAGCACCGAGCACTCTAAGAGTCCAAGAGTTACTAAACTCCTCGATCTTGGGCCAGAAGCTATTCTTCTGCTCGCGATACTCATTAAACTCTTGAGCCTTGACGGCGTCATGCTTGGAGTATCGCTCAGCTTGGCTCTCCTCGTTCTCCTTGTCGCCGCCGATGTAGCGAAGGAAGATGTAGTTGGCAATGGGGCCGAGAGCGGTGATGGGATGCATAATGCCGGAGCCGAGGAGAAGGATGGGGAAAGAGGCATGGATGAGAGCGTCGCCGAGGTAGCTGAGCTTGTTAACATGGGTTACTTGTAGTGATGGGTCGTGACTTACTTGGGGTGTCGAACGATGCTCCATACACCTTCCCGGTTAACACCCTGGCCATCATTCTTCTTAAAAGTCTCAAGTTGGACATCTGCAAGCGTCTCAAGCGTAAAGCCAGCAGAAAACAAGAAAACAGCAAGAGCATGGATATAATGACCGTAAGAAACAACAGGAGAAGCCTGAGCACATTCATAAACCGAACGGAAAGGAATCGTGAACGGAAGAGCAATGATAGTCTGCGCAACAGCCTCAGGCAAGAAAGTCGTAAACAAGGCTTTGTTCCAGAATCCAGGATCAGTCTTTTTAGCGGCATATCGAGGGTCATCTTCACCGCGCTGCAAGCTGCGAGATACGACGCGAGATGTAAGACGGACGCCCCAGGCTGTAGCGCCGGCGAGAAGGAGTTTTTGAGAATAACCGAGAGAGGACCAAGCTTGAGAAACAGAAAGACCGTCGTTGATGACGCGAGAACCGATTGCGCTCCACCAAGCGTTGAGAGTCATGCCGGATGCCCATAGATAGTCCTTGCCTTCTACACGATCCGTGTATCGGGAAATACCATAAGCGACGGCTGAAAGACCAGCGTTCAGAGTAAACGAGGGAAGAACGGCAGTGTGCATGAGACCCAGAGCGCTAGTACCGAGACCTTGATACGGGCCGCGATTGAAGTGAGACCCATAGACATCCTGCTCAGCACCAGATCCAAAGGGCAAGTTCGGCATGGAAGGAGCATGGCCAGCGAATTTGTTGCCGTAGACATCTTGTTCAGCGCCCGAGCCAGTAAACGAAGCTCTAGGCAGAGAGGGAGAATGTCCTTCGAATTTACTAGCGTAAACATCTTGTTCCGCTCCAGAACCCTTGAAAGATCCTCTAGGGAAGGATGGAGCTTGACCTTCGAATTTACTGGCGTAGACGTCTTGTTCAGCGCCCGAACCCGTGAATGTGCCGCGGGGAATGGAGGGGATGTGGTTGGCCAGCTTTTCGCCGTAGATGTCCTGTTCGGCGCCGGAGCCAGTGAATTTTGGGAGGGAGGGAGAGTGGCCGGCGAGTTTATCGCCGTAGACTTCTTGTTCTGCCATTTTGATGTTCCATGAATGAATTGGTGAGAATGGTGAGGGATGGTGTTGGGTTGGGAGATGTCATGATATACCTGGAGGTTCGTAAATATTGCGTCATTGGTTATATCATCATTGCAGCGGCTACGCAATACTGTGAGGAGTAATTACTAACGGCATTTATAGCAGGTTGAAGCATGTGAAACTAATATCTATCTTTTATTGAGTTTGAAGCTTGGCATAAATAGTTTAACTGTGTATTGTAACTGCTTACGAAAGTTGTTTTGGACTTGCATTTTGGTCGACTGGACGGGACCGCGCTGGACGCGACTTGCTTGATGGAATTTGTTGACGTGTGCCTTTGTTCACTGGCGTTAGTTGACAGTTTTGGTTGAAATTAGTGCGAATTGAACCGGTGAAAATAATGAAATAACCGAGAGAATCAAATTAGCCATAGCGGAATTGCGCAACTGAGAAACTGAGTGGGAAATGCGAAACGACAACGCTGGTGATTACCCGGGAGGTTGCGATGCGCCCGACAGTTTGATGTGGAGCAAACAGGGGTATATAGCACGTAATCTCAACCCATTCTCACACCAATAGCTATTCCTCCGTTTCGGAGATCTCCCCGAATAGCTCAGCTGGAAGAGCGTTCGACTGTAATTGTTATATGTCATCGAAAGGTCACTTGTTCGATCCAGGTTTCGGGGAGCTGATATTTTTTGCATCTTTCCATATTTCCATTTGGATCAAACATTTGAGAGAACCTTTTGCATTGAGAATTGGTTGCATTTGTTTTTCCATTTCTTTTTAGGTCATTTGCGGCGCTGGTACCAGCCAATATTCACCCGCCGTATGGTCTCGGCTATAACATATTATCCAGACGGCAGTGATACCACCATCCATTGACGTCAAAATAACCAGTTCAAGCCAGTTAAAGTGCTGAAAATGAAGAGGTTAAATTCTGAGATGAGAATGTGCTTACTCTTTGGGCTTCGAGTGGCATTGATGACGCCAAGTCATGTTGGTGGTCAGGCATCTCGTAAGATATGAAGGCCCTAGGCCCCGTTTCCACGAAATGATCGCTCTTCGTACCTCTAGTCGCCAAAATGTTGATGTTACTGCCTCCAGAGATTATTGAGAATATTTGCGAAAAGGTAAAAGCTATCATGAATCTTGCTGGGTTCGTTGATTGACATTGATAGCTCCATGGCACAGACCTCAAATCTCTCTCCCAAACTTCCAAATATCTCCATAAAACAACCCACCGTCCCCTCTGGCGCTCCCTAACTATCTCCTCTCCATCCTCAATCAATCGTCACTCCATTTCATCCTCCGGTCCACCGCAACAATGTCTTCAATCCACACGAGCTCTTCACTTTCACATCGACGATGCGAAGCATTGTGTGCATGCGCACGATTGGTTGGGATATATGGGGAACTGGCTGGACAAGGATCCGCAGTTGAATGATACTTGGGAGGGAAGGAGTGATAGTTTTGGGTTGGAGAGGGGAAGGCTTGTTAGGGTTAAGTATGAGTGTCTTGTGCAGAGGGCTTTGGCTTTGTTGAGACGGTTTGATGAGGGTCAACTCGAAACATTCAGGTAAGTAACCCAGTCTCTTTGTGGGTAATTCTAATCTGAGTGGGAAGTTGGAATTACATGACATGTATCCCATCAGAGCTTCTCCAGCATCTATCCCTCAACCATTCCTCAATCCAAAGCCTCAACTTCACGACAGACCCATTCTGCAGCCGATTCAACCGCTGGAGTAGAAACACAGACATAAACCTCACCGCCTTCAAAAACATCCGACGGTTCAATTGGAAAGCTCCCATGGGATGCCATTTCGGTAACATCGCCACCCTGGTCCAGATGAACGCAAGTCACTTGGAGGAACTGCAGCTTGACCTGCAATGTTGGTCACGACAGTGGGAGAATAGAGAGATGAGAATTGTCAGGCAGGAAGATGGTGATGAGAAGTGGGATAATGTCCCTGCGAGTACGATGTTGGCGCGACAGATATTCGGACTTGGGACGGATACTAATAAGGAGGTATCTTATCCGAGGATGAATAGTTTGAAACTCACGAGGATACCACTCAAAGATGAAATAACCGGAAAGGCAGTACCACCAGCATCCATCAACTTCTCAAACCTCACATCCCTCACAGTAAACATGTGTCCATACTGGACAACCCTCCTTACAACTTTGACTCAATCCCAAACACCCCTCCACCTCAAATCCTTCGAGATCTTAGATTTCCATCTCCAAACTCCGCACGAAACAGCTATACGAAAAACAACCATCATCACAAACCTTCTCGACTCATTCACCAGCCTTGAAGAGCTGTACATAAGCTACTGTGGTCCTACATCAGTGCTCAAGTTCTGGGAACATCTTGCAGGTCATGCGAGTTTGAAGAGATTTGTGCATCATCAGAGAATTACGGATCGGGATGATGAGATGGTGGGTGTGAGGATGGGGAGTGATTTGATGGGTTTTGGAATGGATGAGCATGAATTGAGGCGGATCAGGGAAGCTTCGGGGGTTAACCCGCTTGAGCGGCTTGATTTGCAATTCTTTGGGTTGACGTGTGCGCCCAAGTATCTGGTAAGTCGTCAAACAGAGTCTTCGACATGTTGGCTGATTGCTTGAACAGAAAGACGTTCTTCTGCCTTTTGTGACGAAACGATCACTTAAGGCTATTCACATTCGTCACACTGGTGTCAACATAGACTGCACTGGTTCATGGATCTTCGACAAAAGCCAGGTCACGGAAGCCGCGGGTACCAGACCCCTAACCAGAACCGACCATACTGCACAAAGCGAAGAGGTAAGTGAGGATGTGTTTAAAGGTCAAACGCTGCCCCTCCAACAATCCTTCCGCCTTTTCGCAGACTGGATCTTCAGTCCAGAAGGAATTACCTCGCTAGAGTATATCGTAGCGGGCGATCTTTCACATGGGGATCGATATGCTGAGAACAATGTCTTGGTCTGTAGGGATGGGAATGGGTATCGTGTTATAGGACAGAGGGACGGTGGTGGTGAGTGGAGGGATGTTAGGAGGAGGTTTGGTAGAGCTTTGGGGGCTTGTCCTGTCGAGAATGTTGTTCCGGAATATAATTCGTCTGGGTTAGAACACGTATTCTAGTCTTATCAGATGGTGGATCTTTAAAGCGTACTTAATGCGAATAGCTTACATCTTGACTCGCTAGTGATTGAATAGAATGGAACAGAGTGATTTGGTTGTTTAAAGCTTAAGCTCATGATTGTCTATCGCTATAACTCATCTGGTGCATATAACGGACCGCCACAACTGAGTCTGTCGCTGATGTCGAGTTTCAGCTCAGGCCAAAAACTGTATCTGTGCGTAAACCATGGCTGTGCTGAGCGGCACATGTCTCCGTTCATCCCCTGTATGGCCGCTTACTTCAAGCATATTTCTCAGTAAGCTGCTGACCATCTGACTCTTCAGCTGGCGAGTCTGCTGAGGGTAAATCCGAAACTGGGGACCTGTCAGATTTGGAGCGGATGGAACTTAACCCGAAAGGATATGTAGTATTTATGGCGCTCAATATTGAGGCTGGTGCCGCTCTAGTCCCTTTTGAAGCGCCGCATCTTATAAGGACAGGTTCATTCGTTTCGCTTTGGTGTGTAAGCACCGCTTAGACATGGCGTTAACTGCAAATGGATTTCACTTAGCGGCGGTACTTGTCAATTAAATGAGACATACGCGGATTGTTAGACGTTCTTACTTCAACCGTCCTCCAATTAAGCATCACACAAGATCTCATCTTATCCAATGTCGTGATTATCTATCCAAAATTCCAGATACAGTCTACTACTTCTTCAAATAGCTAGCCAAAGACTTCTCAATACCCTCCCTCCCCTTCTCATACAACCTCACCCTCTCCGTCTCCCACCCATCTTCCTTGAACAGCGCCTCACCAGGGCCAACAGCAAACTGCTCATCCCCCCTCTCAAGCCCCTCATACATCTTGTCCACAAATTCACCTAGAGGCATCCCAATCTGTCCTCCATTTACAAGATCAGGCTGATGCTTCTCATCATGCAGCTCAGTCTGCACGGCGGGCGGGAATACCTCCACCATCTTTACTTGGCCCTTGAGCTGTTGGCGCACGTTGAGGATGAATGTGTGCAGGGCGGACTTTGAGGCGTTGTAGTTGGGTGTGCGAACCATGCCTGGGATCAAACCCAATGTGGCGCTGACGTAGATTAGATGACCATTTGTCTTTTTGAGATGAGGTATGAATGCCGCTGTTAGATATACGGCGGAGGTATAATTCGTGGTCAACTCATCGCCCAGAACACTTAGATCAAGCGACTCAGGGTTACTAAAGTCAAAGCCCCTCTGAATTCCCGAATTAAGCACCACAGAATCAAGATCCGGATCAGACCTGATAACCTCCTCGGCAAAGTCCTTAATGTGGTCCAAGTTGGTGACGTCAAAGACTATAGCCCTGACATTATCCGCGCCATACTCTTTAACAAAAGATTCCAAATTCTCGCGGCGACGACCCACGATAATAACCTTTGTGCCTGTGGCGATGAGCTTGGCAGCGAGAGCTTGACCAATGCCGGATGAAGCGCCTAGTACGAGGGTCTTTTTGTACAGGGGAGGCATGGTAGATGTAGATAGAGTTTGATGAGATCTTGCAGAGGAGATAACTGCCGTGGGAGGGGTAAAGTGGGATGAACCGAAGGGACGGTAATTAGTGGCAGGCCTAAATGAGGCTGTGTGAGGTTATTTAGATGCCGGTTTTGGAAGTTCCAATCGTTCGGGAAATTTGGAGATTGATTGAGGGGACGAGGGTGAGGCTAGAGGGTAGCAGTGCCAGAGGTAGATGATGCTTCCATTGGGTTCTCACGATGTCCCACTTGTCATGCTACAAGTCACCTGACCTTTCCACCAAAGTCACACAGCAGAGTCCCCGACATTAAGCATATCTCGAATTAGCATACAATTCTTACTGCATGGCCCAAATAAGTAATCTATATCAAATATAATTCTTGCATTTCCTTCCTCATGATTGATCAATTACCTTGGCCACTGGTCTTGGTCAGACTCGGCCTTCATCATCCCAAGCCTCTGCACCGCCAAGAAATCCAGACTCCAGGCCCCATCTGAGCCACCCCAGCACTTTTCAACCCCTGTCACTCCTTGGCAACGGTTTTTTAGCGCGTCTCCAATGGCATTGCATTGCATGTGGTATTTTTCATCACAACTCTCCCCATTCCCGTTGGACCTGGGGGAAAACCCGCGGAGTTAATTATCTGCGGGCGTAAATAATGGACCTGGCGTACGTCATGAAGTTACCATTGAGACGATAATGTATACTTGGCAATACTACTGCTTGATATCATGTGAGAAGACTTATACGCGCTCGGTAGAAGATTCTCCGGGAGTTTGGTAAAGAAACACGTTTCGTCTCAACTTAAACTTTATGAAAACACAATGCCAAGATCAAAAGAAAATTACAATTGTAAAGCTCGGTACTTTCTACCGTAACGAACTCTAGATGAGACACGCATGAAGGCAGCGGTAGCAGGGAATACCCAGCCATGCTTATTCTTCTACCGCAGTGTAGCAATGAACACCCCGTAATTGGCCCACAGCTTATGTACACTCAGTAAAGATCTCTCCCCGGTCAGACCGTTGTGGCGTGACTCTGACTTCTTTTTCTAGACCCCGATGAATAATGAGCTAAGCCCAGACTGCCGTAATAAGGTTGTTGCAGATAGATGTAAGCCCCAGCCTGGAGTGAAGACCCTGGAATATAGCAGGGGGTATTTGATAATGTCAGGTACTGTATTGCAATTACTACGTAAGAATTGGAAACATCGGGGTGATGGAAAATGCTTAAATACTGATGGTATCTCCTTCATTCGTGCATCTTGGAAGCCATCACAACTTTATCTCTGAGTTTATATTCACTGGACAACTGTTCCCCAGCCAGACGCACAATCCTAACTTCTTCTTTTGGAAATCATTCATTATGTACTCTTGGATCCCTCTTTTGGCTACCTTTGCGCCTCAGGCGTTGGCGTCTTGTGCTTATGGAACTCATCTTCATCGAAGAGCAGATGCCATTGAGGCCCCCAAGTTTGGCTACTCGGCTGCCAACGTAAGTCTTTACCCCTTGAGTCCTCCTCAATGGCCTAACAATCTCATACTAACATACCCAGGGCCCTGCCAATTGGTTCAACCTAGACCCCAAGGCCAACGCCCTCTGCGCAACAGGCTCTCACCAATCCCCCATTAACATGTCCAAGGGCACATTCCAAACCATCTCCCCCGAAGACCTACAAATCACCATCCCAGACTTCCACGAGGGCGCCGAATTCGAAAACCTCGGCAGCACAGTCGAAGTCGTAACAGAAGACCTAGGCGGCAGCATCACCCTTCACAACAAGACCTACCACCTAAAGCAATTCCACTTCCACCTGCCCTCCGAACATTTGGACAATGGAACATCCATGGCTATGGAAATGCACATGGTTCACCAGAGCGAGGATAAGCAGCTTGCTGTGATTGGTGTTTACATTGATCTTGATGATGGGGCTCCTAATGCTACCCGCAAGGGGTACAGGGGTAAGGGTTGTGAAGCCAAGAAATCCACCGTTGCTACGACTGTTCTTGACTCGGTGGATGAGATTGCGACATTGGGTGAGACCACTCACACTAAGCCTCTGAAGATGTCCGAGATCGTCTCTCTTCTCAAGGAAGGCGAGTTTCAATCGTAAGTCTCAGTCCCACCTACCAACCTCAAAGTACAATACTAACAATGGCTGTTTAGGTACTCTGGCTCGCTTACCACACCGCCCTGCAGTGAAGGCGTAACCTGGTTGGTCTCCACCCAAAAGATTTCAATTCCTACAAAGACCTATCTCAAGGCTCGGGGTGTCATTGGATACAACGCTCGCTTCCCCCAGAACTCTCCTGGCGAAGAGAATGTTTTGAGTATGCTTGCTGATGAAGTGGATGATGAGTAAAGTAATTGAGTAGAGTTTTTCTGTTTGGGTGGCTATTTGAGCGATTATCTTTTTTCTGTGGACAGTAGAGTATATTAGACGTTGTATTATACAAGCATAGACTATGATCTTTTCCAATTCGGACCCTGGTTAAGTTTGTGAACGAACTGTTTCTTGCCTTCGGTACTCAATGTCCAGGAACCGAGTAAAGATCCGCTAGGCCTGCCATTGTTTACCGTAATCCTCCGATTTTATATCTTAGTTCGACGTCACGTCTCCATATCTTGGCATCCCACTCCGGAGAAACGTGGGGAACCGTTCGATTTCTCTGCATCCCCTGCTTGCCGATCTCTCCACCAGTTTATGCATGGAGTCTGGAGAGTTCAACGGCGCTCAGCCACCCGCTGTCAGTCAAGGGTCTTGGCTAGCCTTTGTGAGAAGAAATGTGTTGATCCTACAACTGGTGCGGTGATGCAGCGATTGGTGGTTTTTGACAAGAGTCAGTAGTGGGCATTTAGGCGGAAATCCACCAATAAACTTTGAAGCTTAAAGGAAACACGCGGCTCCCCCTGTAATTTTACTGAGGTTATTGTCAGGAAGCTTAATTGTTTAGACTTTGAAGGATTGGAGCTACGCTAGGCGGAGGTTAAGCGAAGAGATAAATTCATGCTGCTGTGATACCGTTGGTTCATATACTCGACGCTAAATGTGAGGGCAAACTCTAAAGCGCTTAATTTCCTTCGATATCTTATTCCATTCGGAATATCAGATCGTAGGTCTACGTTCTTATTCGATGGGCAAGTTCTGCGGGAATAGACCTACCCCTATTCAGGCCACTGAAGCTTATATTGACTGTGATTCTGATTCCGTGTAGGTAAAGGAGTTGTGACGCCGGATACAAAGAGTAAATATACCCAGAAATCTTATCTGTTGGAGCTGCAATACTGCCATCAGAAGCGTAGAGCTATAAGCCACTTTGTGTGCCAATTGGACGCGACGGGTTCATTGTAATCAATAAGTATATGAATCTTGTGAAGCAGACTTGAAACTCCCAATGCTCAGTCATAGATATAGCTTGCAGACCTCCAGGACTCACAGTGCGTTTGGATGCATGGGATTTGAGTAGAGAATAGCCAGCTGCTACGTGGATTAAAGACGCCCGAAAATATAGAGGCAGAGATTGGAGCGCAATGTACAGAAGCTATAGACTGGTGCAATTCAAGTTCTAAATAATCCGGCTGCAACTATTGAGTTCTCGAGGCTAGTAAGCAAAGGTAAGTCAGATATCACCGGGTTAAGCGACCCAAGAAGTGAAGAGGAAATGAGTGATGGAAATGACGAAGTTGTGTCAAGGTAACCTCAGGGCATTATAAGAATGGGCCCCTAACAGCACACCCACCTGGGTAATTCTACGAGTCTCTTACTTTCGTCTGAAAGCCTATGGTATTGCTACAGATAGAACTATCCAGCCCAGGCCGTTCTACAACTATTTCACATTTCAAGGTACATATTCTTAGCGGTACACTCAATAAGACAACGCATTTTCCGTTTCACAACAGTCATGCATATGCAGGAACGATGGATTGCTCACGCCTTCTGAGGACGGAGATGCCATTCTGGTTGCCGTTTCAGCAAGCCACGACCACAAACCCCAATGATATCGTCAAGGCAAGACGTGATTTCAGCCTCTGAGGGGTACAAACGGCGATGCCGATGATCATGTCATAGAAGAGTCTATATATACTCTTCTCCGTCCACCCCATCGCTTGTATCATCTTCCGTCATCGTGCATCTCCTCTTCAAGCATCGTTCTCCAAGTATCATCCATCAAGATGTTCTCTTCACACGACAACCTCTACGAGCGCTACGAGCCTAATCGCTCTCTAGCGATATGCTGCCTCGTCTTCTTCATCGTAATGGCGCTTTGTCATTATAGCTGTCGTCGCCAAATTGGCCACTCCTTCGGTTGCTCGATGTACCAGGGGGGACTTTGTTTGTCTCACCTCCTCAGGTCAAGTCAAGACTAACAATATACTAGTGGAAACAGCAGCCTTCGCCGCTCGAATCGTCTCCATCGAACATCCCGATAACGAGGTATCCTACATCATCCAAAGATCCCTTTTGTTCCTTGCGCCGTTGTGGTATACAGGGGCCATATATGACTTTTTTAACGGTTTGATGCATGGGTCTGGATACTCGAATTTATCGTTTTCGGATCGTGTTCGACAGAATATGTACCTTCGTATAAGCAACCTCGGCTCTTTCTCTTTACATTGTTGTGGCCTCGGGATATTGTACTTTGGCAAAGAGCCATTGAATACCTTGGGGCAGGGTTTCATGTTCGCGGGTTTGGTTATTCAAATTGCCGCGCTGCTCGTCTTTCTGCTCTGCGTTGCGGTGTTCAACTATCGAATCATTCACCGTGGACTGTTGGAGAGGACTAACCCACATGTTCGTCTCATACCTATGACTATCATGGTATATACGTTCACCTGTTACATGCTGGTACGAAACATCTTTCGGCTTTTTGAGATGTTCGATGGCGTGAATGGATATCTGGTCACACATGAGTGGACGCTGTATGTATTTGATATCTCGGTCATGACTATCATCATGTTGTCTACATTTGGATGGTATAAGGAGGATTTGAGGATGGAGAAGTTTAATAGTAATGTATGGTATGTAAACGGTGATGGGGACTTGCTACCTTGGAGGGATGGTCAGACATAAGATGGCTTGAAAGACAAGTTGCGATTGGTATATGAGTTATGACTTCTGATTCGCTGGTATCGGCAGTTCTTGGGGGCCTCAAAAGAGATGGTGGCAGTGCATGCTGACTTCCCCTCCTTGCGTCCTAAATCCCTTCCTTTATTTCCCTTTGATCATATTGTTCCAAACCCTACAACTCCGTAACCTGTACCTTCAAACAACGTAGCCAAAAGAAAAACACCGTCACTAGCTCATCACATCAGCGCTCCGGGTCAACAGGCCCCGCTATTCCCCGTGCTCATTCCACCCTGGAAATATGGCTCATGAGCGTCAGAAACGCCGAATGACCCTGGGGGCTGATCTAGACCACAGAGCGCCAAAGTCGCAGAGACTATTGCCTGCTTCATATGACCGATACACAGTCGCCTGGATCGGCGCGTTGCCAAAAGAAATTACTGCAGCCAAAGCTGTATTAGACGAAATCCATGGACCCTTGCCCAGGCAGAAGAACGACACCAATTCCTATGTACTTGGCAGCATAGGGTGCCACAATATCGTCATCACAAGTTTGCCAATTCATGAATATGGAACGAACAACGCCGCGAAGGCGTTCACTAATCTTATCCGCACTTTTACGTCCATCTCTTTCGGCCTTGTGGTGGGAATTGGCGGCGGCGTCCCGCGAGACAACTTTGACATTCGTCTAGGCGACATAATTGTTGGTACCCGGGTGGTGCAGTATGATCTCGGCAAGATTATTGGAAGTGGACAAATGCAACATACTGCAGTCCCAAGGACTATAGCGCATATGCTCGGCAACCCTTTATCGCTCTTACAAGCGGAGCATCAACCGTGCAGCACCCGAATACCTCTCATATTGGAAGAAAAGTTCAGAGAGCATCCAGGATTCACCCGTCCAACTACAGCAGATCGTCTCTTCTCTCCAGAATATTTGCACAACTCTCAAGCATCGAGCTGTGATGAATGCAGCCCTTCAGCTCTGGTACAGAGAAGAGAGCGCATTACGAACAACCCATACATTCATTATGGTACTATCGCCTCGGGCAATCAAGTTATGAAAAGCTCGACAGTTCGCGACGTGGTAGCCAAGGCAGTTGATGCCATTTGCTTCGAAATGGAAGCGGCCGGTCTGGGTGATACTCCTCCCTGTTTGTCGATACGGGGAGTCTGTGACTATTCTGACTCCCATAAGAGCAAGGAATGGCAGGAATATGCTGCTGCTACTGCCGCCGCATTCGCAAGGGAGTTCCTCGAGAAGCTTCCTCAAACAGAAACCCCTGCAAGCACACAAGAGAGACTTTGGCAACCGGAGTATTGGCTTCAGCACGAGAAGTACAACCAGTGTTTGCGAGATCTGCGCGAAACTGACCCTCGTGATGACAAGAGCCGTATCGAAGAAACAAAGGGGGGGCTGCTTGAAGATGCATACCATTGGATCCTTGAAAATGACGAATTTCAAGAGTGGTATAATGCTTCATATAGTCAACTTCTCTGGATCAAGGGCGACCCTGGTAAGGGCAAGACAATGTTGCTGTGTGGAATCATCAACGAGCTTCAAAAAGAACACGGAGGTTTCTTATCTTACTTCTTCTGCCAAGCCACTGAAGCACGATTGAGCAATGCAACGGCTGTGCTCCGTGGTCTAATTTACCTTCTTGTTGTCCAACGACCTCCGCTTTTCTATTACCTTGAGGAGAGATATGATCATGCTGGCAAACAGCTCTTTGAGGATGGCAACGCATGGCAGTCTCTATCCAAGATTTTCATGGCAATGCTTGAAGATCCATTATTACACGGCGCAGTCCTGCTCGTTGATGCTCTCGACGAGTGTAGTACGGACCAAGAGAAGCTTCTTGACTTGATAGTCAGATCTAGCAGTGTCAAGTGGATTGTGACAAGCCGCAACTGGCCACAAATAGAAGAATTCCTCAGTCGTTCTACGCAGAAAGTCAAGGTTCAGCTTGAGTTGACTCATGAGTCAGTTTGCAAGGCCGTTGAGGCGTTTATCGAGTACAAGGTGGAACTGTTGGCGAAAATTAAGCGATACGACGCAAGCCTCAAACGCGACGTCAAGAGATATTTAGCCAATAATGCTGATGGCACGTTTCTATGGGTCGCTTTAGTTTGTCAAGAGCTTGCAAATACCCACGTGCGCCGCCCAAGGCATACCCGACGCAGTCTGGAGGCCTTCCAGAAAGGACTTTACCCTCTGTACGAAAGAATGATGGAATACATCTCAACTTCAACGGATGCAGAAATATGCAAGAAAATATTGGCTCTTGCTTCTGCCGTTTACAGGCCAGTCACCTTGACTGAGTTGAAAAAGCTCCTGGGGTCGCAGTACGAGGATGAGGAGGATGATCTGCCAGAAATTATTGCTGGCTGTGGTTCTTTCCTGACACTCCGGGGAGGTACCATTTATTTCCTGCATCAGTCTGCTAAAGACTTCCTGATCAACAAGGCATCGGATTCAATTCTACCTTCGGGTATTGCATGTCAACATGAATGTATCTTTGAGAGATCATTGCGGGCACTGTCGGAGACTCTGGAACGCGACATCAACCAGCTCGGCCATTCAGGGATTGACATCAATGACATCTCGCCGGGACTTCGAGCCATTGGATCTTATTCGATACTGTTGTCTTTGCTGGGTAGATGATCTTAAAGACACCCCACTGGTTTCAACAATCATCTGGAAAGTGGTAGTGCTATTCTCGTATCTATCAAGAAGTATTTATACTGGATGAAATCTCTCATTCTCTTGGGGAGCACATATGAAGGAGTAGAGGCCATATATAAGACGGAGGATCTTGCTGCTGTGAGTTGTTTCGAGGATAGAGTGGAAGTGATCTAACAATCATACTCAGATATTTAAGGCACCACATTCAGTGGCGAAATTGCTTCAAGATGCTTGCCGTTGTATTCTGATCCATCAACGACCGATCGAGATCGACCCACTGTAAGCCTTATGTCTCGTCACTAGGATTATTCCGGAAGGCAGTCTCATTCGCAAGCTGTTCAAGCACTAAGAGTCGGACTGGATACATCTGAAGCCAAAGGTGGGCAAGGACTGAAGTAGTTACCTACAAACCTGTGGACGCCATGGCTATGGACGAGTTACAGTTGCCTTCCCTCCAGATAACTAGCTTATTGCATCAGGCGGAGAGAATAGTCAGAGTTCAGGATATAGTAACGGGTCTTTGTCGACATATTCTTCAGGGCCATGATAACGGCATTCGTTCTATTACCTTCTAGCCAGATGGACAAAGTCTCGCAGCGGCGGCTTCGAAATCAAGCAAGATATGGAACACGAAAACAGGATTATGTCTACAGACCCTGGAGGGCCACAATGATGATGTGACTCAATGTCTTCCTCTCCAGATGGCCAGTATATCGCATCGGGATTTTTGTACTGGACGATTGGGATCTATAGTTCTGAAGCAGGAAAATGCCTTAAGACTCTCCACTGGGACGAGGTTCTATCAGTAGCTATCTCAACTGATAGCCAGCGTCTTGTATCAGGATCGACCAATAGTACGGTTAAGATTTGGGACATGAAATCACTTTTATGTCTACAGACGTTAGAGGTTCGCGGCGATGAAGCAGTGCCAGTAGGCTTTGATCACACACAGTCAGCGGCCTTCTCGCCAGATGATAAGCGTGCCGCGTCAGTCTCAGATAATGGGATCGTAGTCTGGGACGCCGCGATAAGCTCCAGTCTGCCGATACTGGGAATCTTCACTAATCACGGGCTGTTACTAGCTTTCTCCGCTGATGGTAAGCTTCTTGCTTTAGGTAAATCCTGTACCAAGATAAAGCTCTTCGATATTGAACCCGGCGCAGTCCAGCAGACTCTAAGGGTGTCGGAGGCTCAGTATCGTCTGTGGCCTCCACAGCTGATGGCCAGAATGTTATATCAGACTCAAAGGACGGTTCAGTCGGGGTCTGGTCTGTGTCAATAGACGTATGCCCACTGACAGTCGAAGACCATAAGGGCCTAATGAAGTGTATCGCCTTTTCGACAGATGGCTTGCTTGTCGCCTCTGGATCCCAAGATACTACTGTAAAGACCTGGGATACAGGAACAGAAACATGCCTACGGACACTTGAAGATCGTCGTGGAAGAGTAGACTCTGTGGCCTTCTCTGCGGATAGCAAACGCCTAGGATCAGGTTCACGTCATTCCATTACGGTCTGGGATACGGCAACAGGTATGCGTCTCCATACATTCAAAGATGGGAAACGTATCTTCAGTGGGCTTCTCAATGGATGGTCAATACCTTGCATCAGGTAATGAGAAAACAGCCAAAGTCTCGGATTCAGCAACAGGCAAATGCTTGTATAAATTTGAGCATAAAAGCGACGTGTCACTGTTAGCCCTCTCGTCCGGTAGTCGTTGTATCGTAATCAGCTCATTCAGCATAATTGGGGCTTGGAATGTCAGAGAGAATTGCTTCAAAGTTTTACAGGAGCATTACTTTTGGATAAAAGCAATAGCCCTATCGGTGGCTTCCCTCTATCTGGCAGGTGTATTGCACTGTGGTCTACTTAGGATCTGGGACATAGAGCAGTGCAAATGTCTGCACACAATTCACGTCGGTGAAATTCTCCGTCGCGTATCTTTCGATTTATGGACGAACTCTCAGCTCCACGCCGACATCGGTATTCTGGACTTGAATGTACCAAACCCAACGCCAGATGTTGACGCCGAGTCACTTGGGGTGACTGCCCTTCCAGGCCCTGACTGGTCCAGTCACCGTATCAAGATTGATCGGGAATGGATTACGAAGAATGGCAAGAAAGTACTTTGGCTCCCTCCCGAGTATCGTCCTGAGAGATCAGCTGTCTTCAAATCGACCGTAGCCATTGGCTGTCATTCAGGTCGTGTACTAATAATGACATTTACTTAGGATAGAATTCACATACAAGATTCTCCTGTCCTACTATCACGCTCAATCAGAAGAATTAGCCACTAGAGGCACAAGAGACGAAATAATTTGGTTACTTTATGTCAGCTTAGACCAGTAGTTAGGCTACTTTATTTTAGTAACCTAAGTCTTAGAGGATATTTCTTCTGTTACCTACCTGGCACGGCAAGCAATTGTGCAACAGGCGTGAGGAGATGGGATAGCAGGTTATTGCATCTTTTTTTTGTTGATAATCTATGATGAGTTTGTATTACGATGAAATCCACGCATTGTCGTACAGTTGCAATGCGTCGCTCGTCGCTCTGCTTTTGAGGGTGCTTGGGTGGGGTGACGACATCCACACAGTCTTTCAACTTCGCCACGGGCGCATTTTCGATACCTTGGATGTATTTCATATATGGCAATATCTTCACGAAGCTGGGCGCTCGGAGGATTGGGAATCATATCGTCTATGAGTTCAGAATGAGTACCCGAAGCGTAATTGATGAGTGACAGTGGTGTGTCGTGGGGCACATGAGCGGGACGAGTCAAGATCAAGCAAGAGCTGTTGATTGAGAGACAGCAGACGTAGGTCTGCTGTCTCTCAATTCACTCCATTAGAGCTCATAGTGACTATAATTATCCCGAGAGCAAGAGACAAGTATGACTTTGACTAGACTCGTGTCCTTTGACGTGCAACCAGTCTCGCCCAGGTTCACTTCTCACCATCTCAGACACACCGACACAGCAAACGCCATCAGAATAGAACAAATGTAGTATCTTATGATAATAGCTATCAAGCATTCAAATGACTTCTATGAAATGCGATGCCTATCTCGGTAATCTCCCATCCGGTGAGATCCCATTTACAAGTCCCTTGGACATCAGGTCAACTCCATTCTCCCCAAAAACACAAAGACAAACCCAGATCCGGTCGAGGTAAGAATCCAACGCCAATATTCACTCGCTCAATCAAAAGCACACATCCAAACAAACGTTCCTAATCCACTCGCAAGAACAAGGAACGTCAAAATACCAGCCCCAGCCTTGTCCGCCGTCGTCAAAGGCTTCGGCTCAGGGTTATCATGCGAATCCTTACCCGCATTAGGATCACCCTTCGAAATACCACCCGTGCTATTCGTAGCAGGTGGTTCCGCATCTTCGATCAACAAACTGGACACCGCGGCAAGCACATTCATCTGTTCTCCCGCACCACTCGTTCCATCAACCGCTACGTCAACGTAGCTTCCTCCACTCCAGTAGAAACCGCAAGCTCGTCCTGAGTCTCCGCCTGTGCATTGCTTTACTGCTGCTTCGGTGGATTTTTGAAGGACGGGGAGGATCTTTTCGCGCGTGAAGGGGGCGACTTGGGTTGTTACGGCAAGCCAGCGGTGGACGTAGCCTTTGAAGGATAACATATCGGTCGAGCAGGCGCCCTTTCGGCCTTCGCAGGGGACTTCGTACATGATGTCCTTGGGGAAGAAGTTCTTGAGGGTGGCGTCGAGGAGGTTGGTGATGCGATCTTCCCAAACAGTAGAGCCGTTGGTCTACATACGTTGTCAGCATTTTACCCAATCCTCAGTATGTGTCGACTTACATAGTTGTACATGAACGCTGCGCCCTGGAGGAGAATAGCTGCGTTGTAGGAGAAGGTCGCCTTGTTGATGTCGGTACAGTTCTTTCCAACGTGTCCACCGTCGTAAACCAACCATCTGTCGTGATCGATGTAGTTGACGTTCCAGAGCCACTCCCACGTCTCATCAGCGTATTTAGCGTAGGTATCGTTTCCGGTATATCGCGCCAGACGAGCGCCGATGTTGAAGAAGCATCCATTGGCAATAGCTACACCATGTCAGTCAAACCCCCACCAAATACGCGCAATGTAACCCACTGTTCTTGTAATCGTAACCAGAGTTGGTGAAGGGAATCTGCCATCTCATTCCACCATTGCACTCATCATCGTGACGCTCAGGTTGAGCCTGCGTCGTCCACACAGCTTGCGCGAGGGCTAACCACTGCGCTTGATCCTCTGGTGGATTGGGGAACTTGTTCTCTGCTGCTAGCATGGCGGACATGCCCCAGAAGCCTTGATCGTCGTTTCCGAGGGAAGCACTGTGGTTGCTAGGCATGTAATCGCGACCGTCTCCTGTTTGGTGAAGCATACCCTCCATGACGACTTTGTTGTAGGATGAGTCGCCTGTGAGTTTCCAGTAATCTGCCTCAATTAGCACCCTTCGTCTTTGTTGAAGATTGAGGTATTGTCATACCGATATAAGTTCCCATCATGGCTCCTCCTTCCCACCAGTAGTAATCACCCTTGTATTCTGTTGGAGGACCGGGCAAGATACCGGGAATCATGCCGGTTGTGTTTCCGTCATATTGAAGCATGAGATCGTAAGCGAGTGTGCGGGCGGATTGTTTAATCTCGTCTGTATCCTGTTAGTGTTGTCCTGCGATGTCGTGGGGTCGTCGCGTACCCTTTGTTCCGATCTTGTAATACTGCGCATCGACTGATTGAACGAGAAGACCACCCAAAAGGGCAGCTTGGGCGACGAAGCCCTTTGGTGAAGAAAACAGCATCGTGAGCGAATGAGAGGTGTACTCTCTGTGACTGTTGTGAAGTTTGTTGATCGGATTGGTCGATATGGTGGTGGCTTGCAGAGCGAGCGACAACAAGCACCAAGATGTAGCCGTCTCAAGATTGGACGGGGTCTAGAAAACGTTCAAATAAAAAAGCGAGTGTTTAAGAATGCAACCAACATCAACTTCTAGAAAATATGATCGGAGAAAGGATGAAGAATTGGGAAGATCAAAGGTGGGACGGGTAACTTCAAAAAGCGGAGGGATCCGGGGGACATCTTGCTTCAAAACAGTCAAAGAAAGAAAAAACAGGGGGAAATGGATGAACGGTATTGGTACGAGCCAAGGGGGGCAGTGCAGCTTGTTCGGACATCTTGGCAATTGGGCTCTACTTGTCTCCTTTGACTACTGGTAACCGCCAAGACAGACAGGCCAAGACTTGGCAATAGTCTTGGCGGGAAAAGGGAGCGTTCCCAGTGGGAGAGATCTATTCAGTGGTAAACAAGCTAAGGAGTGCTACGGAGTATTGTGCCTTGATTTGCAGTGCATATTGCAGGCCATGGGTTGATAGTTACTACTGGTGATGGTATGGCCATGTTGAATACGGGAGGATTTAAAGTTGAGGGGAACAAGAATGTCACTGGTCCCGAGATGAGACAACCGAAGCGTCCGTCACAATCACAAAGAAAAATAAAGCCAAGATCGTTCTTTGCTAGAGCGAGATTGGAGATTGGACCTTGGGGAACCTGACACAGGCCACGCAAGCCCTGTAGTTAGCCAAGTACCTCAACCCCCTCTATAAAGCAGTGATAGTGACAAGTACATTGCTATGGAGGGAGATACGCGCTAAACTTTAATGCACCACATCTCCCCACCAGCCCCTGGTATGCTTAAATATTACCTTATTCTGCTGTCCGACCAGTGAAACCAGGGAGACTTGTCTCTGAGTTTATTCTTTGTTGGGAGTAAGACAGAACGCGTAACTGCGAAGGAAAACACCCAAGACAAGACATCTACGTCTCTATGTATGTAGACGAGTCATAGAAGTCTCAGTTACTGGTAAGGAAAAAACTTGATCTTGTGCAAGCGCTTGGGTATAGCCTAATGCCCCATTTGACCAAGGGGCTTCTTGGCAACCCGTCATTTACTTGGCGGGAATTGACTGAGCATCATGATCCGAATGTCCCGGTAACAAAACACGTGCTTGATCAATGCTGCTCACAGTCGCAGTATCCATAGTCTCGTACTCTATACCGGAGTATAAATAAGCTCGTATTTGATACGGCTGGACGAATAGATGCATGGTGTAACGACGCGCCAAGCTCAAACATACGCGTGTCTCCAATTAACCTTGTCTGTGTTTTGAGTTGGCCTCAGGGTATGAGAAGAATTAGCCCCAAGTGTATGAGAGACGAAATAATTCGGTCACGTTGTGGTAGCTAAGACTAGCACTTAGGCTCCTTTATTATAGCAGCCTAAGCCTTGGAGGATATTTCTTCTATTACCTACATGGTTGGTGAGAAATGAGCCAAGATGTCACATGTTTCATCTCAAGAGACTTTGAATCAGTGTCAATTGAGTTTTACATCTGCTATCCGATTGACTTTTGACGTTCGTCCGGTATGCAGACCATGAGTCGCTTTGTTCAATCGAGTTGGCTATCATGCGGACGGACGGTTGGTGTTTTGGCTTGGCACAGCAACGCTTTTTTTACCCGCCACGTTTGGAGGTTGGTGCTGCAGCCACAACGTCATTTGAGGCTCTAGCCACCGTTGAGACTTTAATGTTATTCCATCGTCAACCTTACGCGTTCAAGATGATCGTGCGACAAGTTTCTGTTCATAGATGGTATTGCTGAAGCTAGTAATTTTTTATTTTTATTTTATTTTTTTTTTTTAAAAAAAAAAAAAAAAAAAAAAAAAAAAAAAAAAAAAAAAAAAAAAA